>JANKOD010000004.1:18453088-18470963 GCA_026284645.1 Erythroxylum acuminatum | reverse complement strand
AAGATCTCTCCAATTTATGCTCCAAAACCATGAAAAATGGTAGCTTCACTCTTCTTCTCCCTCCTTGGCTGAACGTTCGTTCTTCTCTCTTCTTTTCTCCCTTTTGTTTGGTCTCTCACGTTTATGTTCAAATGAAGACAAAAGCGTTGCTTTATTCTTTTTAATGCTCATTTAATGGATTCAACACTTTACCTTGCTATTGGTTCTCTTCTAATGACTCATTCTTCCATTAACACCACGTAAAATGACCAAATTACCCTTAATGACATGTAAAAGGACTAAATTGCTCTTTATTGAATTTAATTCATCAACTAACTGAATTAAATTCTGAAAATATTCTGTAACCATTTTACCATCGAATTGACCATGAAATACTCTAATTAGAGTAGATACTTATTGATTGGATGCTTTAAACATTTTCAAATGAGTTTAAAATCATTAATACCCATTACTTTCCAAAAAGGGGCATTTTAGTCCTAAACTTTCGGAACTCCCTAAATCCATCCTATACGACTTACTTTCAATCCATTTCAGTATTGTTAAACTTTAATACTTATTCCAGATATTTTTTATTATTTCGAGGTTAGTTCCCACAAAAATTTACTATTCATCCAAAAATACTATTCACTGAACATGAAAACTTTTATTTAATGAAAGGAAAGTCTCGAGGTTTTATAATCACCCCTCCTTATACAAATTTCTTCCTCGAAATTTAACTAAGCATACATGTTCAAAATAAGTGGGGATACAATGCACGCATCTGCTGCTCAGGCTCTCATGTAGCTTCCTCTACCGTGTGATTCCTCTATAGTACCTTAACCAAAGGAATGATCTTATTACGCATAACTTGTTCACTGTGGACAAGGATCTATACAAGTTCCTCCTTGAAAGTCAAATCTTCGTTTAGATTCACCGGTTGTTCAGTGATTGCATGTGAAGGGTCTGCTAGGTACTTGCGAAGCATAGATACATGGAAGACATTGTGAATCCTTGCGAACTCATCTGGTAGCTTCAATCGATACACCACTGACCCAATTCTATTTATGATCTCATACGGTCCCATATAACGTGTAGCTTACTGCGTTTCCCAAATCTAAGCACACCTTTCTAAAGAGAAATCTTGAGAAATACTTTATCTCCAATTTCAAATTCAAGATCTCTATGACAATTATCTACAGAGATTTTCTATCTATCCTGAGTTATCTTTAATCTTTCCCCAATAATTTGAATTTTATTTGTTGTCACCTGTACAAGATCGGGACCTATTAGTTTCCTTTCACCAACTTCATCCTAACATATTGGAGTTCTGCATTTTCTTCCATAAATAGCCTTATAAGGGGCCATGTCAATACTGGCCTGATAACTATTATTGTATTCAAACTCTTTTAGTGGTAGGTGTGTGTCCCAACTCCCTTTAAACTCTATAACATAGGACCTAAGCATATCATCAAGTATCTGGATAGTCCTCTCTGACTGTCCATCTGTCTGGAGGTGAATAACAGTGCTAAACTTTATGCGTGTACCCAAGGCCTTCTGTAAACTGGGTCAAAATCTTGATGTAAACTTAGGGTCACGGTCTTAGACAATAGAAATCGATGTACCATGGAGTCTTACTATCTCATCCATGTACAATTGGGCTAACTTGTTTAAGGGATAATCATTCTTGATTGGAAGGAAATATGCAGACTTTGTTAACCTGTCCACTGTCACCCATATAACATCGTGCCCCTTGTGACTCCATAGAAGTCCTACTAGAATGTCCATAGTAATCTTCTCCCATTTCCATTCTGGGATAGGGAGGGGCTGCATTAATCCCATAGGCTTCTGATGTCCTTCTTTTACCTGCTAACAGATTAAACATTTAAAAACGAATTCTACTATTTCTTTCTTCATCCCTTTCCACTAATAGTGTTCTTTGAGAGTGTGAAACATTTTTGTGCTACCTGGATGCATAGTGTAAGCTGAGGTCTTTAATTCCTCTACATCCGATACACATAATCATTGCCCCCTCATCACTATACCATCTTCCTTGATGGTAAGATCAATTCTCTGCCCAGTCTCAACTTCTGTCTTCAATTTCATCAACTGTGGATCTTGTTTCTGTCCCTTTGTAATCTGATCCACCAAGATGGGATGAATGTGAAAGGTAGAAATTAATGTTATCGAGTCTGTCATATCCAATCTCACTCCTAGAGACCTCATTTCCACTAAAAGTGGAAGATATATTGTCTTCAGTTGTGCTATCAAACTGGTAGGTCTCCTACTTAAGCATCAACCACTACATTAGCTTTTTCGGGATGGTACTCTATCATACAATCATAATCTTTTATTAACTTCAACCACCTCCTCTGCTTCATGTTTAGTTCCTTCTGAGTAAAAAAATATTGTAGACTCTTGTGATCCATGAAAATCCTACAGGGAACACCATATAAGTAATGCCTCCAAATTCTCAATGTAAAAACTACTGCTGCCAATTTTAGATCATGGGTTGAGTAGTTCTATTCATGCTTCTTCAATTGCCTAGAAGCATAGGCTATAACCTTATCATTTGGCATAATTACACACCCTAACCCTTGTCTTGAGGCATCATTATACACTACAAATCCATCAGTCCCCGTTGGTAATGTGAGCGTAGGAGCTGTCGTCAACCTTTCTTTTAATTCATCAAAACTTCATTGACAAGCATCTGACCACTCAAACTTCTCCTCTTTTCACGTCAACTTGGTCAGTAGGCTTGCTATTCTGGAAAATTCTTCAACGAATTTTCTATAATAGCCTGCCAATCCAAGAAAGCTTCTGACTTCTGTCACCATGGTGGGAGGTCTCCAATTAGTAACAAATTCATTCTTTTGGGGATCCATACTAAGTCCCTTAGTCGAGATGACATGACCCAAGAAAGCAACCTTGTTACGCCAAAACTGGCACTTACTAAACTTAGTTTATAACTGGTGCTCTTGTAGGGTTTGTAATACAATTCCAAGGTGTTTTACATGGTCCTCCTGACTTCTTGAGTACACCAATATGTCATCAATAAACACGATTACAAACTTATCTAGGTACTCTGGAAACACCCTATTCATCAACTCTATAAAAGCAGCTGGTGCATTCGTTAATCTAAAGGGCATAACTAAGAATTCGTAATGCTCGTACCTCGTCCTAAAGGCAGTTTTCGGAACGTCCTCGCTGCGAACTTTCAACTGATGATAACCTAATCTTAAATCAATCTTTGAATACACCTTGGATTATTGTAGTTGATCGAATAAATCATCAATCCTCGGGAACAGATATTGGTTGCGAATTGTCACTTTGTTCAGTTGTTTATAGTCGATACACAACCTTAAACTCCAATCCTTCTTTTTCACGAATAGGAATGGAGCCCCCTATGGAGAAGTACTGGGTTTCATAAAACCCTTATCTAACAACTCCTCCATTTGCTTTTTCATTTCCTTTAACCCCACTAGAGCCATTTTGTACAAAGTAATTGAAATTGGTTGGGTTTCTGGTGGCATATCTATCTCAAACTCTATTACCGTATTTGGGGGTAATCCTAGAAGATCCTCTGGAAACATGCCAGGGAACTCTCTGACCATCGAAATATCTCCTAGTTGAACCTCATTTTTATTCTGTTCAATCATGTAAACCAAATATCACTGGCATCCTTTACGGAGCATTCTACAGGCTACCATGGTAGTCACGATACTAGTGGAAAGAACTTTTTGCATCTCACAAAATATCACCTCTGGTTTCCTTAATCGACTCAGCCTAACCTCCTTTTTAAAACAATCCACTGCCGCTTGATGTGTGGATAACCAATCCATTTTGAGAATAAC
The DNA here is from genome assembly GCA_026284645.1 of Erythroxylum acuminatum. Classification (NCBI taxonomy): domain Eukaryota; kingdom Viridiplantae; phylum Streptophyta; class Magnoliopsida; order Malpighiales; family Erythroxylaceae; genus Erythroxylum; species Erythroxylum acuminatum. The sequence goes on along the minus strand of JANKOD010000004.1, from coordinate 18,467,133 downwards.
ATCAAAATCTCGGATATCCAATACGATAAGGTTTGCTAGGAATTCCTTACCCTCAATTTGTATTTTACTATATATGAACACTCTTTCAGTGAAAAGTAAGTTCCCAGCTAGAACGGAAACTACTACCCCAGTGTCTAATAACTAAGGCTCAACATTCAATTTTGTAGAAAAATCCATAGACATAAAAGAATGTGTAGCACCAGGATCCACTAAAGCATATGCTTCATGATCAAAAACAGCAATCATACCTATGATTATCTTTGGTTTGGCACGGCCTCCTGCTAAGTGATTGCGAAAACTTGAGCTTGTGTATGAGGTCTACCTGCCTGTCCTATTGGGGCTGCTCCCCTACCCCAGGAACCTCTGCCAAATCTATTAATACTTGACCCTCTGGTTTGAGAACCCTAGCCGCCCTGTCTGTAACCCCCTCTAGCTTGTGAAGGTGTTGAACATCCAACTACCGACTTCTCTGGAGTGACTAACTGCGAACATTCTTTGATAAAGCGACCCTCTTGACCAGAATTGAAGCAACCCGTCATATTCATCCGACACTCACCCAAATGTCTTTTTTCACAAGTAGCACACTCTGGCACTAGGGTCCTAATGTCACGGGAGTCTCTGGGCCTAGTGGGTGACCCAAAGGATCCTTAGCTGGACGATCCGCCTCTACTAAACCTCCTGCCACCACTCCATCTTGACTTATTTTTCTTGGTCGAACCCTAGGATGAACTAGCTGGTGCGATGCGCTTCTATTCTGATCTTGAACTTTGAGTGATTGTTGTTACATTTCTCTCCACATTTATTGTGGCTTTAACTAATTCCCCGTAGTGTGTCTATGAAGCCAATGATAGGTGAATCCGTAATCTAGGGCTCAAGTCTGTAGCAAACCTCTTGCACTTCTGCTCTTCACTATCAGCAATAAAGGGAACACTTCTGACCAGTCCTGAAAATCTCTTCTTATAATCCATCACTGATGTCGAACCTTGCTTTAGACATAAGAACTCCTCCACCCTTTCATCCTTACAACTCTGTGGGTAGAATCTGGTTGTGAACTCTCTCTAAAATTCTGCCCAAGATATCCCATCCGACTGTTGTCTCTCAATGGCTTTCCACCAATCTTTAGCCTCGTCTTTGATGAGGAAGGTGGAGAACACAACTCTTTACTCATCTGTGCATTCCACCACTCTGTATTTTCATGACCCAATCTAACCATGTGAGTGCACTCTTGAGATCTCCACTCCCGTCAAAAGTCTTAGTGCCCAATTTACAGACGAACTCAATTGAGCATCCAAAAGCTTCGACACTTTCACATGGCTGTAGCATCGCTACGGCGAAAATCTGAGCCATCTGTTCCGCATTAAAACTCACCCCAAGTAGTTCAGTCGACCCTAACGAATGGTGTGTGGCTGGTTTATGGAGGCACTTGTTAACTCCAGAATGTGGTCATCCTCCCGTGCTGGAGGTGACTCAAGTGCAGGAGCCATTGGAATGGCTCTCCTAAGACATCCATGGCCTCATCTATGCATCGTGCTGTGTATTTGGAAAAAATGAAAATGTGTAAAGCTTTCAGTTTATGAAATCATATGCATGTAAATACAACATTTTATTGGTTGACTCACTTTAAAAACAACGTAAAAACCTTAAATAAAAAAGGAGGCAACTCATTTTTAAAAGTTGGGCTCTGATACCAACAATGACAAGCCCCTATCTTGAACTGACTAGGCAGCCTGCCCAGCACCCCATGGTGGCTCTCCAGTTGATATCTGATCTAGCTGAAAAGTTCCGGTATTGCCCTTTTTACTAAAAAAGCCTTAACTTAACATTAAAAAGATGCATTTAAAATGCACTCACCGTTAAGCAACTTATCGCCAAGTACATTCACGCGTTCTGTGCCTTTCCTTTACCTTCACAAGCGCATTTTGCTTAAGCATTTATTTCCAAATTCGAAAATAAGACATTAATACTATAAATTTGGTTTAATCGAAGTCGAGATTAGTATTTATAGTGCAACATGTGCGATAATTGTATTTTTGTTTACTACTAAAAGCTAATCTATTGTTCTCCATTTCTAATTCTAACTTCAAAAGTCACTTAAAGTCATATTTTTACCGATTCTAACTTATCAATTTCTTCAAAACACTATCTCACTCAATTTAATTCACCATATCATGATGATGTATGATGGGTCACAGATATAGCCTATGTCCAAAAGCTATACCTCCAATTGTTCCTTACTTTTCATATAGTAAATGTTCAAATTAGGATTTGAGGTCTTCTAGACATTCGTTCCCCTAATTAGGGTCGATACTTATTGATTGGATGCTTTAAAAGTTTTCGAATGAGTTTAAAATCATTACTACCCATTACTTTCCAAAAAGGACATTTTAGTCCTAAACTTTCAGAACTCCCGAAATCCATCCTATACAACTTATTTTCGATCCGTTTTAGTATCATTAAACTCTAAATTATTTCAGAAAATTTTCATTATTTCGAGGTTGGGTCCCACAAAAATTTACTATTCATCTGAAAATACTATTCACCGAACATGAAAACTTTTATTCAACGAAAGGAAAGTTTAGGGGTTTTACAATAATCATGCAATTTTTTAACTTTCTCCTTTTACAACTTAGCATTCTCATAAGCATTTAACCTTAACTTTTCTAACTCATTTAGTTATAGGAATCTCTTTGCACCAACTGTCTTCTAATAGAAATTTAAAGCCTTAATCACCCAATATGCCCTATACTCTAATTCCAAAGGAAAGCAACAAGCCTTCTTACAAATAAGTCAGAAGGGTGTTGTACCAATCGAAGTCTTGAAGGTAGTTTAATATTCCTATAGATCATCATCAAACTTTAAGGCCCAATCCTTCCTCGAATTATTGACAGTCTTTTCCAAAATTCTATTTAGCTTGCAGTTAACAACCTCCATTTGACTACTTGTTTGTGGATGATAAGGCATGACTACTCGATGGTAGACTTTATATCGCTTAAGAAGAGCTTCAAATGATTTATTACAGAAATGGGCTCCTCTATCACTTGTTATTGCTCTTTGTACTCCAAATCTACTGAACAACCTTTTATGAACTTTTGCACCACCTTACCATCATTAGTTGAAGTTTCCATTGCTTCATCCCATCTCGAGACATAAACTAATCCCACTAATTTATATGTGTTCCCTATGGAGGATGGGAACGGTCCCATGAAATCTAATCCCCATATATCAAATACTTATACCTCCAAAATGTTAGAAAATGGGCATTTCATCTTTATTCAAAATGTTCCCCACTATTTGGCATCTATCACACTGCATCACAAACTCACGAGCATAATTGAACAAGTTAGGCCAATGGAATCCGCATTTAATACTTGAGCTACCGTCTTGTTCACTCAATAATGCACTGCATAAGTAAAATCATGACAATGTGTTAGTATTTTTAACATCTCCTCCTTCTAAACACATCTCCTAGTTAAACCATTAGCACAAGTTTTATATAGAATTAGTTCATCCCATAAATAGTAATTGCACTCATACAAGAACTTTTTGTTGTTGTTGATATGACAAGTCAAGGGGAAGGATACCGCTTGCAACATAATTTGCTATATTAGCATACCATGAAACCAATAGGCAATTTATCATCAATAAGGATTCACCAGGGAGTTGCTCATTAATATCTTCACTTTATTGTAATTCCTCTCTTTCAAGGCGTGATAAGTGATCAACCACCAAGTTTTTTTGCTCTCTTTTTACCTCTAATCTCAATGTCAAATTCTTGAAGAAGCAGCACCCATCGGATAAGTCTCGATTTTGCTTCTTTCTTGATAACGAGATACCTCAACGTTGCATAGATAGATCAATGATTACTTTAGATCCTAAAATATAAGACCGAAACTTGTCATACACGAATAAAACTACCAGCTACTCTTTCTTAATAGTGGCATAATTTAGTTAGGCTCCCATAGTAAATAACATAAACATGTTCGTTCGTTTCCCTCACACACTTCCTATTATTTGATTGCTAGCATTACATATCATCTCAAATGTTAATGACAGGTCCGATGACGTTTGTATAGGTGCTAAAATAAGTGCTTCCTTCAACATATTAAAAGCAACCAAACAACTATCATCAAAATTAAATGGCACAACTTTAACTCTCTACTGAAGGAATATGCTCATCAATATGAAATAATTAACATATAAATGATTGATGTTAGATACAATCAACATATAAATGCTAAAGATCATAAAATATTAAAATTTAAATGCTTGAGATTAGAAAAAAAAAACAATATATAAATGCTTGAGGTTAGAAACAATCAACATATAAATGCTTGAGGTTAAACTATCTTGTGGCTTCCATGATGTTAAAAGCACTTATTCACTTAACTCCATATATTAGAAATTAGAAAGGAATCTTGCAAAAAGAGAACAATTTCTTGAGAAGCAACACCCCTATTTTATCAAATAACTAACTCAAGTGTGATGTTTATGAACTAGCTAATATCCAATTGCTCTTTATTTTTTTTATATATAAGATCAAAATAGCAATATCTAAACGAGTAACATCTCCTAATAAAGTGATTCAAAAAGCGGCAAATATGATGGTGGAAATTTTTTGTAGTTATTATAATGTAGTCCATAATACTATGTCAATTAATGTTATTTTTTGGTTCGACATATAAGCTAATTGCAATTGAATATTTTTTTTGTAAGTTATATGGTGATTAATGTTTAATACAAGTTCATATCATTAGTAATAGGTAAAGAGTTCAATAATAACAATTCAATATCAAGTTCAACTTCTGATGGTACATCTTTATCAACTAAAGAAGTTGCTAGTTTGGATCTTGATTTAAAGAAATTTATAATAGAAAAATAGAATTTCAAATAATAGAAAGTTGAAAATTTATTTGGAATATGAAATTTGCTAAACAACTTATTATAAATTATTTCAAAAAGATAATTTCACAAGATTTATTAGTAATTCCAATGTCTACGATTACCTTAATCACCTATTGTAATTACCTTTTGCAAGTGCTCTTTTGATGGTGTAGTGTAGTGTAGTGGAGCTTGTTAGGAAAGTAAAGATCTATTTGGAAAATCTATAGCATGTATTGATATTTCACAAGTTAAAACCAAGATAGGCTCCCTGCATCAACAAGAAAGCCACCAAACATCTCAGAATTTTTATTCCTCCTTTGTTGTAATTAGAAGTCAAGGTTTCCACCAATACCTTATTATATTTATTCCCTTTAATAATCAATTCTAAAATGCAATTATGCCTCAAGGGGGTCACAAAAAAGCATCTTATAAGTATTATTAAATAACTAAGAAAATCTTTCCAAAATTAAAACAATGTCATGATGTTTAAATGGAATGAGTGACGCATGACTACAATTACAAAACAACAAGTTCAAAATGTAAAACAAAACATTGCATGAATCAAAGAAGAAGGATTGTTGAATCAAAATTGTCAAATTATAATAATGTTTCTATCCTTATACAATTAGACAATTCAAATAAGGCAAATAGTATACATCGTCTATTACATAATGACTGATGATATGAACTAATGTATGCTGAGGTCATTTTGTCAAACACTTAATTTGCATTATGCCTTTAGTAGAAAACAAAATCGCAAATGACAACCAGTCAACCACAACTCCCTAGTTAGATCACAACCATTAACCAAAACTCCACAACCATAACTTCTCAATCAGATCACAACCAATCAACCAAATTTGAGCAGAGAGAGTACCTTAATACATTGGATGGTATAAGGTGAAGGGGTTAAGGGTTGTTGCTACAACTAATGATTAGTGGCGCAGCGATGAGGTGGCTGCTAGTGACTGGTGACGTTGTGATGAGATAACAGAGATACAGCGATGCCTGACTGGTGGGTGAGATGGTGAGAGACAAAAGTTGAGTTGACACGTGAGAGAGACGAAGAGGGAGGGTGAATGAAGAAATAAAATTAAAGCAAAATGATGTTGTTTTTCTTTAAGAGAAAGAGTGTTTACTACTTAAAACAATTTCGTTTTACTTCTAAACCAAAACAATGTTTTTTTTATCGATTTAGACAATCAAGCCTTAGGTCAAGCTCAGGATCAAGCTAGCTTAAGGCTCAAATTTTTCTTCCTACTAGGCTTGAGGACTTGTCAACCCAAGCTGAGCCAAAATTGCAATCCTTAACAAGAAGATGATAAGGTAAGTAATGTATATGAGACTCTTAATGATCCTACTAAAAAAGAATGAATGAAACCAATAAAAGAAGAAATGACTTCATTAAGCTCGAATTAGGTATGAGACTCGATTGATCTCCCTAATAGGTGTAAAGCTATTGGAAACAAATAGGTTTTCAAAATAAAACAAAATGTTGATGGTAATATCAAAAGATACAACGCACGCATTGTGGAAAAGGGATATACACAATAAGAGGGAATCGATTATGATGAAATATTTTCACCTATTGTAAGGTTTGATTATATTCATCTAATCTTGGCTATAATAGCTAGTTTGTATCTTAAATTACATCAAATGGATGTAAAGACTACTTTTCTAAATGGAGAATTAAAAGAAGAAATATATATGGAACAACCAGTAGGTTTCATTAAGATAGGCCAAGAATATAGAGTGTGTTGGTTATTGAAATCAATTTATGGTCTGAAGTAGTCTTTAAGAGTTAAGATTTCACGAGATAGTTTAAAAGGATATTGTCACTTTCTCAAGCGACTTATATTAAGAAATATTTTATAACAATTTTGTATGCAAGATTGTAAAATAAATAATCTTATTGCTAAAGGTGCAGATCTCAATAAGAAGTTTTGCCCATCCACACTCTAAGAAAGGGAACACGTGAAGAAAATTCCATATTCCAATGTAATTTGAAGTCTCATGTATGCCATGATGTATACAAGGTCAAATATTTATTATATTGTTGGAATAGTGAGCAGATATTAGATAAATTCAGGAAAAAAAAACACATTGGAAAGTAGTAAATAAAATATTAAGGTATCTAAAAGGTAATGTTGATTATGCATTGTGTTATTAAGGAAACAACTTATATATACAAGGGTATATAGATGTAGACTGGTGAGGAGATTTGGATGAAAGAAAATATACATTTGGATATGTTATCTTACTTAACAATGGTGCTATATCATGGAAAAGTAAGAAAAAAGCATGTGTTGTTTTATCCATAATGGGAATTGAATTTATAGCATTTTTAGCTGCAATACAAGAAGTCATGTGGCTTAGACGATTCTTGGTTAGTTTAGGGGTCTCCTAAAAGGAGACTGATCTAGTAACAATCAACAGTAATAGTCAAGTAGCAGTCATTTGTACAAAGGATCGTAAATTTCATTGTAAAACCAAGCATATAGATACTAAGTACAATTATATGAAAGATATAGTTGCATGAGGAGAAGTGGTCATGAGGTATATATTTACACAAGATATGGTGGCAGAACCAATGACAGAACCAATTTTCGAAGATACATGTATTGGACATGTAAATTTATTACGATTACGTAGATATTTAAATATAGTTGATTTAACATTTCTACATATTTATTTATTCATTCATTGTATTGTCATATATAAATACATATATAAGTTAACATTGTTTATTAAGTAATAAGAATTACTTAATACTTAATTCTGAAATATGTTACTTTGTATGATATATTTTTTGTATAAATCAAAAGTATGTCAGACAGATAAAAGATTGACCTTCTCACACAGATAATCAACTATGGTATTTGTGATAACTAGAGAAGAGGTAGGTTTTAAGTTTATTATCAAGGTGATAATAAAGAGATGAAATAAGAAACTTAAACTGTGAATGTCGCCTTAGATGATAAGTTGAAAGCAAATTGATTTGGAGTGATCATATAGTCACCATATTTGTCATGAGTTTCCATATGAGAGTTCTGAATGACAAAGTTAAGAGTTGATAAATGAACCCAGGATTAAACATTAAGTATGCTTTGGACCAACATATGTATGGTATTACATTTATGAAAGACATATTCTCCAAATTAGTTGGAGTTGATAACATAGCATATGACTTTTACCATGTGTGCAAAAAGACCATAAGCCCTCTTCATATGCTGGTTGCATAGGTTATTGGACAAGTACGAGAACTTACAAAAATCATATTACCTAAACTTATTATGTGTGAGTAGGAGTTGATAATAAAAGAATAAGAGTTTGGGATGTGATCTTTCATTGTTTACAGTTAACATATTGACATGATCTATAAATATTAGATAATGTTTATTCGAAAATCTAATGATAGTCATAAAAAAACATTAAAGATACTAAACGAAGAATTATGCAAGAAACAAGTTTCTTTCAAGAGTCCTTTAACCTGTGGATTATAATCAAATCTATATAAGTGATTTGATTTGATTGATGAGGCATATGTTTGAAAGGTCTTATAGTTTATCTATAGTTAGATAATATTTCTTATATTAAGTATATGAAACAAACATGCCAGTGCTGAATGCTGATCATCAATTCTACCAATAATTTCACTTTCTCTCAATAATTCCCCCTTTTATCATTCTTTTTCTATTTTTCAAATTTCCCTCGAAAATTTATCACCTTTCTACGATTTTGTTGGAATTTTCCGGTTAATCATTGCGCAATTCTTCTTCTGATTTTCATTTCTACATTCTTTATGAGGTTTGGAATCTCTTTTCAAACTAGTGATGGGATCAACAACGGTGGAGTCACATCAATTTGATGGCAGAGAAGAATCATCAATAAGGACCTGAGAGTTGTTAATTTTGATGGGGAACTCATGTGTAGGCCCAAATCTTGGCAATAATGGCTTCCTACAATCCGTAACCGCCGCTATGTGGCGTCGCCCACCGGCGGAGCGTTTACCACCGTCGAAAGAAGACGGCAGCAACAAAACCGACTCCAAAAGTGACGCCACTGGATCGAAACAATCCGAGTCAACTCCGATCCAGAGCACACCTCCCGAAACGGTCAAAATTCCAAATGAGAAAGTGACGGAGCACGAGAAATCAATGAAACCGGAGATGAGAGATGTATCGATCAGCCAAAAGCCGCAGAAGCCCACGCACGTTAAGCGAGTCTCGAGCGCGGGGCTTCAAATCGACTCGGTATTAGGAAGAAAAACGGGAAATTTGAAGGAGATATACAGTTTGGGAAGGAAATTAGGGCAAGGACAATTTGGGACGACTTTTTTGTGCGTGAAGAAAGAGAATGGGAAGGAGTTCGCGTGCAAATCGATCGCGAAGAGGAAGTTGACGACGCCTGAGGATGTTGAGGACGTGAGGAGGGAGATTCAGATAATGCACCACTTGGAGGGTCACCCCAATGTGATAAAGATTGTGGACGCTTACGAGGATGCGGTGGCAGTGCATGTGGTGATGGAGCTGTGCGCTGGTGGGGAGCTTTTTGATAGGATTATTCAGAGAGGACATTATACCGAGAGGAAAGCTGCGGAGCTTGCGAGGTTGATTGTTGGGGTTGTGGAGGCGTGTCATTCTCTGGGGGTTATGCACCGTGACTTGAAGCCTGAGAATTTTCTTTTTGCTAGTCAGCTGGAGGACGCGGCGCTTAAAACTATCGACTTTGGACTTTCAATGTTCTTCAGGCCCGGTACTATTTCTTTGCTATTCATCTTTTACACGTGTTCAATCAAATGCCTGAATAAGTTCGTCCCTAGGAAGACGCCCATCGTTCTCGAAATATTTAGGAATCATTTTATAAATTATATATCCTATCCGACCTTGACCTTGAGTGTCAGAGATGACGTATCCCAGTGGAGCTCATATTCTTTGAAGGTAGATGCCGCCAGGTAACAGATATCTCCTAACGGCGTTTAGCCTGGTTTCATCTGAAAGAGTAGCGGGGCATCCTTGGTCTCTCACACTTTCTTAATGTTTACACATTCTTGAGTCTACTTCTACATTCAATTGAGCTTTTGCCTACGACTGAAAAGCCCATTTGAGAAGATTGTTAGCTAAGAAGTTACAAATTATGATTCTTTTATTGGAAGCTATTTGTTTTCACAATCCGTTCGGCAACAATCAGATATTGAGTAATTAGTGATTATTTACCTTGTGGAGTTCTTTGAAAACACTATAATACCATGCGCGAGGTATCGTTTTACGTGCCATTTATTACCCTATATTTCTTCAAACGAATATTTTGCAGAAACACGTTGATTGCCTCTTTAGTGCCTGTAATGTAAGAGCCCAGATCTTCTGTCCAATATTATGGTGTCTTATTGTGTCCAATAAAACTCAGTCATTTATTTATGTGGGGTCCGCGTGAGTCCCGCAAAATTAATGGCTGAGATTCTATGAGACAGAATAAGACAGAGTAAAACTGGACAGAAGATTTGGGGTGGTAATGTAAGCCTTAGTCACCGATATATTTATGTCAGCCTCAGTTCATAGACTTGACTCCTCTCTGTATCTGACCAGCAATTAATTATTTATATTCTCAGGTGAAACTTTCAATGACGTAGTTGGTAGCCCATACTATGTAGCTCCAGAAGTATTAAGGAAGCTTTATGGTCCAGAGTGTGATGTTTGGAGTGCTGGGGTGATTATTTATATTTTATTAAGTGGAGTACCCCCATTCTGGGATGGTAAGACCCATGATGAATGTCTTTGTTTCTTCTTGTAGTTTAGCCGTGGAGTAGACCTAATTTTTTGATGTGCTTTACTCTTATTTATCAGAAACGGAGCAAGGAATATTTGAGCAGGTTTTAAAAGGTGAACTTGATTTCATATCCGAGCCATGGCCTAATGTGTCTGAAGATGCCAAAGACCTAGTTCGTAGAATGCTTGTTAGGGACCCTAAGAAGCGTCTGACAGCACATGAAGTTCTTCGTAAGTAGGCCTATGGCTATATTTCTCATATTTGAGCATAATCTGAACTGAACTATTCCTCAAAGTTATTATCTAGTCTGAAATATTCAATTCTTAACCATGTTTTCTTCCCTAAATGATGTTGGCGCAGGCCACCATGTAATATATGGTTAAACTCTTATTGGAATATTTTGGTTGGTTTTTCAAGCTGCAAAGTGAAAGGAAATCACGAAAAGATGCTTGACCTAGGCTCTAAGGGATGTAATGTTTTCTTTTAACCATCCAATTGTGGTTGGCAATTTAGGGTGGACCATAATTTGAGTCTTAATTCGTTGTTACTAATGGGAGTTAGATGATTCTTATTCCGTAGAGGAATAATGTTTATATTATGTTATATATCCTATATGGTAATGTTATTTATATGTCCTATATATTAGCACTCTTACCACCTACAACGATGAGTAGTTTATCACCTAAGTTTTTGTTCTTGCAGGCCACCCGTGGGTTCAGGTGAATGGTGTCGCTCCTGACAAACCCCTTGATTCTGCTGTTATAAGTCGCCTGAAGCAATTTTCAGCAATGAATAAACTCAAAAAAATTGTCATCAGGGTGAGGATTAATTATACAACCTGGATAATCGTTTCAGACGTCACATTTGGAGTGCTTGTTATTTAAAGTGCCTTAAAAAATGGCCTTTAAATTCTAACAAACTATTTCCGATTTCAAACACAAATTTTCTGATTCTCATTAACTCTTCAAAAGGATTTGATTTGTCTATAATGTACCTGTTTGAATTGCTTTTCCTTTTTCTCCTGAATGAGTATCATACTGAAATATGGATTTCTCAAATATATATTTGCAAAGTATGCAGAGGTTTCTATAAAAATACTGAAAGTTTTGGATTTCAGTTCAGGTCCTTCTAGAAACAACTGTATCCGTTTCATGACTTTTTCTTCACATGACACAATCTCTGTATTTGAGTATAAAATATGCTTATTGGCTTATTAGAAATGTGTTTACCTGCAGGTCATTGCTGAAAGCTTATCTGAAGAGGAAATCGCTGGTCTGAAAGAAATGTTCAAGATGATAGATGCAGATAATAGTGGACATATTACTCTTGAAGAATTAAAGAACGGTCTGGAGAGAGTGGGAGCTAATCTCAAGGAATCTGAAATACATGTGTTGATGCAAGCAGTAAGTGCGAGTTTGAAAATTTTGATTTAGATCTTCGTGTTTGACATATAGGGGATGAGATTCTCTGTCTAATATTATGGTGCCTTATTTTGTCCTATAAATTTCAGTCATTCATTTATGCGAGTCCCTTGTTCATTTATGCGGAATCTATATAGGACCCACATAAATAAATAGCTAAGATTCATGGAACAGAATAAGATACTATAATATTGAACAGAGAATCCGGACTCGACATATAGCCTTTTGTGAGTCTACTCGTGTATTTCACTTGCAACCTTTTCTCTCACGTCGATAAGCAACTTGGATCTTACAAGTAATCATATCAGACTTGACCCAATTTTGTAAACAAAGTTGAGCTGAGTGACTTGCTTGAGTACTCTTACAAACTATTATCAAGCCTTAAAATAGGAGATTCCAATGTTGCCATTATGGCAAGTCTGACGTTCGAACCGTGTCATATTTAACCACATTGGTGGTTTATGATCTCCTTACTTTTATACTGAACCACATATTATCTCCATCAAAAAATTTCAGGCAGACATTGACAACAGCGGCACCATAGACTATGGTGAGTTCCTAGCAGCAATGCTTCATCTAAATAAGATTCAGAAAGAGGATCATCTATATGCAGCCTTCTCATACTTCGATAAGGATGGGAGTGGGTACATCACGAAAGATGAGCTTCAACTAGCCTGTGAACAGTTTGGCCTAGGTGACGTTCACATGGAAGATATTATTCGTGAAGTTGACCAGGATAATGTAATATTCTTATCAAATGCAATCTACTTTCCTTAAGATTTTTCCATGTTATGATTTACTTTATGCACCCATTTCAGGATGGCCGCATTGACTACAGCGAATTTGTTGCTATGATGCAAGACACTGGTCTGGACCAGAAAGTGATACCAAACTAACTTGACCACTGAATTCAGTGAATCATTGAAGCGTTGATTCTTAACCCTATTTCTGTTAGCTTGAATGTTTTTCATAACTAAGAGTCGCCCATCGTATGATGCCATCTGCATATTGTGTAAAGTTCAGGCAGGCTTTAGAGAGGATGAGTGTTCTAGTAAATTTAGTCATTGTTTTGTAATTATCTTTTGTTTTTTCCCCTGAAACTTACGAAATTTGTTTAGGTTTCCAAAGATCAGAAAACTTGTCCATAATTAAATCACACATTTACGTTAGTTTATTTACTCTGATGCACATTTGTTCTACTAAATGGTCAGTATGTGGAGAGTTTAGTGTTCCTGTTATGATGAATCTTGTTGCCTAATTTCTAGAAGAACTCTAAACATGTGACATAATTCTCAGTTATCTTTGACATAATTCTCAGTTATCTTTTCCAGAGAAGAGACGTGTATGTCGGTGTTGGAATTTACTAGTAGACTATAGTTTATGAATACACTTGAAGAGCGCAGATGTAGCGCATTCTCACGGTGTCATAATTGGAGACTTCTTCATTGTTGTTTCATACCATTCTCTCTGAGTACTGGAGCTCCTTCTTCAGGTGGCATTAAGGAAATGGGAAGAGGAAAATTAGTAATAGGGTTATCAAGCAAAAGAGTTCTATTTATGGACAAGTTACACTAAACCTACAAAAATAACAAAATTAATTAAAAATTGTCATAAATACACACAATATGTTCCTTAAAATAAAAGACATAATCATTGATCACTTGTTCTATAGTAGTAAACCTAACAATATTTAATCGACTGGCAACCATCATAGAACAACCAAGGGGCCGTTTGGTTCTACTTCTGTTTTTCTGTTGTAGTTTTCGGTTTCCGTTCTCAGTTTTTTTGTTTCTGTTTTTCTTTCAAATACAAACAAAAACCTTTTTGGTTGTTAATATTAATATAGTTGTATTTTTATCACTGATAATAATTACATTTTAGATAAAACTTAAAGATATAATACTTTTAGTTAAATAAATTTATTTAATCTCTTATATAATATTTAGTAACAAATTATTAATAAAATTATGTTATTTT
>JANKOD010000004.1:18437593-18450336 GCA_026284645.1 Erythroxylum acuminatum | reverse complement strand
ACCATCATGAAGATTCCATCTTATCGTCATAATCATTCACCTTTTTGTAAAGTTGTGTGCTTTACTGTTTGCTTTTTGACTTTTGTGTCAATTAGGTGAAATAGTGTTCTACTTTTGTAAAAGTAGATTCCTTTAGGATTAGATTCTCTTATCTTTTTCTAAAGTGTAATGATGTTGTTCTAGGATAGTTTTTACTTTCCTATCCCTCGCTTAGTCTATAAAAGCAGGGTTCGTTTCATTTGTAAGATATACTAGATTTGAATCAAATGAGAAAATGAAGAGTCTTTCTTCGCAAAAATAGTTTCTCTTCTCTGAAACCTTTATCCCTAGGGTTCTTGTTTGTATATCCCTGAGAGTGAAAGATTGTAGGATTAGTATGCTCTACACTTGCCTTGTAAAAGGAACCTGTGTATCAGAACATCTTGACGATCTGGTGTATTAGATCCTGTCAGCTTCTAAATATTCCGCTGCCTTGAGATAGAAGCCTTAACGGGGAATGAGGAGTAAGAGTGTGTGAAGTGAAGTAGGTGTGTCCTAAGAGGCGAGAGCAGTAAGTCCCGTGTGGCCTAGTGAGGGCGTTGAGGGGTGTAAGACTCCGATAACTGGACAACTACGTTGTGTAACACACTTCCAATCCGACTTTGGAGAGTCGATGTCTTCAACCAGTGTGGTTTTAGAAGAAGGAGTTAGCCGTATGGGTTAACCAGTGGTCATGTTTATCATGTTCATCCCTGTGTCACCTCTCGATTGGTTCGAGTGAGTAGCCGTGGTAACTCTACCATTGGCAATATTATGATGAGTAGGGGAGGTTAAAGACAAGAGAGGGCGAGTTGTAGCGAAGAATAACGGTGGTGGGTCTCTGTTACACTGACTCTAATTTTTGCCTTTATTTTTGACTTATTGAGGAAAAAGAGCCTCTTTAGTCCTCGGTAGCAAGCTTGAGTGAGTGAGGATATCATTTTTTTATTATATAATAAAATAACGGTGGTTTGAATATAAAGTTTTCTAATACGACATTATTTCTTAAACTTAACTCTAAAATGACACTGTTTTCAGATTTTTTTTTAAAAAAATCATTTTAAGATGGGGGTTTAATCATACATGTTAGTTTTCGTTTTCATACTTAAACTTGATCCAAATTTTGATTAACTTAAATTTGATATGTTAATTTTAAATTAAACTTTCAAGCTTTATGTCATCCATAGAAATAAGAACATTTTCCAATAGTGTACAAGAAAAAAAAAGGTCATAAAGTAAAGGGTTAATTGTTAAAAAAACATTGAAAATTTACCCAATTTTATAATACGAGTACAAATTTTAAAAAGTGATGTTAAAATATTCCAACTTTCAACTTTTAGCAAAAATAAGCCGACGTTAAAATTTTTTTCAATGCGGATGATGTGACGAATCATGTCAGATTATTATTTTTATCGCATGACTGTTACATATTGTAGTTGTGTCACGTATAAATTTTATTATTTAACAAATTAAAAAAATCAAAAACTCTAAAAAATTGTGCACCCTTAGTACGTTTTAATCCATGACCATTTTAGGATATTTAATATTTTTAATTTATTAAATAATAAAATATATACTTGATACATATATAATATATGACAATCATGAAATGAAAATAATATTCTGACATAGCTTGTCACGTTATTTATATCAGTAGAAAATTTAATATTGAGCTATTTTTATTAAAAGTTAAAAGTTCTTTTTAAAATTGAAATTAATATTCTAAAAGTTAAGTAAAATTTATGATTTTTTTTATAATTAACCCTAAACCAAATAAAAAGAAGGTTCTCCTTTAAATAGATGCGTGTTAGTGCTGATAAAAAGAGCATTTGCTTTATTTAATTAAAAGCAGAGAGGTCACTATCACTTTGGACTGTATCATGCCAAGTGCCAGCCTATAAAAGCAGAAAAAGATTACACAGAAGAGGCGTGCTGCTAAGACTCCACGTGTCCGGGCATGTGCTGTTGGCCACCGAACTTGTGCTGAGGTGTCAATAGACCAGAATTTGTGGGCTACACGTGGCAGAGGAATGACGGCTCATGTAGGCCTTTCGATTGGGTTCCACTCCCATCTCTCTCTTTCTAATCCGTTAGGACTGAGACCTGACCTAACCACGGAAAAAGAGATTTGTCTGTGACAATCTCTCCATCACGTCCCTGTCACGTGGCTTGCCGTCAGCGGGGCGGCACCGCCCCTCGTTCTGGTTCTAGTGACAGTAAGACTAGAAGGAGAAAGTGATTTAATTTCAATTAACCCTTTTGTGTTTTTCTTTTTTGCAATTAAAGCCCTTTTCACTGTTTTGATTATATTGAATTATTGATTCAAGATATTTTTCTTGTCTTTTCGTTAAAAAGCTAGATCTTGGCATCTTTCCTTTGTTTTTTTAATTTTAAATTTACCTATTTCTCTTAATTGGAAAAATGCCAAAAGTGCTGTATTAAAGAACAATTCAAGTTTTGATATTTGATACATTCACACATCATGCAAACTTCAAATTTGATTGGGGTGAGAATAGATCTTTAATGAATGCATGTGAAAGTGGTTGAGTGGTAGGGACTTATCCATCTTTAACTAAAGGTCAGGGGTTCGATCTTTGTCTTTGGATATGGAGCAACCTTAAATCCTTGAGCCAACTGTCTCACTCTGTGAGATGTCTACAAACCAGCAAGGAGATTAGTCACTAAGTCCGCCGGTGGATACCCTGATTTAAGACAAAAAAAAAAGTGGTTTCTGGAAGAAATATATACTAAAAAATAGTTTTAAATTGAATTTGTCGATAATTAATTCAGATTTACTAAAGTCGTCGTACTGAATTAATTGAATACGAAGTTTGAAATATTAATTGTTAGACTAAAAGTAAGATATAATGAGTCCACTTAATTTTGTTTACAATTTGGATTTGATCACGAACGTGTCAAAAGTCAAAACCGAAATGGGGGTAAGGGACACTTGGCTGGTAGAGGTGCGCCGATGAATGAGGAATCAACAAAAGTGGATCCACCGGCAGACACAGACATCTGTGTTCCTAATCAGGAACCACCAAAGGTATCCTTCTGGCCAATCGTCCATTCGTTCGTCGTCACATCCTTTTAACTTTCATTAATCACTCAGACCCTTAAGTCAATCCCATCATAATTACTTGTTGCTTTCCTCACAAATATACCTTAGGGTCCGACAGACAAAAATAAGGTTTCTAATTTTAACCCACATGAATTTTTAAGCATAATTAAAAACAATCGTAAGTTAACTAATGAATAGATAGTTATATTTTTAACATATTTTCCATCAAAATTGAATAACTGGGGCAGGCCATGGCCAGGAATACAGACAACAAAAGGGTCGGTTTTGTTTGTTTCGCGTATGGACCCTGCTTTCTGTTTCAAAGGGCAGTGACCCTTGGGGAATACAGCTAGGAGTACAGAGTACTGGGTCGTGCACTTCCAAGTACGGGAGTTATTGTATTGTTACAGGACACATTGGTTTGCTGCAATCCTTAAAGCTTTAGATTGCAGTTAGACTGATTTTGTGTGTTATAATTGGTATTGAGAAACTGAAACGGAGATAAGGATGAGGCAATTCCAAAGTGTTTTGATGTATATACATAGACTTGCAGTGACCAGAAAATGTGATGTCAGAAATAGTCAACTAAAAATGCCACAAATTGGGACCAAGAACGTGCAATACATGATCCTGGACAAAATTCCAAGGAAAAGAAGAAATGCCCTCATCATCAGGGCACTGCCACTTCCACACTCAACCACAGCCTCTCATCAATACAGCCTTTTGTTTCATCTTCCATGCACAACTCATGCCTTTCTGTGTCTATGCTTTGGACGTCTACTTTATTAGACGGCACAATCAAACAATTAAAGAATAAAACGTTAGAACATCATGGAAAAGAAAATTCTACTGATCCTAGAAGCTTCTCGCTCCCAACACGTGTACCATCCGGATGTTAGAACTATGATATAAGCATATACGGCACTTATCAAGTCTAGTTGTTATCATAAAAGTGCGGAGTAATGTTATAATATTTGAGGATATGTAGGGGTATTTTAGGCACCTTAATCTCCTTTATATAATTAATTAAGGGCACTAGGCAGCAGCAGCAGTAGTATTAGTAGCAGTACAGAAAGCTAAGATACTCTCGTCCTTGTACATGTTTCCTGTCAAGTTCAGCACCAGCAAAGGAAAGGTATGGATCAAACATGTTATTAAGTGCACTTCCATCTCTCTTTCTCTGTTTATTTTTCATGTCATAACAAGAACAGCATAACAATCAATCTCTTGTGCAAATCCACTAGTCTGCCGGCAGGCCTCCTCCATTTTTCTTTAAAAGCCAAGAGAAGAAAATGCTTGACATATCTCTTTTAATTTTGGAAAAACTTCACTCGTTAGGTTCGTGACTGCAATTCATGTTTCTTTCTTTTGTTCTAATGGTGTCATGCAATTCATGTTTCAGTGGTAATTAATTAATAGTGAGAGTTGTGAAATGGAGAAAGCCAACACGTCAGGGTTAATCAGAACAAAGTCAGAGCAACTGGTGGAGACGGTGGCGGCGGCACTCAAATCTCCCACGTCAAGCGAGGCTGCCGGAGTAGTGTCGGAGAGCGGCGGAACACTCTCTAGAAAATCAAGCAAGAGGCTTATGACCGGGGCGTCGCCAGGGCGTGGTGGCAGTAGCAAAAACACACACATTAGGAAGGCAAGAAGTGCGCAGATGAAGTTTGATTTGGATGAGGTAAGCAGCGGGGCCGCCTTGAGCAGGGCCTCCAGCGCTAGCTTAGGCCTCTCTTTCTCCTTCACCGGCTTCACCGTGCCGCCGGACGAGATAGCCGACTCCAAGCCGTTCAGTGATGAAGATATACGTAAGTTTGCATACATTTATGTATATGTTGTTAATTCCTGTAATTACATGCAAGTTAGTTGTTAGTTGTAATTTGGGGGTTGTGGTCCACCGAAAATAAAATGGGTGCTGTAGGTGGCATCCATCTAAGGTCTATGTCATTCATCTCCATATGTGTGTGTGTGTCTTTTTTGTTTAATATTATCAACGAATCGATCACATTCCCATTATTAGATTCGACTTGACATGTTGTCTGTCGTGTAGGCTAGGCCATCTTTATCTCCTTCTCATGGTAGAAACAGTGTCTACTGGGCCTTGTAGGCTAGCCTCAATTTGGTTGAAATTGAGCTGTTGGGCCTCGTGTACCAGGTTCAGACCTTTTTGTTGGTTCTAAGATCCAAAATATTGTGTTCAATCTTTTTCTTTTTCTTTTGGTAAAAGCTACTAAGTTCTGAGATTAAGGGATAAGCCTGTTGATTTGGGTTAGTTTTTTTTGTCTTCCCTGTCTTTGTCTGTTTTTTATGTTAACGTTGATTTTATTTTTAAAAAAAAGGTCTAGTAGGTAATAAATTGGTTTTAGTTGCCAAAAAAAAAAAAGTCTTATGGCCTCAACCTTTAATTTGGAGGTTTGCCATCAGAACTTAGCTAATGCTTTTGGTTTGGTTTTAGAGATGGGAAATTAATGAATAATGAGTTATTAGAAAATGACTGGAGAGTTGTATGGAAAAAGGTGGGCATGGTGAGAGTCACCTCTCATAATTATTACCTGAAAAAAAGTAGAGCCGTTCCATGACTTTTGTTGTGCACTGAAAGCTGCCTGAGGCCTTATCGCATAGCTGTGAAGCCACTTGGGTGGCTATTGGGCTACGCTGACCTTTCTCATCATATAATATCCCAAATTTCTGTAATGAGGTAAGGTCTGTAGGATCTGGTATTACGCAACCTTATCCTTACGATGTAGATAAGCTGTTTCTAGTAAGTCCACGTGCACGTGGGACATGACCTTTCTCATCTAAATGGCAAAAACCCTCAACCTAGGATTTGAAAACAAACCATTGTCTTCTTTTATTTAGACAAATAAATTGTATGTTGACTAAGGAGTTTTATATCCTATTCCTAGGGTGAATATCAATTTCTAACCGTATCTTTCTTTAGTTGTATTTATAAATTCCTTATTTTATATGGCTTATACCAAGAGTTTGAGTTTGCGTTAGGAGACTTCTGGGTTCCTCCAAGTTCTGGTCATCCCGTGACAGCGATACTGAGACAAAACAAGTCATAATTAAATAATTATGTGCTCCAGCCTAACGCTGCTTAAAGCGGATACCTGTCAGACGTCTTTTGCATAATCAGTCCCTTTCTTTCTTCTTCTTGGTCCATTTCACAAGCTTTGAAAAAGTATTAATCACTTTATTTTCCTGTTTGTGGTTTTGGGCTTTTCTTTTGGTCTCTTTATACAGAAAAGGATGTGGAATTATTATTTGCTGCATCAACCGATGGCACCTTGGACTGTTAACCAAGTAGTGACCACAAGAGTTATTGTAACCACAAAATTGGAGACGTTTGATTAAGAAGGCACTCCCTTGGAAGCCAAGTGTGGACATATAGAAACAGTTGGGTCGCTCGACTTGACTTCATTAAGTTGAAACTAACAGTTCAGCATTTAAACCTCGATACTAGTTCAAACATGACGTAGTAACCCCCGTAGTAGCTAAAAGATGAGCTTTTTTTATATTGGGTGCTGAGCATTCACAACTATTCAGACAGAAGCTAAAGAATAAGAGCTTGTTGTTCTAGTTGATTTTTTCTTAGTTACAAAGAACTGTGTCTATGATGGTTGCAGCGGAGGACATTGAAGCTGGAAAGCATAAGGCTAAATTTCAAGCAGAACCCACCTTGCCAATTTATCTGAAGGTAACACACGTACCTTGTTGTGCAGGTTATCAATTATCATGTCTATCAACTTTTTGCACTTACAATAGTCACTATGAACCGGTGTTCAAGCTTGCCTTTCCTAATGGTGCTCAGGATTGATATAGGACATTCTATTTGGACAGGCAATGATGCAGAATTATCTAGCGATCACCGCCATCCATAGAACATGGCTAGCATGGTCAGGTTCAGTCTTGTACAGAGTTTTCATTTTATATGACAATTTGTGTACAAGACTCACCCTTCTTTCCAATAAAACATTTACACGTCGTACATTTCTTAGAGCTTCCTAAACTATGGGGGCTTAGTGTTTTAACACCTTCCAGGAAGCAGCATTTGAGGATAAGAGCCATTTTCCCTATTTTTTCCCCACCTCTAAGTCTTAGATATGTCCTGAGTCCTGCTCAGGAATTGAATTATTGCAATGCTTTGCTTAAGGAAAGAAGGGTACGGCAGGCTTTGAGCAAGTTACGTTCAAAGTTGGTCTTTGTTTCCATGATTATGGCTGCGGTGAAATTTAATTTGTATTTTAATTATCAGCGGTTTAATTATCTTTACTGCAGTTCACAGATGTTAAGTACAAGGTGATCATCAAAGGAATGACGTCGACAGAGGAGAAGAATATCTTGCATGGAATTGCCGGTTCGGTCAATCCAGGGGAAGTATTGGCGCTTATGGGACCTTCAGGAGGTGGAAAGACAACACTCCTGAATCTTCTTGGCGGTCGGCTAGTTCAGGCTAATTTTGAGGGCTCAATTACTTATAATGACCAACCATATTCAAAGTTTCTGAAAAGTAGGTAAGAACTTGAATCTTAGTCTCTTAATGCATAATTATTAGTATGCGCTAAGTACCAATCCTTGCTGTAGAAGTTTCTAAGGGGACATTGATTGATCACACTATATTTTATGCCTTATCAAGCTATTAATGGTGCAATTATAGAAGAAAAGGAACCAGAAAAGACTTGGCAGGCATCATCTAGAAGCAATGAGTTTGTGCATATATTTTTGCGCTCTTTCAGTATTTATTTTGTCACAACCACAAACATCACTGCAGCTTCGAAAACTGTAAGTAAAATAACCATAGGAAAAAAAATTGGCAGGATAGGATTCGTGACTCAAGATGACGTCCTGTTTCCTCACCTCACAGTGAAAGAAACATTGACATATGCAGCCATGCTCCGATTGCCAAAGACACTGACAAAAGAGCAGAAAGAAAAACGGGCTATGGATGTCATCTGTGAACTGGGCTTAGAGAGGTATCTTCTTCTATTCTTACTATCACCAAACAACTAAAGTTTAACAATAGAGTTACAAGATTCTATGTGTATTTTTATGTGTTAACGCGTATACATGGATTCGCTAAAATGTTGCATGCAAAAGATATTGACAACAATAATGCAAATAGGTGCCAGGATACTATGATCGGTGGCTCATTCGTCCGTGGAGTCTCAGGAGGCGAAAGGAAAAGAGTTTGTATTGGCAATGAAATTATAGTCAACCCTTCTCTTTTGCTTCTTGATGAACCAACCTCTGGATTGGACTCTACAACTGCTTTGAGGATAGTTCAGATGCTACAAGACATAGCGGAGGTGCAAATCGTCTTTCCTTGCTGCTCATATTTCATGTTCTTGACCAGTGCTAGTGGCTAGTTAGTACGAAGTAGTGGTCATGGTCGAGTAAAATTCAATTTCCTTATTGTCCCAAGTGTCAGCTTAAAACAAAAAAGAAATCTACGTGCTTGTCTCCTTAAACCATGACCTATGTAGTCAGCAACTTCAGAGGATAAATGCTAAAAGAGTATGAATTGCTATAACTTGTTCATAATCTAACGACAGGGTGGGAAAACAGTGGTAACAACAATTCACCAGCCATCTAGTAGACTCTTTCACAAGTTCGACAAGTTGATCCTTCTTGGGAAGGGAAGCTTGCTCTATTTTGGAAAGGCATCAGAAGCAACGGTTTATTTCTCATCCATAGGGTGCAACCCTCTCTTTGCCATGAACCCAGCAGAGTTCTTATTAGACCTTGCAAATGGGAACTTGAATGATATCTCTATACCATCAGAATTGGAGGATAAAGTGCTGCCATGGAACCCAGATGCTGAAACTCGAAACGGAAAGCCATCTCCTATGGTGGTTCAAGAGGTGAAAGTCCTAAGCAAAGCCTCAATTTTCTTAAGACAATTATTGATTGCACTTCCCATAACATCAAAACCTATTATTCAATCGAGAAACGTTTATACTTGATACAGTATCTAACGGAGGCATATGAGACAAGAGTTGCAGAAAAAGAGAAGAAGAAACTCATGGCTCCATTGCCTCTTGCTGAAGAAGTGAAGACACAAGTGTCTTCACCTAGGCGGCAATGGGGTGCTAGCTGGTGGCAACAGTACACCATATTGTTTTGCAGGGGAATCAAAGAACGCCGTCATGACTATTTTAGCTGGCTGAGAATCACTCAAGTACTCTCTACAGCAGTTATCTTAGGATTACTTTGGTGGCAATCAGATTGTGACAACCCAAAAGGTCTCCAAGATCAGGTATCATCTTTTTTGTGGTACCTGATCATGAAAATATATAATTCACGGGGGTAGTATAAGTATATTGTATCACGATCTAATTAAAACCTTGTTTCTTGGCAGGCCGGACTGCTTTTCTTCATTGCTGTTTTTTGGGGATTCTTTCCTGTCTTCACAGCAATCTTCACATTTCCTCAAGAAAGAGCCATGTTAAGTAAAGAACGTTCAGCTGATATGTACAGATTAAGCGCATATTTTGTGGCAAGGACAACAAGCGACCTTCCACTTGATCTTGTACTGCCTGTGCTTTTCCTTCTTGTCGTCTATTTCATGGCAGGTTTGAAACTGAGTGCAGCTCCCTTTTTCCTTAGCCTGCTCACGGTTCTTCTCTGCATCGTCGCAGCTCAGGTAAAATAATAGTGCAAACTACTCATGGAGCTATGACCATTGACACTAAACATGCTTAACATAAGATGGGTGCAATGGCAGGGGCTTGGGTTAGCCATTGGAGCCACACTGATGGACTTGAAGAAGGCTACAACTCTGGCTTCAGTAACTGTGATGACTTTCATGCTTGCTGGAGGGTTCTTTGTCCAGGTAAACATAGAAACCTGGTCTCACGTTAATATAGTGGTTATTCCAAACTCTTCCCTGGCGTATGTGGATGATTTTTTTCCCCAGTAATTGAATCATAGACTCTGCAACAACTGATGCAATTTGCTGACTTCATTTCGACAATAAATCAAAGTACTCTTACTTCAACAACCAATATTGAGGTCACAGAGCGTATAATCAGGAGTTGAGTTTGTTATTTTAGTGAAAATAAACTCTCTGCCACTAACAGACATTTCTTACTTTCAGATGCTCCAATATGAGTCCAAAACAGAAATGACTAACACATCTTCGATTCTGCAGAAAGTTCCCGTATTTGTCTCTTGGATCCGCTATATGTCCTTCAACTACCACACCTATAAGCTTCTTCTCAAGGTGCAATACGAGCATTTGACACCCGCTGTAAATGGGACGAGAATTGACAATGGCTTATCCGAAGTTGTTGCGTTGGTGGCAATGGTTTTTGGGTACCGCCTTTTAGCCTATATTTCTTTGAGGAGAATGAAGCTCCATTCAGGAGCCTAATAACTTAAATTATGAACTTCAAAGCATAAATCCAGAAAGTTGAGTTCCTCTTTCGATTGCTCAGTGATCTAACTTGTGAAAGCTCATCTTCCCGCTTCAGAGGGGAAACCGGCACAATCACTAAGAACCAGATTTTCTTACATTGAGCTCTAAGCAGGTCTCCGATATCAAATCAAACCCCGTATCTTTGGCAAATGAAGATTTGCTGTATGAAGACTAGTTCAAAGCTATTACATCATCTGTATCTTTAGCTTTTCATTGATAGAAAAATAACTTAACAGTTTTCTAATTTACGTAATCTTATGCTGAATGCAATGAATTTCCGCACTGTTTAGAGAAGATGGAAATACTTGGCGGCTATGCAGTATGATTGAATGCAATGAAGTGTTGCGTTATTGATGAAAAATTAGGATGAGATTTTGACTTTGTGTTTTTTATTTAATTTTTCGAAAGTCAATATCATTATAAATTATATAATATGATCAATATATAGGCCTTGTCCGGTAAATGACATTTCAGCCATTTTTTAGTGGATTGAAAAGTTTTTAGCTGTTTAACATAGCTGATAATTATGTTTAGTAATTAGCTTATTAGATTGGTAGATTGAACTTAATTTGCTAATTTTAAAAACGTTCGTATGATAAGCGTTTTGTTCCAACGGCTGAAAAATTAAGGAACTAAAAGATTATTATATCTAAAAGATCATTTTTCTATGTCTCATTTTCGGCTTCCGCTTCTGTCTTATTTTTGTATCTGCTTTCGTCTCATATTCTTCCGCCTTATTTTGCTTCCGTTTTATTTTTCTATCGTCTCATTTTCGGCTTCCACTTTCGTCTTATTTTTGTATCTACTTCCATTTCATATTTCTTCCGTCTCATTTTGCTTCCGTCTCACTTTTGTATCTACTTTCGTCTCATATTCTTCCGTCTTTGTTTTACTTTTTTCTTTCATTATTATTTGGTCTTCGTCAAAATTAAATGACTTAATAGTTATGTAGTTTGCAAAAAAGTTTGGTGATGGACGCTTATGGCCTATATAATTTTTATGCTATGACTACGCACAATCTTGATTCTAAGTCTTATTTATTATAGCCATGCTTTTGGAGGAACTCTAAAGCTTCCTTCTTTGTGATAATTTCGTCAGTTACCTGAATTTTCTTCTCTTTTTTGGCAGGATAAAATGGGCGTTATTATCCTTCCTTGAGCTGCTGAGCTATCTCTTACGCTGCGTTTGGTTGCTGTCTCCGGTAGTTGGAGATGGAATAGAAGAAATTTGGAGACGGAACGGAACAAAAACTGAGGATAGTGTGATGTTTGGTTATGGTGGACAGAACAGAGAAAACTGTCTCCGTCTCGAGGATAGAATGTGTTTGGTTGTAAGGGACAGAACGAAAAAATAGTGCAAATGACAAATATGCTCCTGATCCTTAATATGATTAGAAATATGTAATTCATTGATACTTTTATTATGAATGGATTGTAATAATAAATTTTAATAATAATAAATACAGATTATGTAATTATATAATAATAATAATAATAATAATAAATTTGAATAAATTGTAATAATAATAAATACAAATTATATAATAAAAATAAAAATAAAAATAAAAATAAAAATGAAAATAAAAATTGATATAAAAATAACAACAACAACAACAATAATAATAATAAATTTGGATAATAATAAATACAAGTTATATAATAATAATAATAATACTAATAATTAGACATAATAATAAACAATTATATAAATGTTTGTATAATATGTAATTATCAACTTTTACAGTACAGGATTATGATTAAAACATGTTTAATATAATATCATGAAATAAAAGTGGCTGAAGCTCAAAGCTTGCGGTTGTAAAACGGCGCCTGTGGGTGGGTCCCACAGGCGCCTGTCCCCTTCTCATCCTCTGTCAAATTTTAATGCCCGAACGACGTCGTTTGGGCATTAGACACAATAAGACACGATTGTATCTGAGAGAGGATTTGTCGTTTGGGCACTAGACATAATCAGACACATACACGGTTGTATCCGAGAGAGGATTTGAACTTCGTCTTCTTTATCGATGATCTGAATATCCATGTCCACCTCATCATTTAGCGCTTCTTCTACTTGCCAGTAGGGGTGTTCATGGTAGGGTAACCTGACCCTTTTATAAGTAACCTGAACCTGAACCTAAATGTCAGGTTCGGCAATTTCACGAACTTGAACCTGAACCTGAACCTAAAGAACCTATAGGATCGGTTAACCTATTTTCAGGTTCGGTTCTCAGGGTAACCAGAA
>JANKOD010000004.1:18399906-18415067 GCA_026284645.1 Erythroxylum acuminatum | reverse complement strand
TAGAGAAGATTTTCCAATCCATTAGTAAAAGATTGAACTTTCCTTTCTCAAAATTTTGGAAAATAAACAGTTAAGAGTTAACCGGACTCGATTACTTACTCAGACCTGTCATTTTTCTTCGTCTTCTTCTTCTTGTCATATTTATCTCCAAAACTTGAGCTAACAGAAAGATGATGGCCAGATCTGGAGAAGATGGAAAAAAGAAAGCTGATTTTGGTGCGATGGAGGCATCTGAGAAGAGAGAAGAGAGAAAGGTGCGATGGAGGCATTCTGAGAAGAGAGAAGAGAGGAGAGAAGACGATGTAATGTTTAGGTTTTCATCTAGTTATCAAATAACCGGTTCTCGGATAAACTGGTCGGTTCTTTGATAAACCGGCCGGTTTTTATATTTAAGGGTTATTAACTAAAACTGAACCGGACACATGGTCGGTTCAGACGATTTTCGGTCGGACTGGCCGGTCCTGTCGGATTTTCACATCCTTGATAAAATGTCCAAATTTTCAATTTTTTTAATTTTAACTCAAACTTTAACGGGGTGTTTGGAAAACTTCGAATTAAATTCATTAACGAATTGGATTGGGTTCAATTATATTAATGAGATTGAATTGAATTCAATTTACACTGTTTGAAACAAGCTCAGTAATATTAGAATTGAATTCAATTATACTATTTAGAACATAATCAAAATGAATTCAATTATTTCATATGACATTTTTACCCTTCACTAAAAAATAATCTTATTAAATAATAAACATCAATTTCATTATAAGTAATATCATAAAAAAAGTTCATTATTAAATTGAAAAAAATTGATTGCAAATGGCATTAGGCTATACCAAGTTATGAAGATAACAGAAAATTATTATAATTTGGAAACTTAAAAATGCATGAAGGGTGGCTGCGCGAAGAGGAGTGGCTGCTGTTGCGTGGGTAGTCAGATGGGAGAAGAGTGGCAGTGGGCATTATTGCAGTGATAGGGTTATTGTGTTGAAGAGTATTACGTAGGTATGATTGGAAGACTCCAATTTCAACATTTAAAAATAAGAGTAGCAGTCATTTGTAATTGAATTCACGTGGGTTGTTGGCTGAATTGAATTTATAAGGAGCAGTGGCTTTCAATTACATATATGAATTAAATTCACCTTTGTTTTTCTGTTCCAAACAGGTCAATTGAATTCAATTTACCTAGTTCCAAACAAGTTGTAAAAAGTAGTAATAAAACATTCAAACTTTCGATTTTTCAATCTTAATCTAACGTTAGTGTTTCCGTTAAGTTTAAAAATGGCCTAAACCAGGTTATACAGTCCCGATGACCTTACTGATATAATGCACTGTAATGCGTGAATAGTTTAAGGCGTTAGAAAAATAAACAGAAAATAAATAGCTGAAGATATTATGAGAACAATAGATAACGTCGGGCTAGAATTGAAGAAAATTAAACGTTTGAATATTTTATTACCACATTTAAAATTTGGACTAGAATTAAAAATAAAAAATAAAAAAATTTATTATTACTTTTTAAATTTTAAATTATAATTAAAAATTTGGAGAAAAAAAATTAACCCTTTACTATTAACCCCAGCGAAATAGCGAAAGCGAAAGGAGGTTGACAAGTAACACCCGTATTCACTCGATCCCTTCCTTGCGTAGAGTTGCATCGAAGAAAGGTGAAAAAAGAGAAGCACAAAACAATGCAAAAAGAAGAACTTGGAAGTGAATTCAGGTGGGTGTGGTGGAAAGTCAAAATCCATGAAGAAATCCTTCAGTTCAGTTTAGTCCAGTCTTCCGCGTGATCCCCACTTCCAGCCTGTCCCTTACAAACATACACACACACGCTCTCTCTCTCTCACTCTGTTAAGTTCCAAAGTCTCCTCTCTATTCTTAATTATTACTTCTAGTTTTTTAATGAGTCCATGACTTCCCAACTCTCTCCTCTCCACCTGTCCCACTTTTCTCTCGCCCAAGCAAAGCAATACCAAACTCAAGACAGACAGACAGACGGACGGACGCAGATGTAGAGCCTTGGCCTAACTATTTACCATCCCACCGACGCGTTCTATTTGGTGCGAAATTCATATTTCCGCATGCCAATTGTCGCCCCAACTCTCAGTCACCCACTACTACGCCGGCGGCGAGGTGCTCTTTTTTACCAAGAAAGGAAAATATTCAAGCTTCGGTAAACCACTCGTCCAAAGTCTCAATCTTTCTTTTAGATTTTGAGCACCATGGGTCCTCCCATCTATGGTGTCTCCAAGATCTTACTCTTCTCTCTCACTTTCTGCGTCTCTCTCAACATTCCCATTTCTGCATTGTCTCAACAAAAGCACCAATCTTTGAAGATTTCAACTTCTTCATCATCTTCTTCTGTTACAAATGTTCAAACTATCAACTCCAACTCCGTCCTCGTGGCGCTTCTCGACTCGCATTACACCGAGTTAGCAGAACTCGTAGAGAAAGCCCTCCTCCTCCAGACCCTCGAAGACGCTGTCGGAAAGCACAACATCACCATATTTGCTCCGAGAAATGAGGCTTTGGAGCGACAACTCGACCCCGAGTTCAAACGATTCTTGCTCGAACCCGGCAATCTTAAGTCCCTCCAAACCCTCTTAATGTTTCACATTATTCCGACGAGAGTTGGATCCAACGACTGGCCGACCAACAAGTCCAAACCGAGAAAGCACACCACTCTCTGCAACGACCATGTTCACTTAACCAGCAAGGGCTCCGGCAAGAAAACCGTTGACTCCGCTGAGATTGTCCGACCCGACGATGTGACCCGACCTGACGGAGTCATCCACGGAATTGAACGCCTCCTAATCCCACAATCAGTACAAGAAGATTTCAACAGGCGGCGAAGCCTAAGATCCATATCTGCCGTGCTACCGGAGGGAGCACCGGAAGTGGATCCGAGAACGCACAGATTGAAAAAACCGGCTCCACCAGCGCCGGCGGGGGCTCCACCGGCGCTGCCCATTTACGACGCCATGGCACCGGGTCCGTCCCTAGCGCCAGCCCCTGCTCCGGGCCCTGGTGGGCCTCACCACCACTTCGACGGCGAAGCTCAAGTCAAAGACTTCATTCAGACACTACTACTATACGGTGGCTACAATGAAATGGCGGATATTTTAGTCAACTTAACGTCTTTGGCCACCGAAATGGGTCGGCTTGTTTCAGAGGGTTATGTGCTCACAGTTTTGGCTCCAAACGACGAAGCTATGGCGAAGCTGACGACGGACCAACTTAGTGAACCCGGGGCACCGGAGCAGATTATATATTATCATATAATACCGGAATATCAGACTGAAGAGAGCATGTATAATGCGGTGAGGCGATTTGGGAAGATAAAGTATGATACTTTGAGATTACCACATAAGGTTGTGGCCCAGGAGGCTGATGGGACGGTGAAATTCGGGTCAGCTGATGTGTCAGCGTATTTGTTTGACCCGGATATTTACACCGACGGGAGGATTTCTGTTCAGGGTATTGATGGGGTTTTGTTCCCGGAGACGGAGAAAGAGGATGCGGTTACAAAACCGGTAACCGCCGTTAAAGTTGCAACGAAACTACGGAGAGGTATAGTATCATTTAATTGTGAATTTAATGGCTTTTCAATGTTGGATATGTTGTTTTGATGGGATAAAGCATCTTCCACTGCCTATTAGTTAATTACCGTCTCCACTGGCTGTTTTTGACAAATTGAGACTTTGAGCTTTCTTAGCTTACAAGCGCAACCCCAAGGCTGGCAATCCTCTCTCTATTTGCATTTGGCGTGGTTTAAATGATTAGGTGGATAGCAACTAGCAATTATTTCCAAGAATAATGCACACACACTATGGTCCTTCTATAGGTTTAATTATTGAGATGCTGGCCTCGGTGTGTATGGTGTCCCATTTCGATGTATAGTTGCATTCTGGCAGTTGAATGTATATATGTTTAATTGTAATTTATGCCTTACAGTATCTGACCTGAACCTCAACTTTTTTTTTCTTTTTTTTTTTGTATGCTGATGCAGGGAAGTTAATGGAAGTAGCTTGTAGAATGCTTGGAGCTTTTGGACATGATTCACATTTTACTACATGCCAATGAGCATTACTTCAACAACTAAATCTTTTAAAATACTGTTTCTTGGGTTTGACGGCAAAGTTTTACTTGCATTTGCTCTTCAGAGAAAAAAAAAAAAGTTATGATGCAAGTCACATTGGTAAGAGATTGCTCAAGTTGAAGGACGTCCTTAGAATCCCTATAAGAGAGAGGCTTTGTTGTTATGTTATTAGACACTGTAATTACATATCTATCTTTTCATCACTATTTTTTTGGTATGATGATTTTCTGTTTCTATTATGAACCAAAAAAAAAAACACTTTATTCTTTTTCTGTATAGTCGGTGGTCTTATATAAAATAAGACAGTTCTAGAATGAGAATGGTTTGTAGGGGCAATGACTGGTGGTGGTTGTGTAGTGCATGATTGGTATTATTAGAGATTAAGATTGGCAAGAGATGGCTCTAAAAGCTAGTCCAAGATCAAAAACCGAAGAGCAAATCCACTGTGTAAATCTATTCATACTTTCATGCGAGACTTTGCATCATAAGTCTCACTGTTGCTCTTCAAAGCCCTTTTTTTTGTTTTTATAATTAACCAATTCTCAAATGAAGAACAACAGCGACAGAAGCAAGGTCTGCGGTGGCAAAGACTTCTCAATAACACAGGAAGGACATGTGGCTGAGGAATAAATCCAACAGATGCTCAGCTCTGTTGACTTTAAGCTGCCTGGAAACCTTCCTTCGGTTGGTGGTCTTTGTATATTTGGTTGGACAAAGCAGTCAAATTGCTTTTATCAATTATTTCTCCTATCGATCAACTGAAGTAACAGATGAACTAGTTATATTGTTCACTTGCACCTAATCCCCAAATATAATCTTAAGCAAGATTAGTTAATTATATCATGTTTCTTAATCTATGAAAAGTGGTATAACAGAAGATGCTGACATAACTATATTAAAATTTTAATTTCGTCAATATTTTAAGCAACGAATATGATTCACACTCTAATATTTCACATAACGTTTAAAATAGTCATTGTCGTCACATTAACATTTACAAAATGATATGATTTGCACCCTTCAAACTTAACTTTGTTAGGTTCTCGTGAGATCTCCCTCACTATACTATTAACCCTTGATTTGCGATTCATTAACTGTACAATTCTGGTCATATGAACATTGACATGATTGTTGTGAAATATATTATTTTAATTATTAATTATTAAAATTATTAAAACAAAAACATAAAATAAAGCAACTTATTATCAAATTATCCTCTTAACACTTTTTAAGAAAAATATAAGAAACTAAATCAATTAAAAAGGATGATAAAAAGGAGGAAGCGAAAGAAATTAAGGACAAGGAAAAGGAGCAAGAGGAAGACAAGGATCCAAACAAGGAAGTAATTAGTGAGTACCAACGGAAGATTCCATATCTCAGTAAAATTGAGAAGGATAGAAGGAAGATAAATTTGGTAAGTTTTTAAAGTTTCTTAAATAGTTACAAGTTATTATTATTTTTGTCTTAGACCAGAGTATCCACCGGTGGACCCAGTGACTAATCCCCTCGCTGGTTTGTAGGCACCTCACAGGGTGAGACAGCTAGCCCAAGGATTTAAGACTGCTCCATATCCAAAGTCAATGATCGAACCCCTGACCTTTGGTTAAGGATGAATGAATCCTTGCCACTCAACCACACCCCTTAGGTTAGTTAAAATTCCTTTTATAAAACAATTTCGCAGATGTTAAAATATATCAAGTACTT
Organism: Erythroxylum acuminatum; assembly: GCA_026284645.1. NCBI lineage: Eukaryota > Viridiplantae > Streptophyta > Magnoliopsida > Malpighiales > Erythroxylaceae > Erythroxylum > Erythroxylum acuminatum. The sequence continues at coordinate 18,409,261 of JANKOD010000004.1, read as the reverse complement.
ATAGGGATCTTTCTAATAAGAAATAGCTTGATGAATTATCAAAGGTCACTATAAGCGAATAGTGCTCCTATATCCTACGGAATAAGCTACCCTGGAAGTTTAAAGATTGAGAGATTTTCATTTTCTTTGTAACTTTGGTAGCTTATTAATTAAAAGGGCATTAGCATACTTAGGAGATGAAATTAATTTGATACCATATGAACCCTATTATATTGGAGCATGTAGAATATAAGGAAGTTAATGAGCCTTAAATTATAAATAAAGGTAGAAACAGTCCTGATTGTGGATGAATGAAATGCTCAAGGAGAACTTCAACTAAAAGAATCATAAAGAATTGCTTGTTAGGAGACACCTTAATATTTAAATAATTTTTATTTTATTTTGTTATCTTTTAGGATCATTAGCAATGGTTTTAGTTTGCTTTTAGTATTTTAAGGCTCATGATTTTAAGTTTATTTTTATATTCTTACATGATTAGATCATGATTATTCTGTTTGAGATGAGACTTGACGGAGTTCATTATTTTGCTTAAGATGAGACTTGATGGAGTTCTGTAGGCTGTATAGGCAACTTTACTATGGAGCGTTAGATTAGAGATCAAATTTCTCCGAACTATGATAGATTTTGAAGGCAATAGAATATTACGGAATTACTAGTTATCCTTACTTCTTTTCCATTATCTTCTATATTTTTTTTGTTCTTACCTATATTGTGTACATTGAGAATAATGTACAACTAAGTGTGGGAAAAAGAATTAACCGTTATTCTTATTAAAATTATATTAATAGGAAAAATTTTGGGATTTTTTAAAACATTAATCAAGATAATTCATTATAAGTTTGGTTGTTATTATGTTATTATTTGTTTAAGCAAATAGTTACGAGCTTTGATAATTAAAATAATTTTAATTTGCTTCATTAATTATGAAAATGGATACTTGATTTCATATATGATCATTTTTGTATAATTTGTATATACAAGTAAGTTAGAAGTGAATTCCTTCCAAACATTTTCATTATTCCACTTCAAAAGAGAAAAATAAGTGTGAATAGAGCATTGAATAAATTCACTGTGATAGCTTCAAACTAAGGAAAAAGTTTGAAGTTAAATAGTGGTGCTAGTAGCCATTTGAAACAATGACCTAATATGTACTCAGGAGTGTTCATGACAAGGTGTTTATCTTAGTGTGAAAAGATTATGTAACTTTTTAAACAAGCTTCTAAATGCTCCTGTGATATTTAAAGTTAGTGTTTTTATTACTTCTTGTTCAATAAGGGGTTTGAAAATGTTTTAAAGTTGAAGCATCTTTCTCATGTATGTTAACTTTGTGTATTATATTAAATTATATGGATCAAATTAAAGTTTGAAGTTTTGTGGACTTAAATTGAATTGATTTATAAATTGATGCAAATAACTAAATGTCTAGTAAATTGATGAACTTTGAAATAGAATGAATAATGGAGATCTTAATTGATATGATTGATTCTTTGAGCTCTTTCATGGACTTGCCACCTATTTAAGTTAAGAATGATAAAATTAATTTGTTTGAGGACAAAAAATATTTAAATGTGGGGGAATTTAATAAGTGCTAATTAGGTTACATTTTTAGAATGATTTTGGAGCATTTTACTTGTGCTTGGATGATTTCTATAGGATTTATTACTCAATATGGCCTATATTTTTTTTTGTAGATCTTATTTTACCTCTCCAATAAAGGATGGACAAATTCAGGTAAGTTGTAGCTAATTTAGAGAACCATTAGAGTGGTTTTAGATGGAAATGGGTTGAACATATTCCTATTTCCATTAACAGGGCCCCAAACATGATCTTCTATTCCAACTTGGTGCATTCTACTTCTCCAACAACTTATCATATAAAAACACACCTCATACATATTTTTATATATTCCAAGGATGGAATCAACAATGCATGATAGAAGAGGAGTAATCCAACATAAGTGTAATAAAGTAGCATGAGATCAAGGAAGATCAGAGGATGAGAGGGCAGTTAGAGAAGAGTCAAGAACACATAAATTAAGATTCAATAAAAAAAACGCGAAGATTCAAGATTTACAATAACTTAATCTTTTTTCTTATTTTATTTATTGTCTATTGTTGGCTTTCCTTGTCTTCTTTTCAACTAATTTGAAATATAGACTTAGGTGTGATAAACCCTAAAGCTATTGTTTTAGATTTGATTCTTTGATTTAATACAAGATTCTAGTTTTCTTAAAGATTATTTATGTTTGCTTTTTATGTTGAATTGAATTAGTGTTTACATAAGGTTAAATTTTGGATTTCACATATATTAATGGAAGTAGAAAATGTAAAATATTATATATATGAATAGATCATTGCATGAATAATAAAATTTGTATGGAATCCTCTAGATTGTAGTGATGACTATCAAGGGAATTCATAAAAGAATTAATACATTCTTGAGTAGGTTTTGATTAGAGAGAATTTTTTATCAACCAACTTATGTATATGGGCTTAAGAAAGAATATACTTGTAACTTTATAATTCCTACTTGTCCAAAAAAATAGGATTAAATTATTGAAAAGGTTCCAAGGGGATTCTTCATCTAGATCTTGATTATTTACTAGTAGTTTTATTTTTGTTTATCGCCTTGATTGGTTGTTTCTTACTTATTATTTTAATTTAGTTAAATTTTCATTTTAAAATTAATCACACATTTTTTAGATTAGATAATAAAAAGATGAATATTACTGATAGTTATAGTCCTCATAGGATCAACACTCATACTCACTAAATTATACTATAAGAAAAATATATGCATTTAACTTAACGTTTTCTTTAGTTTAACTTTGTGTTTCAAGAAATAAAAAATCAAAATCAAAATCCCATTTTCAAACTTAACAACCCCATTTTTAATCATAATTTTCTAAATAACAATAAAAATTTAGGTCATACAAACTCCAAACCAGTTAGGTTTCTTAAATTTCGTACACTTATATAATCCCTAACCAAGTACAATGGTGACAATGATAATGAGGAGAGGAGAGACTAAGAGAGATGACAGTGGAGAGTAATGACAAGAGGCGACAAGCAGACGAGCGATGGCAATAGCAGAGAAGAGAGATCAAGAGAGTTATGCTTGCTTGCTTTATGGAATTAAGTTAAAGAGTTGATGAAATTGGGGTTAAGAGATTCTTTTAATCCTTAAACACTTGTAATTTCTCATTTCGATCTCACTATTAACTAATATTTAGTGTATTGGTTGGTATTAGTTAAAAAGGACTACATTAGTTGGTACTACAACCTATTATAGTAACTAAAATTTAAATACTATTTTTTAGCTAATACGTTACGTACCAATCGATACTCACTAGAAATTATGATACCCATCACTTTACTTCTAATAGGTGTGTTGTGATGTGTTACACACAACAATGTTTCCTTAATAATTGATTGTGGTTAAAATTCCATAGATAAAGACATTGCTGTTTGGTTTTATATTTTTCGTTTCTTTTTAAGATGCTTGGAAACTAACTATGCTAATGGAAGAATATAGTATAATAAAAGTGGAAAGCTTTTAGTTTTGTTGGCATTAGAGGTTCAAGTTTTTGTCATTATGTATAACAAACAAAAAAGGAAAAAAAATCTTAGACTACTTTATTTAAGGTAGTAAGAAAAATAAGGAATGGCAAAAAAGAATAAATGGATAAGAAGAATTAGAAATGAAACACTATTAGTCTAAGATTGACAATGTGGAAAATAGGATGGAATGAAAATGATATTAGCTTTAGCACATAACATGGATAAAGCGGAGATGTTATTGGGTCGGGTTCTATTTGGGTCTCTCTTAACTTATTTTTGGTTCAAATTTTTTTATAAGGGTCTAAATATGGTTTGAGATTAAAATGGAATCAGTTTAAACCTGAAATACCACAATAAATTTAAAAAATAAACTAACGTATAAGAAAGGTTCAAAGGAGATTCTTCATCTAGATCTTGCGTATTTACTAGTAGTTTTATTTTTGTTTATTGCCTTGATTGGATGTTTCTTACTTGTTATTTTATTTTAGTTAAATTTTCGTTTTAAAATTGATCACTCATTTTGTTAGATTAGATAATAGAAAGATGGATCAATAATTATACTCACCCAATTATACTATAAGAATGATAAGTGCATTTACCTTCATGTTTTCTTTTAGTATTATTTTGTGTTTCGAGAAATACAAAAAATCATAATCACAATCCATTTTTAAACTTAGTAGCCCCGTTTTTAATCATATTTTTCTGAATAACAATAAAAATTTAGGTTGTCCAAACTCCAAAGCTATTAAGGTTTCATAAATTTAATAGACTTAAATAATTTGTAGCCTAGTACAATAGTGACAATGATAATGAGGAGAGGAGAGACTTAGAGAGTTGACAACTATGGACAGTAATGACAACAAGTGAGAAACGAATGAGTGACGAGAATAGTCAAGAGGAGAGATTAAAAGTAGTGTTTGGAATTTTGTATTATATGGTTAGTATGGATTGAAAAACGAAGTGAATTAAGCCAATATCGTACTAGGTTCAGGTATTAGACAATACTGGTCATTTCAGCTGGTATCGGTTAGTAAAATATTAGGTCAAAATATAAATTAAAAAATTTTGAGGATTTAATTGAAAAAATAGTCACCCTTGACTCTGCTTTTGTCCTCAGTTACATTGTGCCTCACTCACTCTTCATCTGCTCTTCTTTGGCTGGTTTAATCCTTATCGTTGGTCTAGCATCTGCTTGTCTTCTTTGTCTACTTATCACCGCTAGCCTACTTTTTGCCTCTGATCGCTCTCCCTCTCCGTCTACTTTTCGCTGCTTATCTTCTTTGTCTGCTCCACCACTGCCATCATCATCTGCAACTCTTCTGTCGCACAAAGCTACTTCAATGGTTTAGCCTTTTCTCCTTTATTGGCTGGTTTTGAATATGAATTGTGAGTCTGTGTTAATGGTAATTCATAAATGGTTGATTGGTTGGTGGTTGGTGGATGGTGGTTGGTGATTGGTGATTGTGGCTTATGGCTTGTGGGTAATTGGTTTTAGTTGGTGGATGGTGGTATGGATCATGTGGTATGAATCATAAATCGTGAATTTGTGAGGTTATGCTATCTGTGAATCTTTGTATGGAAAATTACAAATTACAAATTAAGGGTATGCTTTTAATTTTATGTAACACTTTATTTAAGGGTTAGAGTTTAACTTATTTTTGAAAATTTTCTATATTGTTAACTCTTTATGATTTTTGTAAGGATCAAAGGTGATTTTTAAACATAATTTGAGTTTACTTTTATCTTAGTAATTATATAAATAAGATAAAATTTGAGTTTATTGGATTAATGTTTGCATTTTTACATTATTTAGAAAATAGCATTAAAAACACACAAAATTAAACTTTTAAAAGGAATATTTCTAATATGATAGTAAAATTACAAATGCAGATTCATTTTCAATATCTTATTTTATGTATAGTTAAATGCACGATATAAAATAGTTCATGGGAGTTGAAAAGAGACACTTTATGTAATTTAATTTCTCATTAATTATATATAAGTTAACCTAAGGTAATTTCTCATTAATGAGTTATAGTTACGAGTTTATGATTGAATTATGTAATCATACAAAATGAGTTATAGTTATGACTTTATGGTTGAATTATGTAATCTTACAAAATGAGTTACAGTTATGACTTTATGGTTGAATTATACTCACATAAAATGGGATATAGTTGTGAATTTATGGTTAAATTATGTCATCTTACAAAATGAGTTATATTTATGACTTTATGGTTGAATTATACTAACTCAACACGAGAATTTCTTAGATGGAATATGCTTAAGCCTAAAATTTTCTTAAAGAATCATTTATACTAGTTCATGAAGTTCATTTACATATCTATGTCATATGCTTATTGAGGAGTTATTGTTAACATCTGTGTTCATTTATTTTACAGATAATTGGGGTGAAGCTTATGTAGTCCTAATAATTTAGTTGCTTCAGGAAGATTCAATAATCCAACTTAGACTTATGCTAGATTAGTTATTGGAATAAAGAACCATACTATTTGTTTATATTATAACAAGTATTTGAAAAGTGGGTGAATTACCAGATTAAAAAAACATTTAGGTGGGATCAAAGGTGATGTGAAGCCTTGTAAGAAAGTGTGCCATAAAGTGAAATGGTAAGTGAAGACTTAGCTTAAAGAGTATCAACATGAAAAAGATTGAAGACAAACTGAACTATAAAATATGTAGTGGAATTTCCTTTTGCGGTGGTCAGGATGATAGTGTGGATGTTGAAGGTGGTATTCCTTCTACCTAACAAGAAAGGAATATTGCACATGATGAGAGGAAAAGAAGAAGTCAGATGTCTAACTTTTCTGAGCCAAAAATAACTCCTGGGGCTCAACCTTCAATCTGTAATGCCTTACATTCTAATGAAGTGGATCATAATATGGACATAGCAAAGGTGAGATGGTAGTATGATTCATATGTAGCATTCAATGTCGCCCAGACTTATTATTACTAGTCTATGGTAGATTCTATTACCTCTTATGGTCTAAGATATAAAGCTTCTTCAATTAATGACTATAGAGATAAACTTTTGAGCAGCTCTGTTTATTAAACACATAGTTATTTAGATGAAAGAAGAATGTCATTAGCTACTTATAGGTGTTTAATCATATGTGATAATTGGATAAATAGAAGACAAGAGCTTATTATTAATTTTTTAGTTTATTCAGCAAAGTGGACAATATTTATGAAGTCTATTAATTTATCTGACTTTGTTAAGAATGTTTATACTTTATTTCAGATATTTGATAAAGTTGTGAATGAAGTTGGGCTTAAAATATATTGTTCAATTTATTACTAACAATAATTTTGCTTACAAAGTAGTTGGAAGAAGGTTGCAAAGTAGATATAATTCTTTTTGTTAGACTCCTTGTGATAAACATTTCATTAACCTTATGTTAGAAAATATAAGAAATGTTAGATATTTTCCTATCATTGATGAGACTCTGCAGAAGGTAAAAAGAAAGTGACCAAGTTCATTTATAAACATATATAGGTCTTGAATTTAGTGAGAAAGGATTTTATCAATGGTAAAAATTTGTATTGTCCTGCTATTACAAGATCTGTAACTAATTTCTTATCACTTCAACATTTTTCTCTGATGAAGGAGTTGAGGCAAATGTTTACAAGTGATAAGTGAGTTGTATCTCAGCATACTATGTTTAATGCTCCATTGAAGCTTTATAAAATTATGCTTGAAGATCATAAATTCTGATCACATTGTCAATTTTTCATCTAAGTTTATAAGCCTTTGGTAATGGTACTTTTTCTGGCTGATAGTGATTAAAAAGTAACAATAAGTTGTTTTTATTATGCCATTGAGAGGGTGAAGGAAGCAATCAAAGCCATTATAAAAAATAGGTTTTCTTTGTACACACTTTATCTTATAGTCATCATTGTGAGATGAGAAATGCATCTTTACTCTTTGTTGTTTATAGTTGGGCCATTTTTGAATCCTGGTATCGATTTCAAATCAAGTTTTACAAAGAACACTGAAGTTAATAAAGAAATGCTATTTCTATTACAACAATTGTTGCTTATAAGATGATGCAAGATCCCTTAAACTTACAAATGGAAATTTATAAGGATGCTTCTGGTGATTTTGGGACATCCATTGCTATTGGTTAAAGAGATAAACTTAATCCAAGTATATACTTTTTCACTTTTGCCACTTATTGAAAATTAATCATCACTTTATTATGATTATAATTTTACTTTTGTTATCTTACAGTTGCTTGGTTGGAAAAATTCTGAAGTGGTTTTTCATAATTGTTAAGTTTTGCAATTCAAATTCTGAGTCAATATGTAAGTGCAATAGGGTGTGAAAAGAATTGGAGCATATTTTAATCAATCCATTCCAAGAAAAGGAATAGATAGGAACACAAAATATTGAACGACTTGATATTTGTTCAATATAATTCAAAGACTTAAGAAAGGTATCTTATTATCATTATTAAGTTGAATATAATTTATTGTAATTTCTTAATAATTTAATTTTAATTGGTTACTAAGACTCTTAATAGAGCAAATACTTCTATAGATCCAATTTGCCTTGATCATATCGATCTTTTGGAGGATTAGGTTTATGAAGAATCGAGCTTGATAGATGAGAATGACTTGGAAGATAATCTTGGATAGGAAAATATTGACATGTGATTTGGTGCATGAATTTGAATGATGGTGATGATGATGCTCCTCTTAATGATAATGATTTTGTACTAAATGAGAATTAGGATTGAAGTAATTTGAATGGATATTCGATTGAATGAAGTTACAAGTTTTTATTTTTCTCTTCTTTTAATTTCAGTTATATTTGATATATATATTAAATTCTATATATGAAATATCAATAAAACTGTAAATATTTTTGTTTCAAATTTCCTTTCTAATTGGTTGTTTTCTTGACACGAATTATTATTGTAATGCTTAGAGAGTTATAGATCTTTATTGTTCTTTTTATTTGATGTTTTGATGTAATTATTATTTATTATATGATGAAATTGTAATAATACTTCGTATTTTCCTTAATTTTAAGTACTGTAATACTTAGAGAGATGTGATCACTTGCTTTCTAGAATTAAATGAGAGAGTCGATAGAATTAGGGTTAAGAAATTCTTTTAGTCCTTAAACTTTTGTAATTTCTCATTTCGATCTCACTATTAACATTTAGTGTATTGGTTGCTATTAGTTGAAAAGGTCGGCATTTGGCTGGTACTTTAATCTATTATAAAAAATAAAATTTAAATACTATTTTTAACTAATACATTGTATACTGATGGATACCCATTGGAAGATTATGATGATACTCATCACTTCTAATAGGTGTGTTATGATATGTTATACACAACAATATTTTTTAGGAGGTCGTTTGATTTTGCTTTTATTTTTTTCTTGTAATTTTTAGTTTTAGCTTTCTATTTTTTGTTTCTATTTTTCTTTTAAATAAAAACAAAAAATTGTTTTGTTATTAATGTCAATGTAGTTATATTTTTATTACTAATGATAATTACATATTAGATAAAATTTAAAGATACATTAAATTTATTTTAATATCTTATATATAAGTTATTAATAAAAATTATTATATTTATTAAAATACATAATATAAAATTTTATTTTATTTTAATTTAATCATTAAATAAAATTCTATTTGAAATTTATATATTTTGAAGATATTTTAAATTTATTTATATTTACTAATAATTATTAAATTAATTTTATTTCATTTAATTACAAAATTAAATAAGTTATTAAATAAAATTAAAACTAATTA
>JANKOD010000004.1:18389277-18399806 GCA_026284645.1 Erythroxylum acuminatum | reverse complement strand
AATTAATTTTATTTCATTTAATTACAAAATTAAATAAGTTATTAAAAAAATTAAGAATAATTTATTAATAATTAATTGTAATTAATTAAATATTTAATACTAAATGAAATTATTTATAAATTTATTAAATAAATAAATAATGCATATTTAGTTAATAGTAAATCATATTATAAAAAGAAAAAGAAAAAATAAAAACCAAAATTTGTAGTTTTCATAAATTTTAAAAATTGAAAAAAACCAAAACTAGAAATAAAAATTAAAAACTTAAATAAACAGAATCTTTTACTAATTTTAACGTTTAAAATTAAAATTTAAAAATATAAATAAAAAATCCTAATAATTTATCGCGGTTAAAATTTAATAATAAAAACATTTCTGTTTGGTTCTATATTTTGCACTTCTTTTAGGGAAATGGATGGAATAAAAAAGGAACCATGAAAACCACAAAGGATGAAATTGAAAATTTAGGCTTATAAAAAGGGGAATAGAAGTTCACTCCCCCTTTCTACCGGGAGTAACTGAAGAATTTAGTATAACAAAAGTGGGAAGCTTTCAGTTCAGTTCCTTGGAATTTGAGGTTCAAGTTTTGATTTTGAATGACAGAAAAAGAAAAGAAGAAGAAAAGGAAGAACAAGTTAAGAGATTAGACCTACTCCGTTAACAATAAAGTTCCATTCAAGTCTTAGATGCAGTCGTGTGATTAAAGGAAGATAATGAAGTAATGTGGAAAATGTTAGCTGAAATTATGCAACTTATATACATTTTGTTTAAACACAAAAATCTTTGATGGGGAACATGGAAAAGTTCAGATAAGAAGTTGAACATCTGGCCAATGAAAAAAAGAAGCTTGTGCTTCTTTATCCCTTTCAGTGCAATTTCACCAAATCTATTAAGTTAACATGCAAAAGTTCTCAACAAACTTGGAGTGCCTCCCTAAACCCAATCCCAAAATTCCTACCCTGCATCCCATTCTTACCAAGTTCAACATTGCCTTTCTTCATCATTGCCACAAACTCATCGTAATCTATCCGACCATCCTGTCAAGTATGAACGTAAAAATGTAATTATATCAGCAAAGCATTTCCATGGCACAAAGAGGTAGAATTTAGTCTTTTCATATTCCTGATAAGACTGCACCTAGCTACTTCAAAATTCAGACAGAAATGGTATCTTGACGTTGGAATCTTTTCATATTCTTTAACACTGTACCAAAGCTATTCCTTATGTCTACTAACATGAAGACGTAATCAGTAAGCTAAAACACAAAAATATAACTTACATTATCTTGATCAACTTCTCGAATCATTTCTTCTAAGTGAACATCCTCCATGCCAAATTCTTCACAGGCTTGTTGGAGCTCATCTACGGTAATATAGCCACTACCATCCTTGTCAAAATATGAGAAAGCTGCAAATAGATGATCTTCCTTTTGAGCCTTGTTGAGATGCAGTGTGGCAGCTATGAACTCCCCGTAATCTATTGTTCCGCTATTATCAATATCAGCCTACAATTTCAGAACAAACATTGATATTAAAGTGCAGAGATATGTTGCTCAAAATAATAGCAGACGCTTTCCCCCTTGTTTAATACATTTCGAGTTGATGAATGTGTTGGACTTGGGAGGTCTCTCAAACAGAAAGTAGAGCTCACATTCTTAGCATATGTTGGCAATCCTAGGTTAATTTAAGGAGCATGACCACCTCATAGTTGCACAAAAGTTGTACAAAATTTAGGAAAGTTTAGCACTGGGGACTTATCAAATGAAATTGATAATCTGACATCAGGAGTAATCTGACATCAGGAACAGTTGTCCGAGGCCTCCTACAATTCTGCCATATTATTCTAACTCGAAGAAATAACGTAATTCCAGTATCCATCTAGTAACTGGAAGCCAAATATACTGACAGAACTCCAATTGAACCTGAAGCACGTATTGGCTAGAGATTATTTGGACAAATTCTTACCGCCTGCATTAGATCATAGATTTCAGATTCACGCAGATTAGCTCCAAATCTTTTTAGTCCCACTTTGAGTTCTTCAAAGGTAATTTGACCACTACCGTCTGTGTCAATCGCCTTAAACATTTCTCTTAATCCAGCAATTTCCTCTTCTGAGAGGCTTTCAGCAATAACCTAAAAACAATACATGAAATGTTTATGGCAGACATTATATTCACCATTTTTTATACTACAGAATCTTGCGCAATATAAACCATTAAATCATTATGCTAAGCTTTCTGAAGCTTACTCTAAGAGCCATTTTCTTCAGTTTGTTCATTGCTGAGAAATGTGTCAATCGCGTTAAGACTGCAGAATCTAGAGGCTTATCTGGAGCAATCCCATCTTCCTGCACCCAAGGATGGCCTGCAAAGAACCAGGAAATCAAGAAATGTGGGAAAAGACAAAATATCACACACTTACAGGACTTTAAATGACAGTTGAAACATCATTGCCCAATATTTATGCATTCTTGTGGAACGATTACGCTTCAAGAAATCCAATTTCTAATGTTCTCTATTTCAATAAATAACCCTTTTCATTTTGGTGGTTTGAGAAGAATGGAAGTAATGTATTCCAACTATGAAGAATGTAGAAGATGTTTCATAATCTAATCCTTGAAGTAACTATTAGAAACGTCAAAAGTTTCGCATGGATATCCTATTCCTGCCAGCTCATTCAAAATTAATGCTCGAAAGTGCTTGGGATCTGTAGTATAACAGACGGATGATTTCTTTCTATACTTGTCTAGTATATAGTAACTAAAAGCAGTAAGAAACCAGATAAAAGCTTGAATTAGCTGGGATAGAAAACTTGATAACATCACTTGGAGTTCACTTTTCCTCCGTCTGGTCTCTGCAATATATTTTGGTAGGTTTAGGGTTTAGGGTTAAATACATAAAAGCGCCATAATCTCCATCAAAAGACAAACATTGATTCAGATACCTAACGCTGTCTGCTATGCCTAGGGGTTCCGTTCTATTATATTCAAAGAAGCTTGAGAGGAAATGGAAAAGGACAGCATAAAGCAGAAGGGGAATTTACGACTTACACAAAACTTCATGAGCTCTAATCCGACTCTTCGGATCCCTGACAAGCATTCTCCTAACTAGATCTTTAGCACTTTCTGAGATACTAGGCCAAGGATCAGATGTAAAATCCAGCTGACCATGCAAAACCTCTTTGAATATCTCCTGTTCAGTTTCTGTGTTACACGAAGTAGTAGACATTAAAAGATTGCCAAAAGAGAAGAAACTATTAACATTTAAACTTTATGAATTACTTTTCTGATGTTATCAAAAAGAAAAGAAGTTCATACGTTTGAGTGATTAATGAACAAATTTAATCAAGAGGTAGTTGTGTGCAATTACCCGCCCAGAATGGAGGCACCCCACTCAAGAGAATGTAAACCATCACTCCAGCACTCCAAACATCAGCTTCTGGCCCATAGGACTTGCGAAGAATTTCAGGTGCAACATAGTATGGGCTTCCAACTACATCAGAGAAAATCTCTCCTGCAATTTAGGACATCAATAATCAGCTTTAAGAAGCCTACCTCATTTTAACACACTGGAAAGAGCTCTCCAATTTGGGAGAGAAGATCCTCATATACGTACTATGTTGTCACAGCTTCCTTGGATTATGTTAGAAAAAATTGCTGCTATGGGATGTATTGAAAAAGATAAGGCTAGAATTTCGAGGGCTTAAGCAAACATACCAGGCTTGAAGAACACAGATAGTCCAAAATCTATTGCCTTGAGAGGGGAATCCTCCTGTTCATTGACGAAAAGAAAGTTCTCAGGCTTAAGATCACGATGCATGACTCCCAAAGAATGGCAGGCTTCTATTACTGTAACTATAGTCCTAGTGAGTGCGGCTGCTTTTCTCTCTGTATAATGACCTCGCTTAATAATTCTGTCAAAAAGCTCACCCCCGGCACACAATTCCATCACAACATGAACAGCCATAGCATCCTCATAAGCCCCCTTGATGGATATAACGCTAGGGTGTCCTGACAAGTGATGCATTATCTCAATTTCCCTCCTAACATCCTCTACATCTTCACTTGTCAAAAGCTTCCTTTTCGCTATTGACTTGCAAGCATAATGTTTTCCCGTTCCCTTCTCTGTGCAGAGAAAAGTTGTGCCGAATTGCCCATGTCCAAGCTTCCTCCCCAAGTTGTAAAACTCCTTCAAATTACCCGTTTTCTTTTTCAACACTGAACCTGCCTGAAGTCCTGCACTTGACATCCGCTTAACATTGTAGGCAAGAGGTTTCTTTGGTTTTGGAGACTCTGCTGGTTTACTATCTTCCTTGACTTTTGCTGGTTGTTCCCGTTTATTCTCTTCCTTAGGCTTCATAATTTCAGGTTCTACAATCTCCTCCTTGGTTTCCGGTAGCAATAGTTTTAGTGGTAATGGCTCTGCTTCGTCTTTGCTTGAAGGTGCCTGTGGCTGTGCAGGTTTGTTCTCCTCCTTTTGTTTCGAGACTTGTGAGGATGCAATCTCTTCCTTAACAATCTTCATTGGCTCAGGAGGATGGTTTGGAGCATGCGAAGACAGTTGCTCTTTGTTTGAGGGTAGTTCTTGAGGGTTCTCTATCTCGTTATGGGTCAGTGTGGCTTTTGATGGTTTAGACCAGCAAATCGATTGAATAAGATTAATGTCCTTCAACTTTCCAACACAATTATTACCCATTTTGAACTATCCACTCTTCTTTTCTCTATGATAGATTTGACACAAGGACCCCATTGATGTTCCCTCTGTAAGGCACGAGATTCTGAGATGAAGACACGAAAACGAGGCCCTCACAATACTGTAATGTCAATGCCAAAACCAGAATCTATTTTCAGCTATCAATGGACTTCATTACTCTCTGATTGTGCAAACACCAAGAATCCTATGCCACAAAGATGAATCAAACTCGAAAAGAAAATTTCAGGGAAATGGTAACCCTTAAATGCATATTTGCATACGTTGTCAAAATTGAATATAAACCTTCTTATAACAACCCATGAAGCAACCTCAAACCCAGTAGTCACTTGACCGTATTTTTCGCAAACATAGTCTACGATAAATAAGAAACTTCAAGGAAATAGTCATTTGATACGATCAACGAAATCGACAAGTTCCTCGTCCCAACATCAACGAATACGTGAGAAGGAAATGAAAGGAAGACCCAATAGATAGAAGAATAGAGGAACGGAACAAAGATTCTGTGCGTGTTCAAGATTGGTTCTATTACCAGATCACAAGAAGAAAGCAACGACGATGATAGGCTGTAAAATCAAAGAATTCATGGGTTCTTCGGATCGGAATATATGTTGGATGCATATATATATATTATACAGACTCCTCACAACTCGTCTATTTTTGTTTTTTTTTTCGGTTTTTCCTCTTGATATTAAAACAAAAGGGAAATTTCTTTTTTGGAGAAGATAAGAAATGTGACCGTTTTTTCTGTTGGAAAGTTCCATGGATTGGGAAGGGGGTTTATAAAGAGCCCAGACCCAGTCCATTCGAGGGCAATAAAATAAGAGTTCATTTGCCAAAATTAACCCTAAGGTTTACTTCTGCTTATAAATTGAAATTTAACATTTTAAAGTGTTTAAATTGAACCAACATTTTCAAAATATTTAAAACATACTGAATATGTAAAAGATATTGATAAAAATAAAAAATCTAACGTAATGAATTCTTTATTAATTAAATGTTATATCATGATGTGATATTTTTAAAATTGTTTTAACATTTTTTTGGTAAATCAGAAAAATATATTAATGATAAGAAATAAAAGGGTTTATGTACAACGATAGAGATTGAGAAAATACCAATCTCCTACCAACCAAGAAAGCAATCCACTTAAAACAGACTCAAAACTAACAAGTTAACTCCTGAAAAATGGCAGCTACTCAAACGCTAAAACACTTGCTGGATTACAAACTCAAACAGAAATCATCTGATTCTGTTCATTAAGCTGAGAAGACCCTTCTAAAAGATTTACTCTGTGGACAATCAGCCATCTCTGTGCAACCTTTCAACGTGATGCAGTCCAATTGTGGTCGGATTCCTTCCCAAGGGAAAGTCTTCTGATGTGTAACAAACAGTTCAATTACCCTTGGAGTCAGGGACGAAGCCAGACTCAACTCTAAGGGAGGCCGGGGAAGGAGGGCTATGCGTGCAGAGTTGAAGAGAAGAGAAGATAGGAAAAAAAATTTAAAGGAGGGGCTACTTATATTTGTAATTTTAAAAATATTAATTATATAAGTAATTTTAAAAAAAATATTTGAAAGGGGGGGCCTATAACATGGCTCCGTCCCTGCTTGGGGTGATCAGCTGTCACTTGACTGGATCTGCTTCTGCTCCACCTATTTGAAGTAGTGTTGTCTCCTTGGTTGCTCACTGACGGTTAAATGGGACTTTTGTGTTGTGCTGAGCAGTAAGGAGAGCAACTGCTGCCTCCAAACACCAAAAAGGACTGCAATTTCCTGAAACAAAACTCAAGAAAAGGTAAGTGAAAATAAAAACTCTCCTTCCTTTACCTTACCCTGGTGTTTGCTCTAAGGTGCTCGTGAACTAGGGTAAGCACTCTTGCTTTCAGTCCATCCACTCCCATGACTTGATCTTGAAATGTCCTCGCATTCCTTTCTTTCCATAAAAATTGTTTTAACATTAAAGCAGGTCCCACATGCCACATAGCGATATGACCCACTTTCTAATTAATTTATAGATAACTAATTAGATTAAATTTTGTTAATTAATATTAGTTTAATAATAATATAATTAAATGTTTAATCATTAAACAATTAAATAAGTAAGATTGACCATAATTAAGAAAAACTCTTTGTCCAATCATTAATCCATATACTCCAAGTTACTCTCTGAATTGATTAAATCTCAACCAATTCAATCATCTCTTCCACCTTGTAACTTCTCATCTTCAATCCTCTAAAGAATAACCTTAAAAGTTTTTTTTTTTATAAATCTTTCTTGCGTAGATATGAAGAGACTATATAGAATCTAAGCCCCAAAGAGCTCTCAAGCCTCTACCTACAAAAATCACCTTTAGAGACTCCTCAGCCGAAACTCACGTGTCCCACATCGATTTATCTCTCTACCCCTGTGTAGATGATGGTTCATTGATTGTTATATCTAACTCTTGCTAGGATATATTGAGGTCTATTGATTTTTGGAGGTCTAGATTCTTTTCGTTCAATAGGTTGATGAGTTCGGCTTTGAATTGTAAGAATTTGGTCGGTTTAACCTATCAAATGCCACAGAGTTAAGGGACGCAACGACGATCGTGGTGGTGAAGTCGAAGAATTTGGAGAGGTTATGGTAGGCAAGGTGTAAGTTGATTACTGATGTGGATGTTGAGTGTATTGCAATTGAATGTTGAAAGTTGAAATTAATTCCTAATTCCTACAAGGTTGATTATGACTTGTTCAAAGCGATCTTTGATTAATTGAATCACTAGGAAAAGACAAAGCACAGAAGGCTAGTTTGAACTTTGTAGAAAAGATAGTTGCAATTGGAGAAAAAAAGTGAAAAGTGAAAGATAACGTGTGGAGATTATGAAATTAGTGTTAGAAATTTTATTAGGTAAGTTTTTAAAATTTATGATTAGATCCCACAATGCCATATGGCATATATGTGACATTGTAGATTCATTTTAAATATAAAATATTATTTATTTTTGCCATGTTAGCAATAACGTGACAAATAATTAATGGTGTCAAGTTTTTTTTTTAAATTTGAATAAGGTTGAATTAACTATAACAAAGCTATCTTGACATTACAATAAGTTCACATTGAAATGAATTACAAAGCCAAACTACAAAAACAACTTACATAAGCAATTGAACTTTAACAATAAAAGTTACAAGTTTCATATGGTTTTCATTCCTATAGATAGCGCATGCTGATAAAATTTAGCTATCAAAATTGCTCTGATCCAATTGATGATGTTATAAGCTAAGTTGTGCTTTTAACTTCCTCTTACCTGTATATCCTCTTGTTACGTTCCTTCCATATAGAGTAAATAGTAGTTGTGAAGGCTATTTTGTACATTGGGACATCTTGCAACTTCTGATTAGCTATACTTATTATCCAATTTAGAGTTGATGTCCAATCATAATTGAAGTAGGTATTTGATAGCAGATGTACAATTCTGCTCTAAAATACTTTGGAGTATCTGCATTGAAAGAATAAGTGATCTCGATCTTCTTTAGTCTCTTTACAAAGCACGCAGATAGGGTTATAAGTTCTAAACCATTTGTTTTTAGTATGGATTATGTTCTTTATAACCAGCTATGTGAAAATGGAAGCTTTTTGATTGAGTGAATGTTTCTATAGATGATTGGACCAAGAAACATTTTCGCCTCCTTCTTGTAAAGCCTTAGAGCAAGACTTGTTAGTAAAGGTGCCTCAGGCATTTAATAACCAAGTAATTAAATCTTGCCTTAATCTGGGGTAGAAAACCTACTAATAAATTGAACTTTTGGAAGTTAACTACCCATTGCATTTGATTCATCAAAGAAGATGCTTTGGAGTTGAGTGGAAGCCTGTTCGTAAGTTAAAGATAATTCAGATCTTTATAGTAGAGGACTAAAGTCTGTGCAGTTATCTAACCACACCCAAATATTCTCACCATTACCTAAAACGTTCTTAATCAAAGGAAACACTGCCTGTCTCAATTTCAACGTTTGCAGGAAGAACCAAGATGATTCTTTAGAGGAAGACAGTTGCCAAAAGCTTTCAATTTTAAGATATGTTTCATGCAGCCATTTTACCCAAGTTGCATTTTTATCTTCAAAAAGTCTCCAAATCCTTTTTCATAGAAGCACTTTTTGCATAAGAGAGATAAGGATTATCCCCAACCCCCCTTACTGTTTAGGAATAGTCACCTCATTCCATTTGACTTTAACTTTATTGGAGTTCTCAGAATTCTCAGTCTATAAGAAAGCTTTCACAATACCATCTATCTCTTCGGTTACTTTCCTGGGTAAAATGATATAGGATATCCATTAAACATATAGGTTTACAAGAATAGAAATTATCAGAGTAACCCTAGCAACAAGTGACAGAAATTAATTCTGCCAGACATTTATTCGAGTTTTGATCCTTTCTATAAGTGGTATACAATCAGAATACGTTGGCTTTGCAAACGAAATGGGAACGCCCAAATATTTGAGAGGAAGCATTTGAAGCTAAAGTTTAGTAATTCTGGAGAATTCCATATAGTTCCTCACATCTTTAAAGCAGTACAAACTACTTTTATTAACATTCACTTTTAAACCTGACCATATGGAAAACTACTTAAGAAAATCCTGTAACATATTCACGGATTGTGGTTCTGATCTCGAAAGCAAGATCAAATCATCCGTGAACATCAAGTGGGTGAGCTTGGAAATACTACATTTATCATGATAGTGAAACCTGCCATTGGTATTAATAACCTTGTTGATGAGTCGAGAGAGTCCTTCCATAACTACAGTAAATAGATAAGGGAAGGGAGGATCCCCTTATCTAATACCTTTAGCATAATTTAATAACTTAGTAGGAATCTCATTCATCATAATATTTATTAAAGCAGTTTCTAAACACATTAAAATATATAAAATGAACTTAGTTGGGAATTCAAGAGCTTCCAGGCAAATTTGTATGAATTGCTAATTAATAGTGTCAAATGCCTTAAATAAATCTATGTTCCAACAACAACTTTTAATTTTTCTCCCAGAATTATAATATTTTAAAATCTGTTGCATCAGTAGTATGTTATCCCCTATAGATCTTCCTTGTATAAATGCACTTTGGGTTGGATTGATCACTGATGTTAGTGCCTTCTTCAATCTATTAGCAAGGAGTTTTGCAATTACCTTGCAGATCGTGTTGTAACAAGAGATGGGTTTGTAGTCTACCAATGTATCCGAAGACAACTTTTTAGGAACTAAACAAATATAAGCGAGATTTATCTCCTTCAACATTTTACAAGAGGATAAGCATTCTAAGAATGCTTTTGTAAACAGATTGAAAGTAATCTCCTATGTTTTTTTGAAAAAATCCTATAGTGAACTCATCAGGTCTAAAAATGCTTTTGTAATCAAATTGAAAGTAATCTCCCTTGTTTTTTGAAAACATCCTATAGTGAACTCATCAGGTCTTAGAGATTTAGAGGTGGTGTGGTTGGGTACGGTATTTTGTACGCTGAACCGCAACCACTCAAATTAGTATTGTCCACTTTGGTCGGGGTTCGATCCCTTGACCTCACGATTTTGTTGCGTTGAGACGCACGCCAACTAGTTCTGCCTAACTTGATGAGGCTGGACGTTGCTGCTTGGATCCATGAGAATAACTTTAGCTAAAGGACACCTGCAAAACAAATAAGGCACGACGGGGGTTGACGGCCGGCAGGTCCCTTCAACGCTTAAGTTAGTCTTTTTTAGAGGGTTTTGGTTGCTAAGAACAGAGAAAATTAGGGTTGTAACGTCGTACCTGTATCATGGTGAAATAGTACCTTTTATACAGAATAGTT
>JANKOD010000004.1:18262700-18291324 GCA_026284645.1 Erythroxylum acuminatum | reverse complement strand
ACTTTTTTTGACTCATATTGTATTTTTTAGGAACTAACTTCGAGGAAGATGATTGGTAGTGCTAAGTTGATAGATGGCCTCTACTACTTAGTTGATGATAACTTGGAAGAATAAAGAAGCTCTTGGCTTAAGTAGTATTCGTTCGAACCTTGCTAAAGAACAGATTTTGGTCTGGCATAATAGATTAGGACATCCTAATTTCTCTTACCTAAAAAGGCTTTTACCTCATTTGTTTAAGTTTGTGGATTGTTCAAAACTTCATTGTGAGCAATGCATTTTATCCAAAATTCATAAGATTTCTTATCCTACAAAACCATATCAACCATCCAAACCATTTTACTTAATTCATAGTGATGTTTGGGGTTCATCCTGTGTTAAAACTCTTACCGGGAAAAAATAGATGATCATACTCAGTTATGTTGGGTCTATTTAATACGTGAAAAATATGAAGTTGCTCAAATCTTTCAAAACTTCTATACCATGGCTGAAACTCAATTTCACACATGCATTGGTATACTTCACTCTAACAATGGTACCGAGATTTTAATGAAGTCCTTGGGAAATTTCTTAAGTCTAAAGGCATTGTTCACCAATCTATGTGTGTTAACACTCCTCAACAAAATGGTATCGCCTAGAGGAAAAATAAACATTTACTAGAAGTCCTCGGTCCATTATGTTTACAATGAATGTGCCAAGATACCTTTGGGGTGAGGCTGTTTTGATTGCATCATACTTAATTAACCGAATGCCTTGCCGTGTTTTGCATTATGCAACACCCTTATTCTTGTAGGATCCTAGTGGGGGATTACAATTGTTCACTCTCTCCTTCTAAATCACAAGGTAGTTTGCATTGCCAGCACGCTAACTTTCATTAATTATCTAACCTGATAGCTAGTCTAAGCCTAATGGACCTAAGATACATTGGTCCCGTATTTACATGGAACAATCACTAGAGTGGGGTGACATTCATTTAGAGGAATCTTGAAAGGTAACTGGTGAATAGATCCTGGCTTAACCAATTCCCTGATAGTCATGCTTCCTTTGGTAACTTTCTCTTTTCAGAGCATACTCCTATTTCGACGAAGCTTAATCATCTAGCAATAAAAATAAGATCTCCACTCAATTTTTTTAATTCTCTCCTCCATCATTCTGAGCTAAGTCTAATAGTTGACAATGGATTAAGGACTAGGTGTAGGGCTCGCAATCATACAAACGTGTTCAGAAATTAAAAAAGATCAAAGCTAGGTGCATCCTTTTTTTTTCGAAATTAAAACTGAATTATATTACGAAAGCTTAAACTTATACACTATCCTTTACAAGGATCCTACAAGAATCCTACAAAAAGAAATGATTACAAGGATCCTACAAGAAGAAATGAGAACAACTACATTACTTAACATGTACACAAATTACACTTCAAAAATCATATTGACCAAATCAATCTAAGTTCATGGCTGATGTAGTTTTGCTTCCCTTTGGCTATCAACATCTCTCTAATCAAATTAACTATCGTCTCAGCTAGTTCATATTTATGAAGCTCCTCTTGCTTGTAAATTCTTCTATTCTTCTCCCTCCATATATAATAGACCACCATCTAAAAGGATGTCTAAATAATAAGACTATCCCACTGGCCAGGTTTGGAGTACCTAATGATGTCATTCAATGTTTCTTCCCATTCAAATGAGAACCTTGGAATTCTATTTGTTGAAAGGTAATGTTAATCTAATGAGGAATGACGAGTAGCCTTTGATCATCTTAATAATGCTTAGAAGGCCTTTTCTGAAGGCTACTGAGGTAGTTGAGTTCTGAAGGCTATTGAGTTAGCTGAGCTGAAGAAATATGAATCTTTAGAAGCTTACAACTCCTAGTTAAAAGTCTAGAATTTAATGGCTACAGGAGGGAGATAGTAACTCAAGATATTTTCATTATATGATACAAAATAGAAGGAACAAAGGAAGAATCTTCTCATTCAAGAATTAAGATGGGAACATAGTGAATAAACATCACTAGCTAAAAGAATTGGCCTATAGCATGCTGCAATGAATAAACAGCACCAGCTAAAAAATTGGCCTATAGCATGATGCAATGTGATTTACAAACTAATATCCAACATACTAACGACTAGATTGAAGAGGAGACTACTTAGCTTATTAACCCTTGTCAGGGTGCTTATGTGAGTGGATGAAGCATAGGGGACAATATTATTCTTGCTCAACAGCTTTTCAAAGGACACAACTCCAATAAGCATATTAACAACTATGCATTAAAAATTGATTTTACCAAAGCTTTTGATTCAATTAATTGGAACTTCTTACTAAGTACTCTTCAAGCTATTGGTTTTCTTAGCAGGTTCATTGGATGGATTCAAGCTTGCATTTCCTCAATATCCTATTTTCTTATAATCAATGGGGAGCCTTTAGACCTTTTCAAAGGAACTCAAGGTTTAAGATAAGGTAATCACTTGTCTCCTTACCTTTTTGCAATCATAATAGAAGAGTTGAACAAGATTATCTCTTTAAATACAGCAAGAAATCCTAAATTCAAGTACCATCACAGATGTGGTTAGTTAAAGATCTCTTAACTCTGATTTGCGTATGATCTTTTGCTGATATGTGAAGAATGTGTGTGAATAAGAGTTGTTTTGCTCTATATCGTATTTCTTAGAGGATGTAGTACATATATACATGAATAGGGGATACCAAATAGGATAGAGAACATATACAAATAAAGGAAATAATCCTACGATAATGCTATCTAATTAATATAATCTGATTACAATCATATTATCACAATATTATGTGATAATACCGTATCTTGACTACACTCCCCCTCCAGCTGGATCATAGATATCAATCATCTCTAACTTGCTAATACATTTTTCAAGTACTTGTCTTTGAAGTCCTTTGGTAAATACATTTGCTATCTACTTCTTCGTTGGTACATAAGTTAGGCATATTGTTCCATCTTCTATCTTTTCCATGATGAAATGTCGATCGACTTAACATGTTTTGTTCTCTCATGGTGGACTGGATTGTGAGCCATGCTTAGGGCTGCCTTGTTATCACAATAATGCTTTATAGGTGACTCAAAAATGATTTCCAATTCTGCCAGTACTCTTTTCAACCAAAGACTTTCACAAATTCCTTTTGCAACTGCTCTAAGTTTAGCTTCTGCACTACTCTTGGCTACCACCTTTTGCTTCTTACTTTGCCACGTGACTGGATTTCCCACATGAAAGTGCAATATCCAGTGGTTGATTGTCTATCCTCTTCTAAACTTGCCTAACCTGAATCAGTATATATTTCAATTGTTCTTTGATCTCCCTTTTTGAATAATAATCTTTCCCAAGAGTACCCTTTAGATACCGTAAGATCTTATAGACTGCCTCTCTTTGGTGCATGCATATAGCAACTTACAACACTCAAAACGAAAGCAATATTTAGTCTAGTATGAGACAAATAACTTAACCTTCCCACTAGTGTCTGGTATTCTTCACGATTAACCAGTTTATCTTCTTCATCTTCAAACTTTGTACTTTCAATAGGAGTGGTGCTGGGTTTACATCCTAACATTCCTGTTTCCTTCAAGAGATCAAGAATGTACTTCCTTTGTGAGATGTAAATCCCTTTCTTTGATCTAGCTACTTCCATGCCTAAGAAATACTTCATTTCTCCTAAGTCTTTAACTTCAAACTCTTTCCTCAAAGTTGACTTGAGTCTTGTAATTTCCTCTACATCATCACCAGTTACAAAAATATCATCTACACACACAATCAAAGTTGTCTTCTTACCTTCTCTAATTCTGAAGAACATTGTATGATCAGACTGAGCTTGTGTGTATCCTTCTATTTTCAGGACTTTGGCAAATCTTTCAAACCAAGCTCATGGTGATTGTTTCAGCCCATATAGGAATTTTCTTAGTCTGCATACTTTGTTTCCTCCTCCATTACCAAACCCTGGAGGAAGTTTTATATATCCTTCTTCCTTCAATTTGCTGTTCAAGAAGGCATTTTTAATGTCAAGATGTTGAAGGGGCCAATCAAAGTTAGCAGTAATCTGCAGTAGTGTGATAGTGTTTAATTTTCCCATAGGTGTAAATGTCTTCTTGTAGTCCACCCCATAGGTCTGAGTATGACTCTTTGCTACCAATCCTATACCTCTCAATGTAGCCATCAACCCTATATTTGATTGGGAATATCCACCTACACCCCACAGGTTTCTTTCCTTTTGGCAGATCAACTTCTTCCCACGTTTCAATTTTTTCAAGTGCTCTTATTTCTTCAAAAAATTGCTTCTCTCCATTCTGGAACTTTAAGAGCTTATTGGATATTATTGGGAATGTCAATTCTATCCAGATTAGCAATAACACTTTATATTGAGAAGACAAAGCATCATAAGAGACAAACCTCTCAATCAGGAGCATGGTACATGATCTAGATTTCTTCTGTAAAGCGATTGGCAGTTCTAGATCTGCATTGTCTCCTTGTTCCTTTGTATTACTCCTCTGAGCTACTTCGACAGGAACCTGCATTGGTTCAGAGATTGGTATAGCTTCAGGAACATGGAATGTAATACTTGTTTTCTTCTTCGGAGAGTACACTTTGAGTGTATTGTCAGGCATGGCTACTTCCGTATCAGAATTTCTCTCTATAGGAGGTGCATTGGATATAGGTGTTAGGATAGTTTCAGGGATAGATGTATAAGGAGGTTCAGGCATAGATGTACACGGCTGAGATTCATCACCAAACTCACTCCAATACTCCCCCTGAATCGAAGACTTGGGATAGAAGGGATCTGCCTCAGAAAAAGTGACATCACAACTAACAAACAACCTTTTTGATATACGATCATAACACTTATAACCTTTTTGTGTAGCAGAGTAACCCAGGAACACACATTTTTTGGCTCTAGGATCAAGTTTGTTGTGTGAATAAAGATTGTACACCCGAAAACTTTTAGAGGAAGGTTAGTTTCAAGATGGGCAGTAGTATGGATTTCTTGAAATTTTTGAAGAGGTGATTTTAAAGAAAGGATACGACTAGGCATTCGATTAATAAGGTAGGTTGCAGCAAGGATAGCATCCCCTAAAAAATTTTTGGAACATTGCTAGTGAATATCAAAGCCCTAGCTACTTCAAGAAGGTGTCTATTTTCCACTTAGCAATCCCATTCTGTTGAGGACTATTGACACAAGTACTTTTGTGGACAATTCCATGTTTTTGTAAGAATGTATGAAGATTCTGATTAAAATATTCAGTACCATTATCGGTATGAATGACTTGAATACTTGTTTGAAAAAGTTAATGAACACAATAAGGACTTCAGTTTTATCCTTCAATAGAAACACCCAACACGAACAAGTATAATCATCAATGAATGTAATGAATCTATTAGTGACACGAGATGACCCCAAAGATCACTATGAATAAGTGAAAAAGGTTTTGTGGGTTTGTGTTCAGACCTTGTAAAAGAAGTTCTTTGATGCTTAGCAAACTCACAAGCATCACATTGAACACAAAGATCTTTATTTATTGGAATATTTGGAAGCAATCGTGACATATACTAGAAGTTTGGATGACCTAACCTTTTATGCCATAGCAATAGTTCATCATTCTTAGGGAAATCACAAAATTACCCAAACTATAATGAGTAGATCAACTTTCTTCATCTTCAAAGTAGTACAATCCATCTATCTCTTTAGCACTACCAATCATCTTCCCTGATGACAGTACCTATATAACACAATGAGTTGGGAAAAAATGAGCACTACCATGAGCTTCTTTTGTCAATTTACTAACTGAAAGGAGGTTGCAGTCTAGATTTGGAACATGTAGAACAAAGTTTAATTTCCTAGAATTTGTTACTTTGATATCTCCTGCAACCGAAGAAGAATCACCATTTGCTACCTTAACCTTTTCATGCCCAGCACAAGGAAAATATGAATGAAACATGTTATAGTCATCTGCCATAAGGTCTAATGCACCAGAATCAACTATCCATTAGCACTAACTTGATTACTTCCTCACTTGGTCTGAAAGGTTAGCAACTCCCATTTTAAGTACCTTGGTATTCCCATTTCCACCAAAAGACTCAATGCAGACAGTGGCCCATTGATTAGTTCAATTGAAAGAAGAGTACTATCTAGTGCAACATGCTTTTATCTTATGGAGAAAGGTAACGATTATCCTTATATATCCTCAATAACCTCTATGTGTATTGGTGCTCACATATTACCTTGCTAAAAAGCGTTATGAAAATTGATAGACTCATGCAGCAGCTCCAAAACACCTAATGTAACATGGAGTACACTATGCATACGAAAACAATATGGGGGTTAGCTCTAGTCCATACTTGCAGAATGTCCAAGGTTCTTATGGCTAAGAGATTGTGGAGAATCTACGTACAAAAGGGGAGTTTATAGGTGAAGTGGATCCATATTTATCACTTAAGGGGTGAGAGTATCTGGACAATGAAGATCAAGCAAATTCAATCCTACGCATTCCAACAGATCTTGCATACTACACAATTTACGTAGTCCCAGATGAAATATTGTGAATCAGAGCTTATTTGCTCTATATTTCTTTCATTATAGACTGCAGTATATATATATATACATGCATAGGGTTACAGTATAGGATAGAAATCTGTACAGATATGGAAATATAATCCTACAGATATGGAAATATAATCCTAGGATCCTACATATCTACAAGATACTGCTATCTAATTTAAATAATCTGATTATGATCAGATCATAATATTATAAGATATGCATATCTTTGACCACAAATATAATTTGAAGTGGGGAGGCAACTGATTTTTTTGTTTGATAACTAGCACACCTTGGACCCTTGTACCAGATTAGGGATTTTGCAACTCTAAAAGCTATAGTTCCTATGAATACAAAGGTGCAATCTCTAATAGTGAATGGGAACTAGCATTGGCCTTTTCATTCCTTGAGGAGCTTTCAAGACATAATTTAGAACATGCCAAGTTATGCTCCACACCTGTCTTCTCTTGACTGCTTACAATGGATGAAGGACAAAACTCAAACATTTTCCACTACCTCATGTAAGAAAATGTTAATGGGAACTTTGGTAGAGAGTCCCTAGTTCAAATTGGTGTGGGACACTAGCATAGTTCCCTCACATTCTTTCATCTTATGGTCGACTACCTTTTAAAGACTAGCCACCAAAGACAAATTAAAGTTCCATGTTGATATTCTTGACTGTGTTTTGTGTGGGGAAGATCAAGAATTATATGACCACTTATTCTTCAACCGTGCATTCACTTTAGTGCTTTGGAATAACTCGTTTACAGTCTTCAACATCAAGTAAGGGATGGCTAAACACATTGAATTAGGCCCCCAAAGACAATTTTAGAACAAAAAGGTCAAAAAGTTATTCAAAGTAGGCTTTTGTATGATCACCTATCATATTTGGAAGGAAAGAAGTAATATGATATTTGGTAACAACACATCGGAAGTTAGTGCTAGCCTAAGCAGATTTATCCTCAAGCTTGGTTAGTTGCCTTAGCTCGAGGACTCACAAACCGAGATATTTGTAAACTTGTGTTCTAGCCCCTCTTTGCATCATGCCCTACCATAGACTAGTGTAGCTTTGTCCTGTAGGTGAGGTTTACTCACTGGTATGATGTGTACAGGGTTGGAGTGTCACAAGTTTCCTTAAATGAAATTTCACTGTTACTTTCCAAAAAACATCATGGATAAAAACTAAAAGTAGTGATGTCATTTTTTAAATTGTAAAATTTTATCCAATTGATAACGTTAATCAAACTTATACTATATTATAAATTAAAAAGCTTGATGCATCATGCTCAAATAAGTTCGATATTTGTAATTATCTACATTAAGGTTTGGGCAATACGCTATAACCATCCCATGCTAAAAACTTTTTAGTGAAATTGAAAATTAAAAAAAAGGAAAAAGAGAGTTACAAAAAGTTTTACATACTTCAACTATAAAGTTTACAATTCATGCACACAAATCCACCAAAACTATATCTTTATATCTTTTTATTTGTAGACATAAACCTTACAACCAAACCACTTAAGACCTTCATAAATTCTCCCAATTTTCCTTCTTTTTATGATTAATTTCACATAATATGAGAGATAACACCAAAAATCCCTAATCTAACTACCCACAGCCACCGTAGCTCAAACTCTTTTGCAACAAGTCAACTTACTAAAACCTTTCACAAATTTCAATCAGTGTCCATATTTTTAAGTAACAACAAACTCTAATGCAACACTACTTCTTATCCCATTCATTCCTTAGACCCTGTAACAAACTGAAATTATGATGAATTTATATCAATTTCGTTATGAAATAAAATATTCACAATTTGACTTAACTCCAAAAACATAATTTAATTGAATTGATTTGACAAGCACATTCACTTGAATAATTTGAATTCAATTGTAAAATCCAATTTAATTGAACTGATTTAACAAGTTACTTTCTATATTTTGTATGAATTTCAGAGTAATAACAAAAAAAGGAACTATCCTACTTTGTAAGGTAATGAAGTTCAAGGAAATATAATCCATCTAGCAAACCATCTTTCATATAGTATTAGAATTATGGGAAGAAAGAGAATACATAAAGTTTCACAAAAGGAACTCAATCAATTAAATCCCTGCCAAATCCTACCATCTTTGAACATATTTTTAACTTCCAAATGGCTCGAATTCTAGAGAGAATGGATTTCAATATGTTATATAAAAATAGGAATTGAACATGTTGGATAAGCCTAAAAAGAGTTCCACAAAACTATATCCATGTCAAATAATCTATTAATCAATTATATTTTGCAAGAAAGTATTATGTCATTTTGGCAACTTGTTCAAGTCAAACTAATCTTTGGATAAGCATACCATTATCAATGAGTAAGCAAAAAGAAAACAGTCTTTGAGTTTCAACATAAACCCCAGAAAGATTCAACAAAGAGTGAAAAGTAGGAACCTGTTCAAACTTTACTTTTACTGTAACATATTTATAAATATTTTAATTGCTCCGTTTTTGTGATAACATGATTATTGATAATCCAAATAAGTAATCACAATATATTTAATATAAACATCTCTTACCTCAAAATGAAAATTAATGTATTTGCTATATATGCGACCATTTCCCTACAAAATAGAGAAAAAAGAAGAAAATGAAAGTGAACAATTAATCAAGATTAACCTATTGAGCATGCAATTTAGATTAAAAGCCATAAAGAAGAAATATTGTAGAATTATAACTTATAGAATGTGCAGAGGCTCTCACTACTATTTATATTTCGTGTTGACATAACTAACTAGGAAAACCAGAACTCAAGTTCTGCGATTTTATTCTTTGACTAATACATCTTAAATAAGAAAAATATAGCCAATATATAATCAATATCCTAACTAAAATACAAACAGTATATAATCAATATTCTAACTACTTATCTCTACTAATCTGCAACATCTTAACTACTTAGGTGTTGATCTTATTCTGAATCTAGGATAAGATTTTCCTATTTTATTGAGATCATTATCTACTAGATATCAGTTTTCCTAATTTAGCAACACTCCCCCTCAAGTTGGTGCAAAACTGTCTATCATGCCCAACTTGCTAACTTGAAGTTCGAATGGTTGTCTTGTGTCTGCAACTTATTGTTTGGTTGGAATGAATGGAGTACAGATTATTCCTACTTTAAAATTTTTTCCTTAATGAAGTGCTTATCAATCTCAACATGTTTTGTCCTGTCAAGAGGTACTGGGTTTTGGGCAATACTTATGGTTGCCTTTTTGTCACAATACAATCTCATAGGAAAACTTAATAGACTTTGAAGATCTTCCAGAACTCTTTGTAGCCATAGAACTTCACATACACCTTGAGTTGTTGACCTAAATTTTGCTTATAGCAACTAAACTCTATTTCTTACATCTCCAAGTGACTAAGTTGCCCCAAAGAAATGTACAATATCCAGACGTCGATCTTCTGTCAGTAATTGATCCTGCCAATATGCATCAGTATAGACCTCCACTCCTTTACTTTCATTTCTTTTTTTAAAAAGGCCCTTTTCGAGAGTGCCCTTTAAATATTGAAGGATTCTATACACAGTTGCTAGCAAAGGCAATATCAGGTCGTGTATGAGACAAGTAGATCAGTTGCCCTACCTATCTCTGGTACCTTCCTGTATCTATTAGGATTTCATCTTTAACATCTCCAAGTTTGACGTTAGACTCCACTGGAGTGTTTGAAGGCTTGCATCCACTCATGTCCGTCTCCTTTAAGAGATCTAAAATATAATTCCATTGTAAAACCACAATTCCCCTTTTTGATCTTGCTACTTCCATTCTAAGAAAATATCTTAAAGTGACCTAAGTCCTTAATTTCAAGCTCCTTGGCTAGTCTTAAGCTTAAGTTTCCTCATTTCTTCTATATCATCTTCAATTAAAATTATACCATCCACATAGACAATCAGAACTGAAATTTTGTCTTTAATGGATCTCTTAGTGAACAAAGTATGATCAGATTGTCCTTAACAATAACCTTGACCCTTTAAAAACTTTGTGAATCTTTCGAACCAAGCTCTGGGAGACTACTTAAGACCATACAAGGATTTTTTTTTACTTTGCATGCCTTGGTTCAAAATTTTTCAGAGAATCCAAGGGGAGGCTCCATATATACTTCTTCATCTAGGTCTCGATTTAAGAAAGCATTCTTTACATCTAACTGATTTATAGGCCAGTCAAGATTAACAACAACTGAAAGGAGGACTCAAATCTAGATTAATTTTGTCACTGGCAAAAAAGTCTCATAATAATCTATGCCATATGTTTGAGCAAAGCCTTTAGCAACTAGCCGAGCCTTGTACCTCTTTAAGGATCCATCAAAATTGAATTTTAGAGTAAGTACCCTTTTACATCCAACAACCTTTTTTTCATTTGGTATATTGACTTCTTCCCAAGTTGCATCTTTTCCAAGGCTTTCATCTCTTCAAAAATAGCTTCTTTCCACTCAGGAACTTTTAGAGCCTCCTAAATACTGTTAAGAATAGGAGTACCAGATGCTTGTCAAATAAAGGTATAATACATGGGTGAAATATTTTTGTAGGACACAAAGTTGGAGAGAGGATGACATTATAACGACGGGAAATGATGAAGAAGGGAAGCTGGAATTGAAGCAGAAATTGTTAAATGAACTTGAGATAAAAGAACTAGGAAAACTAAGGTATTTCCTCGGTATGGAAGTGGCATATTCAAAGCAAGGGATATTCAACTCTCCACAAAAATATGTTACAGATTTATTAATGGAAACAGGGAAAATTGGGTGCAAACCAATGTCTACTCCAATGGATTCAAATTACAAACTTGGAGAAGTAAAGGAAGAACTGGCAGTGGAAAAGAACATGTATCATCGACTAGTGGGCAAGCTAATATATTTAGCACATAATCGGCCAGATATAGCACAACCGAAGAGAATCTCATCTTCAAGTTGTCTACCGAGTCCTACATTACTTGAAAGGCAGTCCAGGCAAGGGAATATTGTTTAAAAGGGGCCATACAGTATCCTTAGAAATCTACACGGATGCAGACCATGTAGGATCTCCGGTCGACAGAAGATCAACAACGGGCTACTGCGTGTTTCTTTGGGGCAATCTAGTTACATAGCGGAGTAAAAAACAAAACGTAATGGCTCGATCATCAGCAAAATCTGAATTCAGGGCTATTGCACAGGGACTATCTGAACTATTATGGCTGAAGATCATTCTTGATGATTTAAAAATCAAATGGGAAGGTCCTATGAAGCTCTATTGTGACAACAAGTTTGCAATTAGAATAGCACATAATCCGGTACAACATGGCAGGACAAAGCATATCATCAAAGAAAAGTTGGAAGAAGGATTAGTGTGTATGTCTTATGTTCCTTCAGATCATCAACTAGCAGATGTTCTAACCAGAGGGCTAAATGCTTCAAGATTTCATGATCTTATATGCAAGCTAGGAATGGAAGACATCTATTCCTCAGCTTGAGGGGGAGTGTTGAAGAATAGAGATTTTGATAAGATCAATCTTAAGGGATAAGATAAGATCAATCTTATGAGATAAGATTATTAGAAACAGAAGCCCTTGTAATCAAGGGATTTCTGCTATAGACTTCTAGATATAGTTTAGTTCAGACTGATACCTATTTTCCTACTGGTTAAGTTTTGTATATATATGTATTTGTGTATATTAAATACCAGATAGGTTTTTCCTAGAAATCTTAACACTAAATTGTTAGAATTAACTAGTTTTGGCCTCCACTTTCCTACAGTTTGGTTCAATACATACTAGAATTATGAAAGAAATTTTCATTAAGCCAGTTAGGGTGCCTTTCTGGATGAATTGGAATGTCTATTAAGTTTTTAAACTGGTACAAAATGGAAACACCTCTACAACTGGAAAGTGAGTTTGGAAAGATCGTCTTTTAAGGCTATGAAGTTTTGATACGATGGCAGACTTTTGTTCATAAATGTTGCCTTTAAGTTTCCTATTCTAGAGAGTTTATTTTCTTTGAAGTCTGATGAGTGAAATGGACTTGTATCACCAAGAACCATGGCTCCTCAAACAGTCAGACTTTCACAGAACCACAATATCATTAGAGCTTTGTAGTATATCAGAAACATTAAGGACTGTCACTCTTCTACAAGCTGGAGTTTAAGACCTAAGCTAAGAGACTATCTTTTTCATAATGTATACATTGTCTGGCTAAGATCTCAGTGTCTATTTGCTTAGGTTCTGTAGGTCATGAGCAGCAGTTAAATTTAGTTTCCTATTTCTTGTTAATGGCCTAGGTTCTAACAGAGGACATTCTTCATGGGGGATTTTATCTTCAAACAAGTTAGTATTAGTCTTAAGAAAGAAGACTATTCCTTGAGTCATGATTTGCAAGATTGTAATAATGATTGCTTTTGTAGTTTTTTCTTTCCATTTCCTTGGTTGACATGGACTCCCTTTGTCAACTGGATATGAAAGTGGGTTTTTGGTTGGTAAGGTTCCTCATATGATATTTCTCATTTTAGAGCTTGGATCAAGATATTAGGTTTAACATAATTCTGGTGTAATTGGGGACTTCTCTGTTTTAATTACGTTAAATGAAGATGTAATATGTTGATTATCCTAAACCTTTTGCATTATCAGATATTATTGTTCTAACTCTACATGAAGACTTGCCTATTTGATTCAATTTTTACCTCTGTACTTGATGACCATGATTGCTTTCCAGGATAATTATGGTGGATATATGGTAGCCTTCGCTGGTCGAAAATATGCTGCGAGGTCTAGTCCTGCATTTGTTGCAAACAGTACATATACTGTAACCAGCTTTACACTGGTAAAAGAATATTCTGGTATAATGTGAATACCTACCTAACTTGAGGAGATCTGTTAAACCATTTAATTTCTTTTAATGCAGGTGCTTGAGTTTAAGAAGGGCAGGCTACAAAATTTATATTGGAAAAGGGATGGGTGCGCTAAATGCTCAGGAAGTTCCTCTAGCTTTGTGTGCCTTAACAATCAGGATTGTGCAATCAGAACATCCAGCTGTAAAAACCATGGAGGTTCTGTGGATTGCAGCCTCGGAATACAATTGGCATTTTCTGGCACAGATAAGCACCTTTCAGTTTTCAACTCATGGTATGAAGTTGAGAACCTTAGACAGTACTCTCTTTATAACCTTTATGCAAATCTCAGAGACTCGTTGACAAGCCAGTATAACAGAATCTTTTAATTGTCGCCAACACGGGTTTGTAGGGTTCCTCCTTGTGCGTCATATCTTTCCATTGCTGGTATAACTATCGAGTGTAAATCTATATTTTTTGAACATTCAGTAACTATATGATATAAAATTGTGGTTTCCGCCTGATCCTTTTGAAACTATGACTTTGGGCAGTTGCCAAGTTCATGGGGTCTGTCAGTCTGTCATCTTCTTGTCAGCCTCCTAAAGCTTGAGCCTTATGGCACATAGGATAGGTATTGGCTTAGGAAGTGGGTTTATTGCCCGCATGGGTAGCTCAGTTGGTCATTGAAAGGGTAAGTTGAGATCTAGGTCTTAGATTCGAGTCTCGGCAGCGGCAATGTGGAGTTCATTCAATGTGGTGACTCCTTGTGTACACCGACGTTGGGTCACCTTTCTGAGAAGCTGGCTGAGATCAAACCATGATTTACCCCCCTCACAACTCTGTCGGGCCAGGTTGTAGGGACGCTTAGGGTGGGCGATTCCACCTTTTGAGATCAAGAAAGTGGGTTTATCGTAAAGTACAGCAGCCGCCCGTTTTCGCTTTATGTATTGACATTAAGTAACATGATGGTTAAATTGTATCGGGTATCCGAAGCTTTGCATATAACACATTCAGGGTGATGAGGAAGTTAACAATGGGAAACGAGGCCTATCGAAACATGAGCTAAGAGCTGGTTTTCAAATGGAATGCTCCTCAATTCAATAGCTTCGATAGTTATACCCACTACTCATAGGAAATTTTAATAAATTAAATTATATTTGAATTGAATTCAAGTTTTTTAAATAATTGGGAGAATTATTTTGAGCTCTTTTTTATAAGTTTAAAACGTTCTAATTTTAGATTTTAAAAAATTAACATCAAATCAATGATATCATATATATTATTTATTTTATATTTGACTTTTTTTTTAATCATATTGGGTATATTTTTACTTATTTCAACGGATCACTAGAAATGAGCCAATTAATAAGATTATGTAGAATTGCTAACGTAATTTATTTTGTTGTGTTATAAAATTTTTAACCAAAGCCGAACCCAACTCAATCCATTGTCATCCATAAAGCTTATTTCTTTCTCTTCTTCTATGTTACATCCGTTACTCTTTTCTCCTAATTCATGTCCATATATTCCTCATAGATTTTTCTTTCCAATCACCATTCACACACACGTACGTTGATCTAGGTTCTGTATAGCTAAGCTAGCATAACAGTAAATACGACAACATGTGCTATCTTCTTGACTCTACCATATATATAATAGTCTCCTCAAAATCAAAGACATTTAGAGAGAGAGAAACTAGAGAATAGGATACATGGCAATTGCCTTAGTTGATCTAATTATCTTCACTAAATTATACACAATTATCATACGGAATTTTCCTTTTCCTAAAACAACTAATTGCTTGCGTTGGGCTAGTTGGTTCTATTCAATAAGAGTGGAAGCAATCATAGATGGGGTGAATTGGAAATTGTCACATCAAGCTTGTAGGGAATTTTCAAAAATTAAAGAAAGGCTACCAATTAACTAAGATAGAGCAGATAGTTTGGATTTGGTTTATACATAAGTTAATTAAGGTCTTAAAAATCAATCATGTAAGGATATCTTTGTCTATTAGAGAAAAAAGTGCTTTGACATAAACTAGTGTTGCAAGCAGTGACGGAAATACATGAGGCCCAGTGGTGCATTGGGCTCCCAAAATTTTAAAAAATTAAAATTTTTATTTTTAATATATATATATACACACACAAGAACGAAATTATTTAGGGACCAGTAGTATATTGGGCCCCTAAAATTTAAACAAAATTAAGTATTTGGACCCTCCTATTTTAAATTTCTGGCTCTGTCACTGATTACAAGGATAGGATAAAATTCAGTATCCTAAACAAATTATATTATTTACGTAATAAAGAAGATGAAATAATAGATTACTTATTCTTTATATGTGCTTTCTATGCTACCCTTTTGGAATATGCCACTTATTCCCTTCAACTTGTACTATAACTAGGAGTCAATTTTTACCTTTCCATTTTATGGTTTTAGTTGAGTTAGTTGTATACCCACATATTTGAAATAAGTTTCCCTATGTCTCTAATTTTCATATCATAAAAAATCATACCATTTGAATTTTTAATTCAAAAAACATGCATTAAACATCACAAGTTGCTCCAACACAAGGGCAATTCAATATCAAATTCCCATAACTAGGTCAGCGTCTCTTCTAGGAATTATGTCTTAGGTTTCATCTCCAATTGGAATCAACCAATCTGGAGGTCTGTAGGCCAAGTTATAGTCAAAACAAGATGTCTGGTTCAAGTGATCTAAGAACTAAATACAAACATTCACTAAACATAGTTCTTTCTCTTGTCATATTCATCCGTTAAATGTTTCCAAACTTACCATCTACTCCATGTCAAGTCAAAAATTATCATTTATCTTACATAAACCTTTCCTGCTACAAAGCCCCAAAACTAGAAATTTAGGTTGGAAAAACTTTAAAATTTATCTTCCAATCTTTTGGTATTTGACGAGAACCTCCACTTGATCAATATCTCTCCAAATTGTGCTCCAAAACCATGAAAAATGGTGGCTACACTCTTCTTCTCCCTCATTGGCCGAATGTCCCTTCGTCTCTCTTCTTTTCTCCCTTTTGTTTGGTCTCACGTTTATGTTCAAATGAAGACAAAAGTCTTGCTTTATTCTTTTTAATGCTCATTTAATAGATTCCACACTTCACCTTCCTATTAGTTCTCCTTTAATGACTCATTCTTCCACAAACACGATATAAAATAATCAAATTACCTTTAATGACTTGTAAAAGGATCAAATTGTCCTTTAATGATATGTAAAAAACCAAATTGCCCTTTATTGAATTTAATTCATCAACTAATCGAATTAAATTTCAAAAATATTCCACAACTGTCTTATTATCAAATTGACCATAAAAAACTCTAATTAGGGTCGATACTTATTGATTGGATGCTTTAAAATTTTCGAATGAGTTTAAAATCATTAATACCCATTACTTTCCAAAAAGGGCATTTTATTCCTAAAATTTTGGAACTCTCGAAATCCATTCTATAGGACTTATTTTTGGTATGTTTCAGTATCATTGCACTCTAATACTTATTACGGATATTTTTCATTATTTTGGGGTTGGGTCCCACAAAAAATTACTATCCATCCGAAAATACTTTTCACCGAATATAAACATTTATATTCAATGAAAGGAAAGTTCCGGGGTTTTACAGGTATAGTGAGAAGGTATACGTAAAGTTAATTTCTAATCAAAAACCATTATTTTCCTTAAAGGTAACAATTTGAATGGCGAAGAAAACATTATTTTATAATTTTGATAAATAAAAGTTTATCTTATAGGTATTTATATCGTACGCATCTTGAAACAAGTTACCATTACTTTATTATTCATTATATAAGTATTAGTCGTTTGCATGTGCATAGATATATTGGTTAGTCCATTTGAAGCTTAATTAATTTGTGAATTAATTTGTCTACATATATTTAATAACTTTAGTCTAAACATCTAACTTACTGCCTTTCATTTATATGAAATCATCTACAAGCTTAGAGTGGTATTTTACTAAAAGTACTTCACTCATCCTAGCTTTTAATTATGAACATCTAAAAAGATAAATAAAATGAAGAATAAAAGATAACAACAAAATATTCAATTTCAAATAACTATTTTAGCATCAAAACTTCTATCTACCTCAAAATTGACAATGTTCATAAAATTGAAACACTTTGGGTAGCTTACAACCTAAAGTCGATAATGGTAAGTAGGATAAAACTGTTGGGAAATCATGGTATGATCTAAACTCGTGCATAGTGAAATAATAACAAAACTTTTTTGTATGATTTCTCAAAAGTCAAGATTACTTAAAGTTCTATAACATGATTAACATATAAAATATAATAAACATGAATCCTAGTTTGTAACTTATTCCAAAGCTTGATTCTTATCTCGTCGTTTCTCTCAATTCATTCATCTCATCCACCTTAGTCGTACAAGTGCCCACCTCTTAATAGTATTCATAGAACTTATTGAGATATCTCTACAAACTTTTATAGAGAGGGTTAAGCAAGAAGTACTAGCTCCCTTGGGGCCTAAGTCTATTTATAATAGATTTGAATATTTTAGTAATTTAATTGAAATAAAATTTTAATTCCAATTAAATGTGAATAAGATTCAACATCTCATATTGATCCTTACTATTAAATATCTCATATTTCATAAAGTTTATCAAACTTTACAATCAAGTCAAACTTGATTAAAACACATTTTCCCTTTTTTGTGTGTGACTTATTAGGTTCTTAAATATACTGGCAATGGATGTAAATTATAACCTTAAATAATATTAAGAAATAAATAAATTAAACTCCTTTAGTTTATCATTAGTTATCTAATTAAATAATTTATGTCCATAGATCATGATAAGTAATGTATTATAACCACATAAATATTTAGGAATGTCATAGTAGTTTTAACTAATCTTTCCATGCTTGATTTTTTGTATAATTTAATCCTTTAATTGTACAATATTTTGGTTAGACATAGGGTATGGAAATAGTGCTTACTCTTTTTTAGCCTAATGATATTAGTTCTTTACCATTAGTAATTGATTCAATTAATGAAATTTGAAAACTATTTTTAAAATTTCATTATACCTTTACCAAGAATTTCTCAAATCAATGCTAATTGTAAACAAAGGAGTATTTTCCCTAACCACTTTAGGTTTATAAATCTTATATTGATCACTTAATTATCTCTATATAGTCCATGCTATATCTAATGACTACTGACCGAGTTACCTTGACTAGAATAAGTCATAAAGCAAGATCAAAACATAGAAATCTCTATATGAGATACTTTAGTGATCTTAACTTAAATGATCACTTATACAATCATCACAATGAGAATTTTCATAGATATACAATTAATGTTTCAAATGGAAATCTCATATGGTTCATGTTAAATGAACTTGTTTTCTGACAAGCACTTACATGTTTATTTAACTATCTCTATATTATAATCTATAAGATTAGCTACTTCTTTTATAAAGAAAAACATAATGTAAGCTAGCTTTTTATGTTATATTAACATCCAATCTTAATATAACAATGATTAGAAACAATTTATAGATGGTATATAAATGCAATACGAATCTTATAATTATGATCTCGTCATAATATAATTTCTGTTGCACATAAATAATTGTCATTAAACTATAAATAACTGATTAGCCGTAGAGTATAAACCAACAAAAACAAATTCAGATATTAGGATTTTCCATTTTCACCAACATCTTCTATGAATTAATTATGCTTATTTCATGTCCAGAAACTTGCAGCCGGCATTGATTGACCAAATCAACCAATCTAATGACATTTGAATTAGCAGTCACATTGCACATTCTCATCTTAGCATTTCTAATAGTAGGGATATAGTCAAGACACAAAATTTAAGTGAACTAAAAGCTCATAGTTAGACAAAGACTAGATTACCATTTGATGGGAAGAAATGTTAAGAAAAGATGCTAATTTGTTATGGGTCTTGACTAATTAGCAAGGGAAACTCGACCAAGCGGTTGTGACGGCAAGTTTTGGTCTTCCATTTTTAAGCGAGACCACAAAGATAAGGGGAAAAAAGAAAATGATTGCCTGATTGTGTTACTATTTTTAAGTCTTAAATTTTGAAATGGAAACACAAAGAGTAGATGGCAAACGGGTAGGAACCAAAACAAATGATAACAGCAAATTTTGTGAAACTACCGTAGACCCAAAAAAATTTATCTTAATAAAAAATGTCTTATTAGGCAGTGATATAAGCTATGTCATCAGTTCAGCGCAAAGTTGAATACAAAAGAGATCAATAATTCATTCCATCACCTCGTCGCAATTCATCATCATCATCATACCCTGAAGTTTCGCACTGAAACAAGATCTGGGATGACCTGATAGTATGTAGCTTTGTCTCTACATTGTAGAGAGACTGTTTCCAATAGGTCCATATGCATATGTGACATGATAATAGAGATGTAGGTTACAAGGAATAAATACGTAAAGATTAGTAGTACGTTCAAATATCTTTGTAAATACGAGCAGAGATCATACCAGAATTGCAGCTTAAATCACCTTGTCGCAATTATTTATACAATAATTCCTCCAATTCAAAGATTTGTTTATTTATCGTGCATATACATCACCGGAAGTAAAATTGGGGGAAAAAAAGCAAACATGGGCATCCCAGTTAAGTCAAACATGAGTAATGTAGCATGAAACATAAACAAAGATATTAATAATGTAGCAGACGTACAATCAAAATCCAGCTATAGCTTGAGTATGTGTTTGGTCATGCTTTAGTAAAATTGTGTCCGTGTGGTGTCTCCAGGAGTTCCACCTCCAAAGACTCCAGCGAACCCCGAGTTACCCCGACCAGAATTGCCTCCGTAGTTGTTACGAGGAATTGGCACGATCCCCGTAGCGCTTCCGCCAACATAATTTCCAACAGGCAGGCCAGGATCGAAATTGCTCTCTCTAAGATAATCATGGTGATGATGAGCTAGTCCGGGGCCAACAACATTGTTGCTGCTTCCAATACTTCCATGGAGGAAATTCATCTCAAATCCGCCATTACTATTTGAGCTACTCCCAATGTTGTATCCCATATTTTCAGTCTTACCGCCACCACAACCAACAAAAAAGTGATTTTCATAGGTGCTATTAACCCAGTATTGATCGCACAGCAGAGGATCTGTGGGTCCAGGGGCATCTGCACCGTCATTGGGACCTTGTTGATGATGATGAAGCTTGCCTGGAAGTGCAGTAACTTGTTGAAAAA
Source organism: Erythroxylum acuminatum (assembly GCA_026284645.1). NCBI lineage: Eukaryota > Viridiplantae > Streptophyta > Magnoliopsida > Malpighiales > Erythroxylaceae > Erythroxylum > Erythroxylum acuminatum. The sequence continues at coordinate 18,270,683 of JANKOD010000004.1, read as the reverse complement.
ATTCGACCCTTCTTCTGATTTCCTTCATCTTCTCTTGCACCAACCAGAGCAAACCATGCAATTCGTTCAAACCAAAACCATCGAACCCTTTGCCCTGTTGAATTTGATGCATAAGGTAGGCCATTTCCATCTCTTTGTTCTTTCTCTGATGTTTCCTGCATTGGTCCTGCACTTTTCCTACCCTTTCCCTGAGGTAAGTTTCTTGGTTCATCATTTTCTTGCAACGATCTATGTCCGGCATGCCCTGAAACTTCAGCATCAACTGTTTCAACTCCGCACGCGACGGCCAGATGGTGGGTTCGGGGTCATCCGGACCGTAAATAACGACAAAGGCCTGAACACCACATAATATGGTAAGCTCGCTAACTTTTTTCAATAGACCAGCCCTCCTTTTCTTGAGACTGGCTCTCCGTGCTGCATCATTCCCTATCCAAACAAGCTTAACCTTCTTTCTGGTCATGGATGGTGTACTACTACTAACCGATCAAACTCCCAGTCCTATGAAAAGAATTTAGGGAGAGACTTTTAGATAGGAGAGTGTATCACGTCAACGTACATGAGGTGCTCCTATCAATTTAAATAATATTATTTGATTTAAATTAGTAAATATTGTTGCTATTCAATAAAAAGTGAACCCAGTTCTAACTATCATTTTTTATTTATAGCAAGAAAAAAAAGACAAAGTAGATTATAGCAACTAATTTAAAACGTATATTTGGAAACGTGGCAGGTGGTATTATTTGGCGTTCTTTTCCAGACAGATTAATGAATTCAATTGTAATAATGATCACCATTAATGTTTTGTTGCAAGTTAATTATAATTTTCCTTCTAATTAAGATAAAAAAATCCACAACTCTGTAATGCTATGCATTCTGATTTGTACAAAACATAAAGGCACATTTTAGAGCAATAGGTTCTCAAAGTGTCATTGTATAAACTTGTGAAATTCATCAACTATTATGTTCTCGGCCATGCATTAATACAAAGAACAGTCATCCAATTTAATTTGATAAAACACCTGTTGGAATGTTAGGACCAAGGTTAAAAACTAGATCGGTCGGCTCGTTTTCTTACTCAATTGCATACTAAAATTGTTATAGTGTATAACTAGTCGATCGGTTAGCTTGTAATCCTAACGATTAATCGGTAAATAACCAATTAATTAGATCGGCCGGCACAATTGATTTGCTTTCTTGACTCTTTGTCTTCCTCCTTATTCCTCTTTCTTTTTTCACATATTAGTAACAAACGTTTCAATAGGGGCGACATTTTTTATCAGGCCTTGCCCTGTTCAGTCTAAAATCAACAAATCTTAACAAATGTGTGGATAAGATGGATTAGAATAGAGTTGAAACGACAAAATTAGTTCAGATGATCACGTCCCTTTCCCCGAATTCACATGAGTCCTTTCATCTTTTGTTTTCTCCTTTCTTTGTACTTGTCGTTGAAGCTAACCAGAATAAGATGAAGCTGATCCATTAACCTTGATTTTTGGCAACTTTTTCTTTTAATTAGTGAACTTGAGTTGTCCTGCTTTGATTTTTGTTAGTTTTTTATGTCTAAAAATTGACTTTGTGCTCTAGTCTGTATAGCTAAGTTGTAACATGAGATTATGTTTCCATATTGACCAATATGTGCTAGATTTGCGTTACTTTTATTATATTATTTATTAGAGTTAAATTGTTGGCTATGTATAATTTTGCATTTTATCAATGTGTCTCTAAAAACTGCTGGACTTTCTTATAATTTTGTTTTCATAATACTTGTCATGCTGCTATCAACTTCGTAAACTCCAAAATGATGTTAATTGGTCCCACGAACACATTATAAGATACGGTCATATTCTCAATCGTGTTCTTTATATTTTATAAAAAGTTCAAAATATAAAAGTTTTACGGTTCTTTTTAAACTTTCTATTAGATCTTAAGTCATTTTGGATGAGAAAGTTACGTCTAATTTAAAAAGTATTGTTTAAATTAAATATTAGAATAGATAAATTAATTTACTTTTGTATATAATTAATAATATATTCATTTAATTTAACGCATCAGTTTAATATATTGTTCGTTTGAAAGTGAAGACGAAAAGGTGGACGTAAGATGATGGAAGAGATGAAAACAGCTCATTATAATTTATTTGTCATATTTGTTCTTACTTTATAAATTGTTATTATTCTACTCATTTTAATTATTTAGTCTTCACATTGAAAATTTTAAAGTACTTTCTTATTCATAAAATCATTGTTTATTATTTTATTATTCTGCCTGGATCACGAATGACCACCAAAACTTGGTCATAAGGCATTTTATTGTTTCTTAATGTATCAACAAATTAAAATTAAGTTTAAGCCAAGGTGTAGTTCACTCAAAACATTGAGGATTCTCATAATGGATTGATATCTTATCATCCCATCTACTTAATTACTTAAAACTCAATCCTTATCCCTCCAACTTTCGCTAAAAAATGCCAATCTACTTAATTACTTAAAACTCAATCCTTATCCCTCTAATTCCTGCTAAAAAATGCCAATGCTTTCAATTGCAAATGGTTTATTAAGCATTTAATGCTTCTGAATTCATTTAATGCTTACAAGAATGTTAAAGCTTTTCAGAAGCAAGAGCATTTAATGCTTTTCGAATTACGTTTTGGTTTAATTAAATAGAGCATTAAATGGTTCTACAGAGTGGAAAAAGCAAGAGCATTTAATGCTTTTGGAATTACGTTTTGGTTTAATTAAATAGACCATTAAATGGTTCTGCGGAGTAGAAATCATGCTTTTCTCCCAAAATAACCCTAATGCCTTTTATTCCACCTCTTACACTTGCCACATCTGCCAATTAACTTTCCATGTCGAAATTAGCTTGCCAAATCGCCGATAATGATCAGGTATTATTTCCAATTGTTTGCTTCTTGGTTTTGTTATTTTGGGTCCTTTTGAAATTGGTTGTAGATAATTAATGGTGGTTTTTGTTGTTCTGGGTTCTTTTGAAATAGGTTGTAGATAATTGCTATCACTCCGCTTGAACCAGTCAAGACTTTGTTCCAAGTATTATTTGTCGTTGTTTTCTTATTAGTTTTGAGCACTGCTATTATTCATGATCGTGATTTTTGTTGTTCTGAGTCCTTCTGGAATTGTTCACGAGAAGTTGCAATGAAAGTGTAATTTTAGACAAATAGGATCTGAAAATGAAGAGGATGTGATTAAATGCATGTTACATGTGTTATTACTCTTTTGAGGAGAAGTGCCAGCACTTAGACTTTCTTCTTGAGAGATGAGCTTCTTTAAAGTTTGAACTGTTGAGACAGCCAAATGGATGGTCTTAATAATCAGATAGTTTATATTTCATGCTTCTCACCTGACATAAACATGTTTCCAACCAACTTCTTACTTTACGGCTGTTGACCCAGACAAGCATGGGAAAAGCCAATGTATATTAACTTGCAAAAGGCTCTCAAAGCCTTTACTGTGGTGTACTATATGCCATATTGCAGCATACAAAACTATTTTAAGAGATAGCTGACTACTTCTAAAAGTGTCGGAGCATAAAATATTAGCATTTCAATATGAAATACAAAGGTTCATTTCAAGTCCATCTATATATGAAAAAATGTAACAATGCACAACAAAGATATATATTAAACGCACTGCTTAATCAAATAGCTGTAGAGCCCAACAGTGCTGTAGGCAATGCATCTAGCAAATGATAAATTAAATTGAACCCCTTGAACAAAAAAATTAAAAAAATATTTTATTGAGCATAGCTTTCATCCAATTAAAAATGGAGCAAGCAGGTAATTCTAGCTGCGGCATGTATTATTAGGTAAAGACTTTTAACGCATCAAAACACTTTGCAAGTGACATGGATCCACAATCATGAATGTTGTGGGAGTGTTTATGTGGTTGAGCTTTCTGGTTGAATGGTTTATTGGAAAGAGATGCCCTCATATGGTCAAGTGGTTTAAGAATTTGTTCTTTCATTCCATAGTTCAAACTGACATAAAGTGTTTGTATAACTTGCTTTCTCTATAATCAAAGATGGGAATGGTCTGTAGTATCCACATGATTGGAATAATAAACTGTGAAAGAACTTCTTAAACCTATTTCTATTCTCACAATTTCCTATACTAGCGATTTTCCTGAAAATCATCCTTGATTCTTTAGGTGAACTTGCCTCTTTTGTTTCTCTTTTTTGCTTGTTTTGGAGCAATTACTTGAGCATAGGTGCTTTTATTTCTTATGGTGAATTCCATTAGAATGATTAACATTCTCCAAAAATGTCATTCCTTGATTTATGATATGTGTAAAATGTATTTAAATGATGAAGCATACATACATTGGGTGTGAGTGATGTTCAGTTATTGGATATCGGTAAAAACAACTAGGATATACTAATTCATATTCCATGGCATATTGGTAAAGGAATTGGGAAATGCTTATTTATGTATCAAGAATTAATGGAATGAATAACGACCAAACTGAATAAAATTAAAACCATTGGTCGTGAATTGTCAAACTAAACTTCCCATGAGTGAGAACTTAAAGTTTTCCTATATATTCTTGGGTATTCTTTTAGCTTACTTGTGGCATGGTCTGAATCGCTTATATTTCACTTCTTGTCAAAATAACTGAAGAATGCTTTTGTACTGGTATTATTATATCAAAACTCTTGGTGTGACAAGAATCGGGCATTTCTTGAGATTATTAAACTGTTATATGAGTATGAAAATGTCTTGTACTTGTCGAAGATCTCCTATTGGTTTAACCTGGTAGCAGGGTTAGGTTAGATATCAGGGAAACTTATCCAGATTAGATATTAGTTGAAGAATTAATCTTTCCATCCAATACTAGGTAACATTTTCGCATCATTCATTTTGTCTGGTGTGACGGTTATGGAATCACATTTTCCCTACCTCAAATATTGCAATAACCTATTTGAGATGAATTTCATAAGGATGAAATGAACCTGATTTATTTTTCCTTTTCAGACAAGAAGAGACGAATTCAAGACTATAGGGTTATTTGGCTCTTTCAGAAAAATTTCCAAGACAGAAGGGCTCATGGGTTTCTATAGGTGGAACCAGTAGTCAATGCCTGTTTTCTGCAAAGTTTTCATTCTGTTTTGTTGCTGCGTCATTTATACCATATATGTTGTTTCCAGAGGGAATGGAGCTAGTGTTGCTCGGATTGTTCCCTATGCTGCCCTACATTACATGACGTATGAACAATATCGGAGATGGATCATACTTACCTTTCCTGATATTGGGAGGGGTCCTGTACTTGATCTTGTAGCTGGTTCATTTGCTGGAGGGACAGCTGTGCTTTTTACTTATCCCCTTGATTTAGTGCGAACTAAGTTGGCATACCAGGTATTGTTACTAAAATTTTTCTCCCCCCGTCCCTCTCCCTCCCTCGCCCTTCCCCTCCCATCTCTACCTTCACCCCCCTTGTACACATGCACCACATGCAAGCCAGCAAATATACTTGTTGAACTGCACTGTAGTTCCAAGGAGTTATGCCAAACTCATTTGGCAGGTACCAAAACAGTCGTTCTGGACTCCACTCCATGACCGTGGGTTTGGTTCCTCCCCTGTAAAAGCTCCAACAGCAAGTGGAATTTCCTTTCTGCAACCCTTTCCCAAAAAAAAAAGGTCGTGTGAAATTCATTTAGCTACACTTTTTCTAATGCTGCAGGTTGTTGGTTCGGCAAAGGTGAATATAAGTGGTTTAGCTAGTAATGAACAAGTTTATAGAGGAATTGCTGATTGTTTCTCCAAGACTTTCAAAGACTCTGGGTTTAGAGGTCTCTATCGAGGTGTAGGTAAGTTCTCAATTGTAATTAACTTCAAGTTCTACTGCTCTTATATGTTTAATTGCCCACTTTGAGCTCTTGGGAGGTTCTATTAACAACTAAACATTATTGTCAGCTCCATCGCTTTATGGGATCTTCCCTTATGCTGGCTTGAAATTTTACTTCTATGAGGAGATGAAACGCCATGTTCCAGAGGAGAATAAGAAACATATTGCAGTGAAATTAGTATGCGGGTCTGTTGCTGGTTTATTGGGTCAAACCTTCACATATCCTCTTGATGTTGTTAGAAGACAAATGCAGGTAAGTTGCATTGAACTAGTTGCGGAAGTGGTAAAAGACATGTCATTGATAACGACAAGGGTTATTGGGAATGATAAAAACCTGGTAGTAATACATGAAAGTCATTTTGTAGGTTCAAAGGCTTTTGGGGACCAATAATGCAGAGTTGAAAGGAACAATCGAAACACTTCTCATGATTGTGCGAAAGCAAGGGTGGAAGCAATTGTTTTCTGGGTTGAGCATCAACTACTTGAAAGTAACAATCCCTCCTTATTCTTTTTAAAAATTTTGCGATTTTCTATTTCTGTCTTCTGCTGTATGAATGCTTGGCGTGTGTCTTTTCAGGTTGTACCATCTGTGGCAATTGGTTTTACGGTTTATGATGTCATGAAATCGAGCTTGAGAGTTCCATCCCGAGAAGTGATAGAAGCTGTAACGGACAAAAGAAGTAACCAACCATCCCTTCTCTCTATTGTAATTCTCTAAACTAAAGGACTAAATCTTCCTTCCTGACTTTTTTTTTTGGGTCTTTGATAAGTTCTTCCCCTGTTATTGATTGAGGATGGTCAATCATTTCTTTTCCATTATAGAAATAAACGTGTCGTAGTAGAATTGCTTGTGGAATAGCTAATGCCTGAATTGTTTATTAATTATTAGTGATTGATGCTTGATCTTGTAATGAATCATTTAGTCCAACATTGAAAGTTTGTGATGTTTTTCAATGCTTAAATTTCACATCTGTTGTATTGAATATCGGTTTGTTTTGGTTCTTTTTAATACCTGAAATTCTTGTTGTTGGCCTTTAAAATGATAGTATCTAGATACTCGAATCTAAATAGTTTCTGGTTCTACATTGTGCAGGAACCTGAGCCTATAGATTGGGAGTATTACAGAAGAGGAATAGGTTCCAAACTGGTGGATATGTACAAGGAAGCATATGATAGTATGTCTTTATCATCACTGATAGGTCGTGAATCAGTTTCTGCTCTTCAGAATTCCTTCCTCCTCCCTTCCTATTCTATCGTGAACCAGTTTCCCGCTCTTTCTTTTCCTTGTTTCTGGCGGAGAGTTTGAGAATCCTTATATATATAGGGCGGTGGATGCAAGCTAACGGGAAAAATAGATTTCTTTCTTATCTTTAAAGAAATTGGGAAATAATAAAGTTTTCGAATAGAAACTGAATTAATTAACTTTTCTTGCTGCCATTTTTTTAAATTAGAATATATGTTGACAACAATTTACCAAGTTTCTGCTATTTTAAAATGCAAGAAATATCAAATGAGAAGTTTAACTTTCTCTTGTGTTTTCATTTTCTTGCATGTTTTTTGTCCCCTTTATTTCTTGATTTCTTGTCGTGAAAGGAAGTTGTTTTTGCCAATTTTCCGATCCCTTCATCTGTTTCTTTATATCACTCCTCTACGAATTATTTATTGACACATTTTTAAAGCCTAGTATCAGTTTGTTTGCTCTGACACATTTATAAAGCCAAGTTCCTCTTATCCGATGACCTTTTCAAGATGACTTCTTTGTTTCACCAGTTGAGTTCACATGTTTTCAAGATGACTTCTTTGTTTCATCAGTTGAGTTCACATGTTCTGTGGTCCTGTGCTTTTCATTCACCTTGCACTTGATGTTCTTCAAGAATGCCCAAATGTTGATTTGGAAAATTACGTTCTTTCCTCAATTTAAGATAGGAAAATTGCAATTTTTTATCTTCAGGTTAATGCAGGCAATTTTGGTGCTAGAACAAATCAATAGCATTTTCATGGATGCCGTAGACTTGCTAGAACAGAGAATTCTTGTACCACGAGTCACTCTATATTATTAACACATGTTATAGTTGTTCCATCTAATAATACTTTCAAATGATCATGTTGAAATTTCAGAACTATT
>JANKOD010000004.1:18243841-18256483 GCA_026284645.1 Erythroxylum acuminatum | reverse complement strand
AAAACAACCTCTTCATTTCAATCAACATTTTAACACTCCTAGCAGACAAATCAAATAGCCAGTCCTTTATTGCATCTTTCAATAAGAATGGGAAAGCCTTTAACATGATCTGTTTGTCTGTCACCTCTAGGGGTTTTATAATCAGGCAAACCACATCGAGCTCCTTAAGATGCTTATAAGCATCCTCACCTGAAAAACCATGAAAACTGAGTAAAAGATAAATTAGGCCATATTTAAGCTCAAAAGCAACATTTTCAGCAAAATTTGGAAAAGTGATGCATAAAGGCCTTTGAATCAAATCTGGAGCAACCAACTTTCTTAAAGTTCTTGAATTGGCCATGGCTTCCTCGAGTTCAATTCCTTGTTGTATTTTCAGAGTTGTTCTAATTTCGCTACGTGACCTCCGCTATATCTTTTCAATCTTGGGAGTAAATTGTACAAGGTCTTAATGAGGAGATCTTGTAACTACCATATAGAAACACTAACAAACATGAAAGATCAAGAAACAAATGTAAAAACTAATTATAAACAAATGTGTACAAAACACCGATTGAAATCAAAAGAAAAAACCAAAGCATCACATTCCTTGGTAACAACATCAAAATTCTTGATGCATATCGAATGCACTAGAAAATAAAACCTAACTTTGCATAACTAAATTTATAGCAATGGCGAGTAGGGATTGTATCCACAAGGAATGTATGTGTAGCTTTTATAATGACAAGAATTGTTGTTTAACAAATAAAGGGGGGTTTGGTTAGATGCAATTAAGAAAATAAAGTAAAATTGAATTAAAGAAAGCAAATCAAAACAAAAAATTGAAGTTTGATAAAATTGATTAATATGTTTAGAATTTGATTATGTGTTCACTCTATACTTATACATAAATAACCATACTTCATTATCTTATTGTTTTCACACCTCTTATAAACTATTAATCATAAGTTAGCAATAAGCTTTGTTAACCCTGACTTTCCCTTAGGTCTTGTTTAATCAAAATAAACTCTTTAACTAAACCTAGCTATCGAACAACCTAGGATAAACTCTCTAAATTTAGTAGGATAGTTGTATTATGAATTAGGAAAACAAATTAATCTAGGCAATAACCACACAAGCTCATGTCATTTAACCTATGTTATGTTATTCCTAATGATTCAATACCACAAGTTACCATAAATGAATTGAAAACACAACTATTACATGTTGTATTCAAGATTCTAGAGAAAGGTTCATATAAAAACAATATAATGAAAGCATGCAAACCATTCTTACACAAATACCCAAATCAATAAGTAAATAATAACATAAACAATTCCTAAAGAGAGAGAGAGAGAGATAGTCAATAATACATAATGAAGAGATGCTCAATTGTTATCTTTGACTTCGATTTCTCCTTCAAACCGGAAGGAAAAAGGATTAGCCCTCCATAGATCACAAAGAAGTCAGAGTTCTGTCGCTTTTCATGTTCCAAAAATGATTCATGCCTTCTTTGGCAACTTACATGTCTATTTATATTAAAATCTAGGTTTTCGTGAAGATGCACGGTTTAATGCAAGGCACTGCATCCAACATTCCATCTCCAAAAAATGTCACTTTCGAAATTATGTATCGTCATGCATGTTGTAGGTCATGTTGAATCCTTCATTTTGTTGCATTTCCTTATCCCATCTTCACTTTAATCCTTCTCCTTCATATTTCACAAAGGCAAATAAGTTTGAACATTAAAATAATTGCTCAGGGAATTTGCTTTTAATTCAATTTAGCTCTTGTTCTTCCTACTTGTACCTAAAACCAAATGTGAACCAAAATGAGTATCTTAAGCATTTCATAATATTAATCGGTAAGTATTAACTAGTGAATATATAAACAATCAAGCACACATTAATGCTCAATTTCACCAAATATTTCATATTAATATTAATATTTTTATAATTATTACTCTTATATTTTTGTATCTTCTCTACTTTGTTAAAATTATTATTATATATATGTATATATAATTCTTCTTCTCAGCCATACATTCTAAAATATCTTAATTTAGAAGATATTACTTTTAGTTTTTTTACTTATCTTCTTTTATGCAAAATGATTATTAACCCATTTTAATAACCTTTTTTAGAAAGTAAAGTATATTAATAATGAAAAATAGTTATAATACAATGGACTAATAAATTGTCATCTAAAGGTTCTAAATAACAATGAGATGACAACTAACACTATTTAAATATCCCTCTAACTCTTGGATGAAGTCTTCTTATACTAATCTATAAGTTATATGATTATGGGAAGCTTAACTCTAAATGAAACAAGATTACTCCTTATAATTGAGGAACTTAAAACTACAAGACCACATATTAGGTTGAGTTTATGATCTAGAAAATGTTCTCTAATGGTCTGGATGATTAAGTTCAATAGACCCTGAATTGAAGTAAAGGTATGAAGAAATATCCTTTTGTTCCTCTCATTGTAAATTCTGTAAACATTGTAGCTCAAAACAATCTTAAAAACTATACAATCTCTATTTTTGTTCTTTTGATTTAAGCAGCACTAGTCTATGATGCCTTGCCATACTCTTGTATGTACAAGCTGGTTACATAATTTTATGATTCTTTTCTAAATGTTGAATGAAATATTGCGTCCAAAGAGGAAATGAGTAATTATTTCATGTTTTTGGCAATAAAAGTCACAAACAACTTATATTTTTTTTGCACCTTTTAATCCTCTCTAATGTGCTCATCCTTCCTTTAATGGCTAGCCATAGAACTAGAGAAGCTTAAGAACTTGCTTAGGGAAACTCTGTGTGATTGTACCATGGGAACTGTAAAGCATGAGTTTTGAGGTAGTTTTTGAATGAAGAATTTATGAAAGATATATAGGGATTAAATTTCTAGAGAGTTATATCCTCTTGATCCAGAATTAGATGAGAGTTTAGATCTAGTGAATAAAGGTGAGTCAAGGATCCAATTAAAGCTTCCTTAATTATGGCATTATCAATTATAGTGTTTCTTAAGAAGTTCATTGTACTTAATCCAATCAGAATTCCTAAGCTTGACTAATTATCATGCTAGAAAGAAGTTGTTTTCCTATCTCCTAGCTTATGTCTAATAAAAGTTATAATTCTTTCTCAACTTTAGAATGAGCAACATAATTTAGGATGTATCATACCACGGCTTAACATACTAAAAGTGTTCCATCTTGATGCGTAGGAAATATACCCATTTAACATAAAATGAATATTTATCAGTCAAAAATTGTCAATTATTTTAATAAACTATATACGATAAGTATTCTTAATAGGTAGGATCTATAAGCCCCCTCTTCCTTAGGAAAATAGAGGTTTGACCATTTGACTTTAGCCATAAGGACATTAGAGGCATTTTTAGACCAAATGAACCTCGTCAAAATTTGCTATGTAATCTTGATTATGCTTTTTGGAAACCAAAAAAATTATGCAACATTACTCAATCTGCTATAGACAAGCTTATGTTACACCAATTGGCGATCCTTAAGATGATTCTAGCAATAAGGGTTTACTTTCCATGAAGAAGGTTCTCTTGGTGAAGATTGGAACTTTAAGGTACAATAAAGAAGGCTTGGAAGTTCTTAAACTAGTTATTCATTCTGGATAGGTTAAAGTAGTTAAGGCAACCAAGGAGAGGAATATTAGACTTTTTTTTAATATTGATAGCAATACCCAAGGGAGCCTGGAATTAAACTTCTATTTGGTTGAGCTTATATTAGTAGAGTTTTTGTCAGTTGGTTTTTTTTCTGTAGATCTTTTCTGAGAAGAACTTTTCTAAGAAGCCAGTTGACTGTTTGGTTGTCCTTTTAAAAAGAGTTTCATACAGTAGACTATTTGGCAACATAAAAATAAAAAACACTTTTAATTTTAACTATATTTTATTTTGTAATAAAAACTATTTATGCATATAAATATTATTTAAAATATATTAAACAATATACAAAGCACAATATAATAATTATTATATAATTTTAAACCACATAAAACATAAATAAAAATATATTTAACCAAATTTTTATATGAATTATAATATAAGTAAAACTAATATTAAAAATAAATATTAAAACATATAAAAAATCAAATAAAATTATATAAATTTCAAAATAAACGTAAAGATGTGTTTGTGGGTATCGTGAAAATTATGTGTAAAACATAAAAATAAAAGAACTAAAAATAGGTTCATTAATTGATATGAAAAATCTATCTGAAAAAGTGCTTTTTTGAAAAGCTCCAAATTTGAGCTTATTAAAAACTGTATTTTAGCTTCTGAAAAAGCTATTTCTATTTAAAAAATGCTTTTAGATTTTACAGTCAAACACTCAGTTTTCTTAAAAACAACTTTTGTGGTAAAAAAAGTGTTTATTCACCCTCCAAAAGCTGAACCAAACAGACACTAAGATGAGTTCCAAATTAGGTCTCTTAGGTTTCAATAGGTATTTAGACTATGTAGCAAAGTAGTATAAGACCATGTCCAAGTCCATAAGTAGATAAATGAGAAAAGTTGTTTAAACAGATTCTTGTTTTAAAGATGCAAAATTTACGAAGGTTCCAAAACAAGATGCCAAACCAGAAAATAAAAAATTAGGTGACATTTTGGATGAGTTATGTAAGGATGATAAGGCCTTGGATTAAGTCTAATTGGTGCTGAAAATGTTCAAATTTATAGAGATGATCCAGGAAAAGTAAAAAAGGGGAAAGAGTAGACAAGAAGACAAAGCAAGCTGAAGAAATGTTGGCAAATAAGTAAGCTATTGGAGCTACACTAGGAAACTGGTAGGAAAAAAAGGATGAAGAAATTTCATTTGTGTGAGTAATTTTAGGTCTAATTTAATTTTATATTTTTTTATAAATGTTGACTTATTTTAATTTATTAAATAATAAATTTTATGCGTGCAATAATTATCTTATGTAACAGTCATGTAGTAAATTTATAAATTTGACGTGGTTGTTATGTCGTTCAGTTTAACATAGAATTTAATGTCGGGTTATTTTTGTTATAAATTGAAAGCCATAGTACTTTAATGTTTTTTTTTATTAAAGTTCTAACTAGTAGTACAAAATTAAGTAAGTTTTTTTTTTGTTGCAATTAACCTATTCTAGTAAAATGGATGTTTAATTAATACAAATATATTTAAGGTTTCAAGTAATGATTCTTGCCTATCATTTTCAAACATGTTGTTTTCTTGGGGTTTCAAATCCTTAAAAATGTTCTTCATACTTTCTTCCAAGTGTATCATTAAGAAAGAAAAAACCTTTGCCTGTTATTATCTTATTATAGTTTACTTCCAATTCTGTTAATTTCTAACAAGCTCTTTTACATATTTAGACTAGCCTTCAGTCGACATACTGAATAGCATTAGATCGTAAAAGGACTAAGCTTGCAACTTTATAACAACTTATGTAGTGTATAATAGGTTTTACTTGACTTTGTTGCAGTAGGTGATTAGTTATTTTTTAATCGTTTATCTGTTAGTCATAACACGAACTTTAATTACAGACCCAAGATCAAGCATGAACTTGTATTAATAGAGAAAATACAGAAAATACCTATTTTGCTATCCATTGCAAGATGAACAAGATGTTAAACTACTTTAACAAGCTCTTCAATGTATGAACAAACTCTTGAAACTTTTGATCAACCTTTATGAAAGTTGTATACCTTTATCTCGTTAATGTCTTTCTGTGCTTTCTTAATGTGTGGGCCTCTTAATTGGTTAGAGAAACTGAACATTCAAAAACTTACTTAAGCAAGTTGCATGAGACTTTAGCAGCTATTTATAGTAACCTTATTGGTCTTCCCCATCATAAGCCTAATAAGTAACTGACCTACACCAATGAGGGCCCATTTTCTCACTAGGCTTTAACCCATTTAACTAGATCATTTATTGGGCTTCTTTATTATCCTTAATCCATATCAATTTTGATTTTCTTAACCTTAATTTTATAAAACCTATAATTAATAATTGATCAATAAAAAATCACTAACATTCTCTCTCTTGCACAAATACAGCAGTTGTAACAGTAATAAAAACAGTAAAAGCAGTTTTAAAAAATCAATGTAAAGGTCGACCAATTTAAAACATTTGATCTAACGATAATGAAAGTCTATCGTTCGGTCTTGTAAGGCATACCTAATACCTCACTAACATGAATGAGAAAATGGAGCGTGCTGATCTCTGTATGATTTGAAATATATCATTGTTCTGTTTGTCAGTCTCAATTCTCTGAACTTTATGCTAACTGCATCAGGAAATTTTGTTTTCTCTTAATGAATTCAAAACTTTATTAGAGAAAACACTTATGAGATTAAATATTTATAGCCCTTATGTCTTATCAAATTTATGGATTTATTTATGTATATGTATGTGTCCTAAAGATATAGGCTGGAGGTCAATTTGTATATATATTCCCAATGACTTTTAAAATAGTTAAGATCGACATAGATCTTAAGACTTTCACATAAATTATGACAATGTACAAAAAATTGTATGACTAAGAACAAATTGATGATCATCACTACATATACAAATATAACGTCATAATATATGAAATCTGTACAAAGACATTAAGAGCAAATAAAATGATCTCAAACTAACAGCGACAAAGGACTTCAATAAACTCATACTATACACGTCTCTTAAAAATAACTAGGCAAAATCCTTCATTTAGAGGATCAACAAACATGTATTTAGTCTTTAATTGCTCCACCACAATCTCACCTTTTTGTATTAATTCCTTTATAGTCAAATATTTGACCACTAAATACTTATACCTTGTGATGTTTTTATTGTTGTTAATAAACAATACAGCATAAAGATCATCACAATATAACTGAGTAGCTCTAGCCACTGAATCAACCATAGAAAACTCAAAAATCAAGTGCTTGAGCCAAATTACCTGTGACGCAACCCAAAGTATGTCACAAAATCTGCATGTATAGTCGAGAAAGTTACTAGTGTCTGCTTGACACCTTTCCACGATACTACACCATCTGCTAACATAAAAATGTATCCTGATGTGGACTTCTTATCATCTAGGCACATAGCAAAATTTAAATCTGTACAACCTATGATATCTATACTGTTGACTTTCTTGAATGTCAACATATGATCCATAGTTCCCTTCAAATATCTCATCACTCATTTGACTGCATTGTAGTGATTTATTCCTGGGTTAGCCAGATACCTACCCAATAGTCTAACAACAAATGCAATATCCAATCTAGTGCTCACCTAAGCATATACTAAGCTACCAATTGCAGCAGAACAAGGTACATTCTTCATACCTCTCTCTCTGTATCATTATTTGGACATTGTGTCAAAAATAGTCATTCACCTTGAGAGATAGGTGATACAATAGGTTTAACATGTTTATAATCAACCATGTTAAACGTTTGAGGCACTCGCTCAATGTATGTTCTTTACGAGAGACCCAACAAGTGTTGAGACCTGTCCTGATGAATCTAAATATTTGGACAAAATATATCTCATTAAGGTCCTTATTGTTAAAATGCTTAGCCAAAATATGTTTAACCTTATATAGCATGGTTAAGTTATTTGATGCAAGCAATATATCATCCACATATAAAAGTAGAAAGATAACCTTATTCCCCCTACCCTTGTCATACAAGCATCTTTTAACTTTACTTCCCGCAAAGTCAAATGATGTAACAACCTCAAAAAACTTTAAGTACCATTATTTGGAGGCTTGTTTCAAACCATATATGGATTTTCTCAGGTTACGAACCATGTCAACTCTTTCTTGATCATGAAATCCTTTGGATTGTTCCATATAGAATTCTTCACACAGGTCTCCATTTAGGAAAGTGGTTTTGACATCCATCTTATATGACTCCATGTCAAAATGAGCTAAGATTTACATAATCACTCTAAATGCATCCTTAGAGGAAACAAGAGAAAGAGTAACATTAAAGTTAATCCCTTCTCTTAGAGTGAACCCTCTGGCAACTAACCAAGCTTTAAACTACTCAATTTTATCTTGAGCGTCCTTTTTGGTCTTATAAATTCATTTACAGTTAATAAGTTTATAAATATGAGGTAAATCCATAAGCTCACATACCTTATTATGCTTCATGGATTTCATCTTGTTCCTTAATGCATCCCACCACATATCTACATGAGGTCTAGAAACAACTTCTATAAAAGTAACTGGATCTACTACATGTCCAATATCATAGTCTTGTTTGCCTAAATAGACTATGTAAGCAGATGAGATAACAGGTCTTCTCATTCTAGTGGATCTTCTTAATTGAACTAGTTTAGTATGCTCTCGTATCTCAAGAACTTCAATTTATATAGGTATGGGTTCCTTTTCCTATACTGGTATGGTACTGAGACCTTGATCCATTAGTTCTGATAGTATGAGTAATGGATATGAAATAATTGTGGCATCTTCCCTTCCATCATCTGAAGGGCAATAATTACTACCCTCATCATAGACATTATGTTCCAGAAACTTAGTTGTTTTTTATTCCACTATTTTAGATCCTTCATTTCTATAATAAAATCTATATCCTTTAGAGTAGTCAAGATATCTAACAAAATAGCAACGATTGTAATGAGAATGCAACTTATCTTTGTAAAGATTAGACAAACATATCTCAGCAGGGTAGCCTCATATATGAAGATGAGTGAGGCTAGGCTTATACCCTTCCATATTTTAGAAGGCATTTTTAAAACTAATGTTCTTAAAACGTTATTAAGAATATATAAGGTAGTATTTATGGCTTCACCCTAAAGGTAATTAAGTAAATTAGTCATTTTGGCATTGACCTCATCATGTCCTTTAAGGAACAATTCTGCCTTTTGATCACACTGTTGCGCTCAAGACTACCTGGTATAGTGAACTGAGCCATTATTCCACATGATTCTACATATTTCATAAACAAACCTTTTTGTTATCTTAAAACCCCATATCTGCCATAATATTCACCTTTATGGTTATATTTGACAATCTTAATTGATCTTTCCAATTGGTTCTCAACTTCAGCCTTACATATCTTAAATTTCTCAAGAATTTTGAACTTTTCTTTAAGCAAGAACACATAGCCATAACAGGAATTATCATCAACAAATATCATAAAATATATTAAATTACATAATGTAATTTTATAAGGCCTACATATATCCATATGTGTGAGTTCTAATAAGCTAGAAGTATAAGTTAACCACTTTTCTTTATTGTGGTCAACTTACCCTTGTAACAGTCAACACATGTTTCCAGATTATCATAATTTAGAGTTGGGAGAATGTCATCCTTAACCAATTTCTTAACTTTACTATAGAAATTTGACTCAACCTTTTATGCCACATTATGTATGACTTCTCTTTTATCAAAGTTCTCCTTCTAGTGACCTATTTGGTAATATATGAAGAAGCATACATCTCATTAGGGTCAAGACATATTCTATATAAGCTATAAGATAAAAAGGCAATACTAATATGTTTTGCATTGAAAGATAACTTTAAAACAAAATTTTCAATTACAAAAACATAATCTTCTTTATCTAAAATAAATACATAGTTTAAAATTTGTCTAAAATACAGTATAAAATGTGTCATTTAATACAATCTTAAACCTTGTATTAAGGTCCATGCAAACATCCCCTGCAAAGTTTACATCAACTTCTCCGTTATTGCCACCATCAGTTTTTTTATCCACCATTAGTTTTTACTCCTCTGTATTCAACTTTCTCTTTTGTATGAATCCTTGCATTGTGGAAACAATACGATTAGAGGCTCCACTATCTAGCCACTAAGAACTTGATGTCGTTATAGCAAGATTAGATTCATGTATCATATAAGGCAAGGAGTTACCTGATAGTTGTTGCCTTTCTTTGTATGTTTATATTTCTATCATTCCAACTTCTTACATCCTTTCTTCTTATAGAAGAAACACCTTAGACTCATACTCTTTACAACATTTGCAAGATCTCTAGCAACAATAGATTAGCCAACATCTATATGTGGAGGAAATTTAGGTTTCTTACCTTTAAGTTTGCAGGATTTTACCTTTGCCTCTCCTTGGTTTCCATTAAGGTTGTATGAGTTGTATTCTTTAGCCTATCTTCTTCAGCAATAAAACAGATGATTAGTGCATTTATATCCCAAGTTTCATCCTAGGGATTGTATATGGTAAATAAAATAACAAACTCTAATGGAAGTGTATTTAGATCTTGGTGAACTACACAAGCATTAAGCATATAAATATTTAACGCCCTTAGCTTAGTCTAAAGGTAAATCATCCTAATTACATATTCCCTTACTTCTCTTACTCCTATATGTCTCATACATTATAATTCCTTTAATAAGGTACCTATTTTATCATTTGAACATACCTTATTTCTCAATGAGACATTATTAAGGAAATATTTTGCTATGTTTGTTTCTAAAAGCCCACATAGCAAATGGTTTAGTATGGATCTCTTTATAGACAAATAACACATCTTATTTGATCTTTCCAAGGCTGTATATGTTGCTTTCTTAGCCTCCAAGATGATAGATGTAGGTGCTGAGGGCCTATCCTTGACTATGGGCATGTTGATATATGTCATCTCTAGCGCAAAATTCATATCTTGCTTCCAATGAAACTGGTGAGGGTTTCAATTGTAAAACTACTATACTTTATATAGAGGATGACTGCAAAATTGATAACATAGATAATCAACACAAATGTAGGATAACATTGATACTTAAAGCCATAAAATAATATCTATATTGAGCATCTATGTAACACCCCAGATCACCCACTTACAGATATTGTCCGCCTTGGGCCTTGGCACAGCCAAGCCCTCATGGTTTTACTTTTCCCGAGGCCTTCCTAGGAGGTCACCTATCCTAGAACTACTCTCACCCAAGCACGTTTAACCTCAGAGTTCCGATGGGATCTGGTGCATTAAGCCATAGAAAACGCGTCTATAAGGAAGAGGTATCTGTACCCTTATAAGGCGTACTTCATTCTCCTCTATAACCGATGTGGGATCTCACACTCTCCACCCCCTTAGGGCCTAACCCTCTTTGCGGTCCAGCATAACGGTTCGGGTAACAGCTCTGATACCACTTGTAACACCCCAGATCACCCCCTTACAAATATTGTCTGCTTTGGGCCTTAGCCTAGCCAAGCCCTCATAGTTTTGCTTTTCTCGAGGCCTTCCTAAGAGGTCACCCATCCTAGAACTACTCTCGTCCAAGCACGTTTAACCTCAGAGTTCCGATGGGATCTAGTGCATTAGGCCATGGAAAACGCGTCTGTAAGGGAGAGGTATCTGTACCCTTATAAGGCGTACTTCGTTCTCCTCTCCAACTGATGTGGGATCTCACAATCTATCACACATATCATGGAATTCCCATGGGCTAATACATAATACATGTAAATAAGGCTTACACATAAAAGAGCACAAAGTACACACGATTAACTTTTATTATTCTACCATTTGTGAGTGAATAGATCACTTAAGCAATAACTTTCCTCCATCTTATGCCTTTCTACACATCTTAAACTCTCATATATGGCCAACAACTATCGGCAGAATAACCAAATACAAGACCAGAGACATCCCCAAACATGCAAGCAAAATAATTTAAATACTAACTTGAAAGACTACTATAGTGACTACATTTTCATTAGTAACCAAATTGATCCATAAGCACAAAGGACATACGTGTATGTTATTCTTATATTCTTCTATATGGGCATGAAATATGTGATAATTTACCATTCATAAATGCAAAATCCTCATTAACATATGCACTATCACATATTAATGCTAGAAACATTATCAATAAATTTTATTTAAGAATTCATCACAAAGAAAATCTCAATCAGAGTGATATTCTGTGATACTAAACAATAAATAAACCATATGAGATACCAAAAATCACATGTATCTCTTTTATTTCAATTCAAATGCATGAAAATTCACTCAATCACGGCTTTAATAAGCTTATTTAAGAAGTTAAAACCTTTTTTATTATCAATGCAATAAATTTAGAAAAACTTTTAAAAATCACTTTATAAATTCACAGGACCCTAAACACTAACCCAAAATAACTTGAGGGACTATTTTGAAAACTTTGAAAATTTTGGGTCTTTTTTATCATGTAGTGTGCTGATTTTAGCACCAGGCTTGGTGCCTTCAAATGCTTGTAGATGTGTCCTTACCATGAGTTAGACACACACAAACTTACGCCACCTTTCATAGTGCTTGGATTAGACACACCTTTCATAGTGCTTGGATTAGACGCACAGTCACATGTAAACACGCTAACCACTTTAGGCATATGTGTCCTATGCACCTGACACGCATTTAATGTCTGGTTCTCACATGTGCTAAATGACACTAACCGGGTCCTAGAAATAGTTACATGCTTCTTCATTGCAGCTCCTTAATCACTCACTGAAAAAAGACAATTTTGGGGACATTTTGTCAAAAAATGTCCCTAAAGTCCATTTTACCCATTTTTCTGTTAGCCCCGAAACTTTTGCTTATGTTAATTAAGCATGATTAGAGAAATTAAAGCATTATTAAATTAAGTTGGCATTAAATTGGCATGTTAGCATAAATTAAAGAAGATGAAGTTAGTTGAAATTAAATGTATTAG
>JANKOD010000004.1:18226862-18240054 GCA_026284645.1 Erythroxylum acuminatum | reverse complement strand
AACTCCAATTAAGGTATTTCTTGTGCCAAATTAAACAAGGGATTAGTACCATGATACTAGGAAGAAGTCAATTGAAATTGAGTTCTCTAAGTCTTCCCCATTTGGACCACAAGTGAGCAAGTTGAGTTCAAGTATGAGACATGTTTTGAATGGGCCCGACATTGAAGATGTTGCAAGTGAAATTCGAGATGATAGAATATGAACAAGGTATGATTCATGTCTATTAAGGGTTTCAAAATGTAAATAGTTCAAAAAAAAATGACGGCTAATTAGGGTTAAATGGAATAAACCCTATAAGGCGAGATGATTGTTATGCATGTTTAGGGTGTTACATGATCCGGAGTTGGGCTCCGGTAACGGGGTCCAACATTTTCTGTGCAACATTTGCTCAAAATCAATTCAAACAATAAATATGCAATTTATATAAGTAAAAATAGATTAAGTTCTCTTATTTTCTTATTGAGAAATTCGACAATCTCCATTCAATTTCATACAATCATGGCACTGTTGTAATACCACATGTTAGTTATAACACGAACTTTAATTATGGGCCCTTGATCAACTATGAAATTATATTGAATGAGAAAATATAGAAAAATACCTATTTTACTACCCATTACACGATGAAGAAACTGCTAATAAACTGCTTCTTAACGTATGAATAAACTATTGAAACTTTCAATAATCCTTTATGAAAGTAATATATCCTTATGTCAATAATGTCATTTTGTGCCTTTCCTAATGCATGGGTCTCTTAAGTGTCAAAAAAACTGAACATCCATAAACTTACTTAAGTAGGTAGCATCAGACGTTTAACAGCTATTTATAGTAACCTTATTGGGCCTACCTATCATAGGCCCAATAAATAACCGTCCTATATTGATTAGAAATTGGACTCCAACCCATTTAACCATATTTTCTTAACCTTAATTTTATAAAAACCCGTAATCAATAGTTGTCCAATTAAAAATCACTAACAATATCTCGCTCAATACAAAGCAAAAATAATGTCCATTTCTCTTTTAATTTCCATTTGTATATGGCTATGATTGTTAGAAGATGGTTCAAAGGCATTGACTGCTTCAATGGACGACTACGCATATCTTACAGTTGTAGATGAAATATTACCTATTCTGATGGATTTTAATTGTGGGGTGTAATTTGTGTTCTCACTGTCTTAAAGCATCATCAATGTTAAACAAGCATTCGAGAAGGCTTAACGAGAATCTTCTTGCAAAAGGTTTCTGTTATAATATGTTGTATGAACCAATAATGTTAAGTAATGTGACTAAGAGATCCTAATTGCCATGCATCTACTTTCTTTACGTCCCAAATTGCCAATTATATTTGAGGGAGGCCACCTTTATTCATGATCAATACTTAAAGCCAAGTAAGAACAGAACATGCATCAGGCTCAAGGTGGTGATGAGAAATAAGCGGACTAACAATATAGTAAGGAAAAATTTCCCATCTACAACTTTTTTCAAGTTAGTCATGTCTCTGTTGAAATGTAGTTATATCTATTTAGGGACATGATCATATAAACAATAACGATTATGGACGTCGCGGTGAAGGAACAAATCAAACAATTAAAGTCATACTTGTAGTATAGTAATTTATAGCACCAGATTATTATTGGGACCATCCCGATAGAGCATCAAATCCCATTTTGCTAGCTTTCTTTGTAAGATTTTTGAAAAATTACCTAACCTTCCTACTGTTCATGTATGGTCCATTTCATGCATTTACCCTCTGCACACGCATATGTTATTGCCCATACTCCAAGCTTCTTCCTTTGTGATGGACAGAGGTATAGAGACGGATATAAAGGTTGTTTTTGGGTCCCTATCCTCACTAACGCACTAGAGTACACCATCAATCCTACTAAAGAGAGAGGCTAGAAGATTCAAAAACTCATAAACAAAGAGGATTATCGGTAGGCAATGGCTGGAGGTATTTTGTTTCGATTATGCTTTCGTTGTTTTATATGCATGTATCTTTTACGTATTGTTATTGTGTGAGATGCATGTTGTTGCTGGGTTAATTACATTTGGTATCAGAGCTTTAGTCCATGTCTCTGTCTTGCTTTATAAACCACCGAAAGGCATGTCTCTGTTTTGCCCTGTTATGGTTGAGTTTTTGTCAAAAACATGTTTTTTTTTTCAATTTGTTGAATTTTTGATGTTTGTACATGGCTGGAGACGTTAGAATCATGTTTTTGTGCTCCATGGAGTGCTTGACGGTGACAAAATCGTGTAGGGAGGAAGGGACGATGATGGTTGTACGTGAGGCTTCGGACGTTGCCATTTATGGAGCGTTGCATGTCGGTTTTACTACATCTCGTGCCCATCGCCTGGTCCTCCTCATCCCATCGCCAGCCTTCCTACAATTTTTGGCATCTTCTGCTCGTCAAAACCATCGGGGCTCTAACGGGTCCAGCCGGGTCACACCCGACCCGGCTGGAGGTTGAAGACGACCTTTGCATTATTCTTTTTTTTTTAATTTTTTAATATTAATTTTGTTAATATTAATGATTAATTGTGTTAATCAAGACATAACCCTTATGTTGTGATTTTTAATTGGTATTAATATTTTATGAAAAATATTAATTTTTAACTATGTATGTCTTATGTTAGAATTTAAGTTTTTGACATGCATATTATAATTGTTTAATTTTTGCACAAATTACATGTGATTAATTGAAAATTTTGTGTGTATAAATTTATGATCATTATACATGCAAAATTAGATTAAATAATTTATGTATTATTATTTGATTTTTTTGCATTATTTATTTCATGATTCAAATGTTTAGGTTGTAGTGTAAGTGATCATATGATTTTAATTAATTGGGAGGAGCCACAGCATCTCAAATTAATTATAATTATATATTTAGTTTTAAGATCATATTAATACATTAATTGTAATTAATCATACGTGATATGATAAAATCTACCCACATGAATTTTGTTATATTTGTATGATAATTTAGGATGAAATATCGGATTATATTTCTTAATCTACCCACAGGAATTAAGAAAAGGAACATAATTCAATAGTTTTGTCATAAAGTTTTAGATAAATCTAATTGAGTAGAACTTTAGCCCATAGGCAAGTCTTATGTCACTAGACTCATCTATTAAATACATGATTTACAATGGTAAACCATAAATTATTATTGGTCTCGAAATATATATAACGAGCATATATTTTTATTTCTCAATTTATAGTTACTTAGAAAATTAATATTTCTGATATTAAGTGTGATATTCCTGAATTGAGAGGTGACAACTATAAGGTGTGAAAGGAGAGAATTCTGCTTCATTTGGGTTGGATGGATATAGACTATGCTATTAGCAAGAACGAACCACTGAGTATGACTGAGACCAGTACTCTAGAAGCTGTTGCTCTTTATAAAAAGTGGGAGAGATCTAATCGCCTCTCTGTGATGTTCATAAAGACCAAGATATCTGCTGGCATTCGTAGTTCTGTCGAGCAACATAGTAATGTCAGAGATCTATTGAAGGCCATTGATGAGCATTTCGATAAATCTGATAAGCCTTGTCAGCACTTTGATTATGCAGTTTTCATCCTTGAGGCTCACTTGGATAAAGAGTGTACATGATCATATTGTGCGTATGAGGGACAGAACGGCTCAGCTGAAAGTGTTGAAGGTTACTATATCGGAATCTTTCCTGGTGCATTACATTATGTGCACTCTACCTCAACAATACGGTCCTTTCAAGACCTCTTATAACACACATAAGAACAAGTGGTTGATCACTGAACTGTTGACCATGTCTGTGCAAGAAGAAGAGAGGTTGTTGATGGAAGATGGTGAAAGGGTTAATTTGACCGTTTCAGAAAAGAAGAGGCAGGATGATGCCAAATATAAGGGAAAAGGCAAAGTTGCTCCTCAATCCGATATAAAGAAGCTGTGAAAGTGTTTCTTCTACAAGAAGAGGGGACACATGAAGAAAGATTGCGCTAAATTTAAGGACTGACTCGAGAAGAAAGGTACTCAAATTTCATATATTTGTTATGATTCTAATATGGTTAATGTTAATCATAACACATGGTAGATTGATTCTGGTTCTACAATCCATGTTTCAAATATCTTGCAGGGTATGCAAAACCTAAGGAAGCCGGTGGGAAGTGAACAATTCATCTATTCAGGAAGCAAGATGAGTTCACATGTGGAAGCCATTGGCACTTGCAGTTTGGTTTTGAGCAATGGCTTTATTTTGTGCTTGGAAAAGAACTTTTATGTTCCAAATTTCTTTAGAAATTTGATTTATGTATCAAGACTTGTACCTTTTGGTTTTTCCTTTAACTTTTCAGATTCTGGTTTTAGTTTATATAATGAATCTAATATGGTACATTATCTGATGGTCTTTATTCCGTTCAGTTACAAAATGATGATGCCTATAATTTGATGCATGTCACTGCTAGATTGAAAGGATGTGTTGTGAATGAAGAATCCTCTATGTTGTGGCGCCGTAGATTAGGACACATCTCCATTGAGAGAATTAAGAGATTAGTAAATGAAGAGGTACTTAGTACTTTAAATTTTGCTGACTTTGAGACTTACGTGGATTGCATTAAGGGTAAGCAAACTAACAAGTCTAAAAGGGGTGCCAAGAGGAGTACAAACTTATTAGAAATCATACATACAAATATTTATTGTCCAGATATGGATGCAAGTAGTCCAAAATACGTTATCACCTTTATAGACGACAATTTGCAATATATGTATCTCTACTTTCTTCATTCTAAGGACGAAGCTTTAGATGCCTTTAAAATGTTTAAGGCTGAAGTGAAGAATCAATGTGAAAAAATGATTAAAATTTTGAGGTCAGATAGAGGTGGAGAGTACTATGGTAGATACACTAAAAGTGGACAAGGGCCTGGTCCTTTTGCAAAGTTTCTTCAGGAACATGGGATGGTTGCTCAGTACACGATGCCTGGTTCTCTAGATCAGAATGGTGTGGTAAAAAGAAGAAAGCGAACCTTAATGGACATGGTGAGAAGCATGAGGAGTAACACAAAACTTCCTCAATTCCTGTGGACTGAAGCTCTAAAGATGGCTGTGTATATATTAAATTGGGTTCCCATCAAGGCTGTCTCAAAGACACCTTTTGAGTTAATTAAGGGTTGAAAACTGAGTCTGAGGCATATACGTGTTTGGGGATGCCCGTCTGAAGTGAGAATTTACAACCCACAGGAGAAGAAGCTAGACCTAAGGACCATTAGTGGGTATTTCATTGGATATGATGAAAGGTCTAAGGGGTATAGATTCTATCATCCATATCACAGTACTAAAATTGTAGAATCAAGAAATGCAAAATTTCTTGAGAATGACTTGATTAGTGGGAGTGGTTATTTTCAAGACATAGGTTTTGAAAAGGGCCACTGTGAAGCTTAACCCTCAGGTTTAAGTGATAGATTGATTGTCATGCATACCCCTCAAGTTGAAACAGGTGTTGGACAACTAGTTACTGAAGTTCCACAAGCTGTTAGTATCAATCCAGTAGATCAAGTTGTAAATGAGGAACAACCAAAAATTGTTGAGCAACTAGTTCCTCGTGAGGATGATGATACAACATTGAGGAAATCTACTAGTGTTAGAAGGTCAGCAATACCTAGTGATTATATAGTGTATCTACAAGAGTCAGATTATAATATTGGAGCCGAAAATGATCCTGAAACTTTTTCGCAAGCCATGAGTTCTAAGGAATCGAACTTGTGGTACAATACTATGAAGGATGAGATGGATTCTATAGCATCTAATCAAGTTTGGGATCTCGTTAAGTTGCCAAATGGTGTGAAAACCATTAGATGTAGATAGGTATTTAAGACAAAGAAAGACTCACGAGGCAACATTGAGAGACATAAAGCAAGAATTGTTGCCAAATGGTTCACTCAAAGGGAAGGAATCGACTATACGAAGACATTTTCTCTTGTATCTAAGAAAAATTCTCTTCGTGTAATCATGGCATTAGTAGCTCATTTTCATCTTGATTTACATCAAATGGATGTGAAAAGGCGTTACTCAATGGTGAACTAGAGGAAGAGGTCTACACGAAACAACCTGAAGGATTCTCCTCTAGTGTTGGTAAGCATTTAGTCTGCAAGCTTAATAAATCCATATATGGGTTAAAACAAGCCTCCTGGCAGTGGTATTTAAAATTCTATAAGGTTATCACTTCATTCAGATTTGAAGAGAATATAATGGACCAGTGTTTATACCAGAAGGTCAGTGGGAATAAGACTTGTTTTCTTGTGTTGTATGTGGATGACATTTTGCTTGCGACTAATGATAAGGGTTTGCTATATGAGGTAAAACAATTTCTCTCAAAGAATTTTGATATGAATGATATGGGTGAGGCATCTTATGTCATTGGCATCAAGATCTATAGAGAAAGATCTCGAGGCATTTTGGGTTTGCCTCAAGAGACCTATATCAACAAAGTTTTAGAGAGATTTTCGGATGAAAGATTGTGCACCAAGTGTAGCACCCATAGCCAAGGGTGATAGATTCAGTTTGAATCAATGCCCAAAGAATGACTTTGAGCGGAAACATATGAAGAACATTCCATATGCTTTAGCTGTTGGAAGCTTTATGTATGCTTAGATTTGCACCCGACCTAACATTGCATATACTGTTGGAATGTTAGGAAGATATCAGAGTAATCTAGGTATTGACCACTAGAAAGCTGCAAAGAAGGTTATGGGATATCTTCAGGGCACAAAGGACTGTATGCTTATGTACAGGCGTACTGAGAACTTGGAAGTAGTTGGATACTCTGATTCAGACTTTGTTGGCTGCATTGATTCAAGGAAATCAACATCTGGTTATATATTCATGCTAGCTGGTGGAGCTATATCTTTGAGAAGTGCCAAGTAGACCCTGATTGCTACTTCCGCTATAGAGGCTGAGTTCATATCATGTTTTGAGGCCACCTCGCATAGTGTATGGTTGAAGAGTTTCATATCTGGGCTTAGAGTTATTGATTCAATTTCTAAGCCATTAAGGTTGTACTGCGTCAACTCCGCTGCAGTCTTTATGGCTAAAAATAACAAGAGTGGAAGTCGAAGTAAGCATATCAACATTAAGTATTTTGCCATAAGAGAACTTGTTAAGGAAAAGAAAGTTGTCATAGAGCACATTAGCATTGATTTGATGATTGCGGATCCTTTAATTAAAGGCATGCCACCTAAGCAATTTAAGGATCACGTAGTACAAATGGGACTTGGTTCTATAATATGATTTTGTTGATTCAATGGAACTCTTATTTAGTTTGATATTTTTTCATATATTGTGTGCACATATACTTTGATTGGTTTTGAGAAATGACATTTAATTTGGACCTAGAATAAACATATGGTTTATTCATTAAGTTTAAGGGGCAATAATGAGAAATTTTATATATGTAATACATGGAAGATAATACTCACTATAAGAGGACTTATCGCCATAATGCATATATTTAATTTCTTGTTATGTTTGTGTTGGGTTAAATAGACCAAGTGGGAGAATGTAAGATTTGTGAAAAATTACCTAACCTTCCTACTGTTCATGTATGGTCCATTTAATATATTTACCCTCTGCACACGCATATGTTATTGCCCATACTCCTAAGCTTCTTTCTCTGTGATGGACAGAGGTATGGAGACGGATATAAAGGTTGGTTTTGGGTCCCTATCCTCACTAACGCACTAGAGTACACCATCGACGTGCTAAAGAGAGACGCTATAAGATTTGAAAACTCAGAGACAAAGAGGATTATCGGTGGGCAATGGCTACAGGTATTTTGTTTCGGTTATGATTCCGTTGTTTTATATGCATGTATCTTTTACGTATTGTTATTGTATGAGATGCATGTTGTTGCTAGGTTAATTACATTCTTATAATTCGTTGACGTGCATAAACATGGGAACTCTTAACCCTAGGACTCTAAAACCCATTTGATGAGCCATCCTTAAGACTCTAAAACCCATCTGTTAAGCCATGTCCAGCTCTTGCATCATTTAACATTTAGCCCTTTAACATCAAAAAATCAATTAAATAATAAAATGCTTAAACATCAAACTCAAAGAGGAGTTGGTTCGTATATGGGAATAGTAATAGGAATGGAAATGAATATAACAAGGAATGAAAATGAATATTATCATTATAATTATGATAATTGGTTAACAGAAAGGAATGATTACTATTACCATTGATAGTGGTTGGTTTGTTAAAAATATTCAGAAATAAAAATTAATTATATTTTAATTGATTAATTACAATATATTTAATTAATCAATTAAAATATAATTAATTAATTTAAATAGTGATTTATCAAAAAATTAATTAAAATAGTGTAATTAATTAATTACAATATTTTAATTAATGAATGAATTATATTTTAATTAATTATATGGTAACTAATTAATTAATTATAATATAATTAATTATAATATTTTAATTAATTATATTGTAATAAATAAATAAATAATAATATTAGTTAAAGAATATCAAATCTTACTAAACCAAAAAAAATCAAGCATTGTTTTGAGTCATAGGCTAGGAATAAATAATAATGACAAAGCTACTATATTGAAGAACAAAGGATATTGGAGGAATGAAACTAATTCCTCTTATAATGGAGAGGAATGAAGCAATATTCAAAAATAAAGAATGAAAGTATAAACCACCAAATCATATCCTCTTATCAAAATATATTTTTCGTTCCATAGCTATTCCTCTCTCCTCTTCGTGTCCACCAAACAAGCCTGCCGTCAGTAATAACACAACTAATTTATAACTACAAGTCTGTTAATTCTACGATGTTGGAGGGGGGACGGATCCTCTGTCTATTTTTTCCTGTCCCTACCTTATCTCATGAATCTTAGCCATCTATTTATGCGAGACTCACATAAATAAATGTCTGAGATTCATAGGACAGCGTAAGAACAAAAGAAAATGGACAGAAAATCCTGGCAGCTATTGAAGAAGGTTAAGCTTGTGGTGGCAGAGTTCGAGAAAAAAACGGCTGACTGCCGCAACCACCATCGCCACTACCGCCGTCATTTGTTTTCCCATGGCCTCACAGTGAATAGCACCACAAATAAGATGATCACCAGCAAAATGATAATACCATAACAAGTCCATTTGCGGGTATTCTTTTGAAATTTTTTAGCAATCTGCAAGCTCTCAGTTCCTCCTCTTACATAAGAATTAGCTCTCTGCATGTTGCTTTCAATGTCCTCCAATTGCTCACCTTGAGCTTGCACCAACACAGCCATGTCCAAAAACACTTGGTGCAGCTCCTTCAGATTCTTCTCCATCTCTTTCACAGCGTCATGCCTCTCTTGTATCTCGTTTATTGTATCCAAAATCCTGCCTCTGCCCTGCTCTTGGATTGCTTTCTGAAGAAAAGTCTCACTTTCACCTGCACATATTCATATCGACTCTCATTTTTCCAAACTTGACAACCCATAAACACAAATCTACGTTCTCAAGTTTCAGTCTTTTAAACTCCAATTTTTTACGAACTGATTCCGACATTTTAAATTCCAAAAGGCCATTGAAATCCAAAAATCAAGTCTTGACCCAGATTGACTACCCTCTCGCTGTCTGATTAAAACCCTCCAAATAATAAAATAATTAAACCTGAAGCAACGTCTTTTTCCGCTGACAAATTTTGTGTTAACATCGCTACCTACTAAGCATTAATTAACTAAACGATGAGCTAACCTGTAGAGATTAAGAGATCCAGAGTCTTCTCATCGGGGTTCTCTCCGGTTACTGTGAAAAACCTTCGTTGAACAGTCTCTCTGTATTCTCCAGATATCTTCTCTCTCAAGGAATGAAAACCCTCCATTGAATCCTTCAACTTCTTCCTCAACCCGTTGACTACCGAACTTCTGGTCCTGTCAGAGGACGACCCGGGTCCACAGCCAGGCAAACTTCGGTTGGCAGCATTGGACCGGTCAAGGGCCTCCAATCGGACCTTGATAAGCTTGGCTTTCTTCAACGCCAGGGTAACGTCAGCGTCCATACGAGATCGCAATTCCTTCACAGCTTTGGCCTGGTGAATGGTTTTGCTTTGCTCGTGACATGACTGAAGGTTCTCGTTGAGCCTCTGGAGCTCTCTGAGCTCGTCTTTGACCGACTCCACGTCTTCAAAGAAATTGTCCAGGTTAGCCCCACAGGTACCAGGAGCTGTCTCCGACATCTGGATCACGTGTTGATCCAGGGAGGAGGCTTCCTCGCTGCGGAAGTGAGAGAAGGAGCTTGAGAAGAGATCGTTCATGGTGGTGGAAAAAGAAAAATCCTATTCAAAGAACAAGAAAAAAATAAAAGAGGTTTAAGTTTATATGCAAGAAGGGGTTCAGAAGAGAGAAAGATAAGAGCCTTAATGTGCAGAGAGATGAGATATGAATGGTTAAATAGGTAACTGGTTCGACTAACTCTTGGTTGGTTGTGTTATAAAGAAGAAGAAGAGAAGTCAAGCAGACTTTGGAGGAATGTTTGTCTTTTAAATTTTATAGCCTAATCTTTTCAGTTTGTTGGCTCCGCAACTGTAAAAAAGGAAACGTCAATGTCTCAATAACTTGACGAGGAATTCAGATCTTTTCTCCAATTTTATCTTGTTTAATTCGGTAAAAATATTTAAAATATCATTATTTTAATTACTAGATATAAATTTAGAGACTATTTAATAATAAAAAATAATATCAGTTTAAGCATTAAACAGGAAGTAAATTGGTAGAAAAGAGGAAGTAATTTCCTTTTTACTCTTCAAATTTGTTTGAGGAAATGGACTGGCTTATAAATTTGTTGAAAGAGCACTAAATGTCATTCCAAGGAAACATCTTCGTAGGAGACGGTAGGAATCCGCTGATTTGAAATTGACCAACGAAATTTCGCTTCATTTCTCGAAATGGATTTGGGTTATTTGCGCAAACGTGTTAGGACGTACTCCTTTGCCGTGTTGTTAGGAATTTAGTCACACCTTTCTAGAAAAAGTATAAAATAACTTGACATGGTTTTTTTTTTTTTTTTTTGCATTATTATAGATTTTATCCGAGGCTGCGGCTGACTTTTCCTTCTTTGAAATTTTCAATGAGAGTCTTAATAAGTGAGTCCAGATTGTCTGTCTAATTTTTATGATATTTTATTGTGTCCAGTAAATCTCAGTCATTTATTTATACGGACTTCACGTTTATTTATGTGAAGCTCACGCGGAACCCGCATAAATAAATAGCTGAGATTCACTGAACATAATAAGACACCATAAACCTAGACAGAGGATCTTGTTCTCCCACCCTGCAATGCTCCATCCATCTTTATCGCTCCATCTTTCAAAATGATGGTGCCCAGCCAAATTAGCAGACGTTTATGTTGATGTCATAAACTTTTTACAAATTTAAGACAATTATTTAAGCATGTAAATTTTGTTAAGGATTAATTAGCAATGCCACTTCATAAGACAGCCTATAAATTTTTCACATCTTATTAAATTCTCGTGACAAAATTTTATCCTACATCATACATTTTCAATTTTTCTTCTAAATTTTAACTTTAACAATTTTCAATTGCTCATCTCAGCTATTCATAACAAAACTTATATATGCGTATTTTTTAATTCCCAAACAGCTGGGCAAACAATTTAACTTCTTATGGATCACCGGTGATTGAATAGCTTGAAAACAATCAGGATCATTACACTCAGCTATTTTATTATTCCATTTTGGTTTCCAGTGGCGAGACATCAAAGCTTATAAACTATGTATACATGTTACTATTTTAGTTTAGGAATTTGATAGCCAACACAGAAACCAATTTCATTTTTCCTGATACTACTTGTTTACCATGCAAGGCTGAGAAAGATTTCACCCACTCCAAGATAAACATATTGTTTCGCATATTCTTAAGATCTTATACGGATCAAAGAAGATCAAGTAGCCCTGTGCTGTCAACGAGTCACTGATGTTCAGACTAACTTTCAAGTTCAGGCAAAAAATTGCTCCTTCTGTGGATACTAACTTACAGGCTCGGAAAAAAACTTACAGGCTCAGAAAAGACAACCTTAGCAAAATTTTCCATTCACAAAGACGAACCAAAATTGCCAGTTTACCATAAAGCATAAGATCCCAAAATCATAATAATCTATTTGGAATTCAGTAATATTGGTTTATGCCCTACAACCAATCGCTTTGGTTGTAGTTTAGTGACAAATTATTTAAAAGACATTCTTTATCTTGTACATGTTTAGATGTATATGATAAAGTCCATGGGATAATTGTACATTGCAAATGAAATTATAATGAGATTATAATTATGAGGTTCAAATTGCATTTATATATTATTCCTAAATGTTCCTAGTTATTGTTCTATTAAGATTGGATATTAATAGAACAGAAAAAGACTAGCACACGTTTTTTTTTTCTTATGAAGGAAGTAGTCAATCTCATAGGCTAAAATATAGAGATACTTAAACAAATATGTGAGTGCTTGCTAAAGAACAAGTTCACTAAATAGACTCAATGTGAGAAATCCATTTAGAACATTACTTGTATGTCTATAGAATTCTCATTGTGATGATTGTATAAGTGATCATTTAACTTGAGGTCATCAAAGTTATCTTATATGGGAATTACTTTATTTTGATACTACTCATGATCTATTTTATTAAAGTTCGTTTAAATGGTAGTCATTTGATGTAGCATGAACT
The DNA here is from genome assembly GCA_026284645.1 of Erythroxylum acuminatum. Taxonomy (NCBI): domain Eukaryota; kingdom Viridiplantae; phylum Streptophyta; class Magnoliopsida; order Malpighiales; family Erythroxylaceae; genus Erythroxylum; species Erythroxylum acuminatum. The sequence continues at coordinate 18,227,329 of JANKOD010000004.1, read as the reverse complement.
ATATGGAGATAGTTGAATGATCAAAATAGGATTCATCACCCTAAAGTTATTAAGGAGAATGTTCTGTTGTTCTCAATTAATATTGATTCGAGAAATCCTTGGCCAAGGTAGAATGATATTTTGTAAACAGTTTACAAATATTATTAATTGAATCAATAGCTAATGGCGGAGAACTAATATAATTCGACTCAAAATAGAGAAGACATTAATTCCATGCTTTATGTCTAATTGGAACATTGGTTGATGAAAGGATTGAATTGTATGAAAAAATCATGCATGGAAAGGTTGGAAAGGTTAGTCAAAATCACTTTGACATTCCTAAATATTTGGGTGGTTATGATGCGCTGTTAGACGCCAATCTTGATATATGATTTCAAATTGTTTAATTAAAGAATTAAAGATAAATTAAAAGGAGTTTTAATTTATCTAATTCTAATTATGAATTATAATTATAATTTATAATCATT
>JANKOD010000004.1:18200091-18224250 GCA_026284645.1 Erythroxylum acuminatum | reverse complement strand
GAGATATTTAATAAATAAGGATCAATATAAGATATTGAATCTTATTTGGGCATAATTGGTATTTAATTAGAATTATTCCTAATTCTAATTAAAGTTTAATTGAAATTAGTATTTAATTTCAATTAAAGTACTAAAACGTCCAAAGCTTATTATAAATAGGCTTGAGCTCTGTGGAGCTTGCACTTCATGCTTAATCCTCTCTGTAAAAGCTACAGAGTTCTCTCAACCTGTTCTACTTATGCGGCTACGATGGTTAAAATGGATCAGTTTCAGAAACGGTTCGAGGGATACAACAAGATAAAGATCAAGCTTCGGAATAAGGTACGAATTCAATTTCGCTTTATTATGATTCGTGTTAATCATTTTATAGAATTAAATAGATCTTGGTTTTTGGAAAATCAAAACTCACAAAAAAATTTTGGATTATTCCGCCGCAATTCATATCGGATCCTGACCTAATTTCCCAATAGTGGTATTAGAGCGAGATTTTAATTCTATAATTTGGTTAAATGTATCTGATTGTTATCGGTCATATAATTTTGGAATTGAACGAGAATATGAAGAGTTTGTATTCTGAACCCAGAATTGTTCTGGTTATTGTTGTGAATGGAACCGTATCTCATTTTTCTTGCTTCTAGAAAATGGTTTCTGGAAATTTCAATTGCGCGTCTTCTTTGCTTGTTGTATGCGGTTTTAGAATGACGATTGTGGAAGTTGGGTTTGAAAAACTCATCCCATTCTTGTTGTTTTGCGTATGTTTTGGTTTGCGTTTTGTGAATAAGTGAAATCCAGAAAATCCCAGATCTGGAAAACAAGAAGTCAAACATTCGCAGCGCAATACAAATTTCTTCTCTTGAAAGTAGCAAATACTTTATTGTATTTGTAGATGATATAGTGGAATGAAATGGGCATTATTTGTTAAATAAAAATATAAAGTGCTACGAATCTTTATAATCAGAGTACTACAAATAGATAATAGTAGAAAATTTGTATTGGAGGAATTTGACAATTTGACAACTAGTTGTAATCAACAATAAATGAATTCGTGGAGCAGAAGAACAGAAAGTCTTGTTGAGATTCAAAAAGCATGCTCAGAGTTAAGAATTTACCAAATAATTTATGGGTAAAAGCAATACATATAGTTGCTTATATTCTTAACCAAACTCCATTTTGGTAGAAAGGTTATCTTGACAAAAAATAACTTGGTGAGGAGACCATGAAAATGTCAGACAAAATCTCTCTGCGACGTTTGTAGGCATGCTGAAAATAAGTTAGATTGTATTATTCGCTGTCGCTCTTAAACTAGTGGAATTTTTCACCGATAAGCCTCATCAAAGCGGCATCACCAGTTTCTAGCCTATATACCATCCTAAAGGTTTATTATGCCTTAATATTTCAAAAAATACCCATATTAAATGTAATGCTTAGACTGCTAAATTAGAACTTTATGTTATCATCAATGGTACTGAGAATATTGCAAAAAAAACAACACAAAAACAAAACCTTATTTGGAATCACACAAAAAATTTCTCACAAGTACTCCAACTAGTAAAGCAAAACATATTGGAGACATTAGTTGGATGGCTTACCTAAATGGGACAACTGCAAACTACAGAGAAGAAGGAGGATGTCGAAAGATTATCAACGCTCTTCAACACAAAACAGAGCTTGCAAAACAAGGGAATTTCGTATTTAATATAATACATTTGTTCTTTATCTTTTCAGTATTAAAATAAATTATTATTGCCTATTAGTAAATTGTAAATTACAATATAGTTCATCTTTTTTTTTGAAAATTACAATATAGTTCATCTTGTTTTCAATTATTAGTAAATAAAATGAACTAGATATCCACAGTAACTCCAAAATGGCAATTTCAAAACTAAACTAACTCTTAAATTCCATAAGTACCATATTTGACAACTCCAACATTCATTTAACTGACTTCAATATCCAACTTCAAATTCCATAAAAAGCAAATTCAAATTCCAACTTAAAATTCCATAATAAACAATTTCATCTTCAAAGTACAATAATTAGCAGTTTCACAACTTCAATTTCCAACTTCAAATTCCATACAATTTCAATTTCATTACAACATCAATGGTTTATGAGATTCAAAATACAAATCCCTATTGTAAAAGCTAAACTACACAATGTCGCATAAGACATTGTGTAGTTTGGGGGACGCAAAACCCACATGAGTTTTATTTTACATATATGTGACATCGTGGTTTTAGGAGATCAACAATTAAGGTCTTGTATTACATGGTATAACCATAAAAAATGGTGTGCTATATAACACGTACTTAAGTCGCACGATGTTATTTGGTCATTTTTGTAGGTTTTCTAACACAAAATGACATTAGATGATACACGTGAAACAATAAGAAAATGGTAAAGGGTATATGATAGTTTTAAAAAAGTGAGGACTAAAGTGAAAAGGTTTCAAACCATATAGGGAATCAATGTAATTAACCATAATTTATTTAGTGTTAATCTTCAGCGACACATAAAAGAAGAGTGAACAAATTACATGTTCTAACTTAATTTTATAACAAATTCATATAAGATATCTCTCTGGATACAAAATGAACTAATAGGGGTCAGGAATTGAATTCCCAAGGCAGCCTCACTTGCGTGGGTTGTAGGAGAGGGAGATCACCTGTATAGGAGCAGATTCGGACATCCTATTGTTAGTTATATGAACAAAACAATACTGAGCAATACTCCAGACAAGATGATTTGGGCAGCAACCCAAGATGGCATTTTCACAACCTCTTCAGCACGTGACATTGGGATGGAGCTGAGGGAGCAAGTACCTTGGGCTGAACTGGTTTGGAAACAGGTATTGTGCCCTAAATCTGCTTTCTTCTTATGGCTAGTTATTAAAAATAGATTGAGAAAGAAGGATATGTGGTTTGGTACATTCGATCCTATTTGTGTGTTGTGTAAGCTAGTAAATGAAAGTAGGAACCACTTGTTTTTTTAATATGAGTATTCCAAAGTGGTGTGGAGTCAAATATTGCATTTGATAGGCACTCTGAATTCTGTATATGATTGGAATGATATGCTGGAAGAGGTTATACATAAAACCAAACAAGGGAGGCTAGACGGTTTCATTATTAGTAAGGGAGGCCATCATTGTGAATGGGAAACAGGATTCTATGCGACTAGCAATAAGCAGGCGTTGGTTTTTGTAGTTGTAAGTGGTTTGTTTTGATTGCGCAAATGGGAAAGTAGGGGTTGTTGTCTCCCCTTTTATATCCTTTGTAGGTTGTAATATATTGTACATTGTAGACTTTACCTTTTTTGGTAATATAATTTCTTAAAATTTTAAAAAAATCATATAAGATAATCACAGAGCAACGACAACAGTAATAAAAGAAAGTAAGGAAATGAGAGACAGAATCAATTTATAACAGTTTAGTTTAACAATCCTTAAACATATATTTATAATTAATGTTCAAAGTTATTAACATTTGCAAGTTTCATCATCTGTTATACGAGGAAAACCATATAAAACTAAAAAGTTTTCTTTTTTTTTGCACACATCAATGATTTAGGATTCCATATGGTTAATATATGTACACATATACACTTATATATTCTCAATGACCTAGAGGGGTATCCGAGCATTAAAAACTAAAAGGGGAAGTCTTAAATAGACCTCTCTAAACTTTGGTCAAACACTTCAAAGGCATGATAAATTCACCCCAAATTACCTAAGGAAATCATGTCTTTTTCCTTCCTTAATCTATTGTAACACATTGCAAAGCCAAATGTACTACAGATAATGAAAACAAATGCAAAAACACTCCAAAATTTGTTGGATATTTTCTCTTAAAATACCAACACTATGAACACAACATTCATCGTAGAGAACAAATGCTGAATCACTTACCTCGACTAAAGGATAGACAGACGGCGACTGGAGAAGACAAAGGCACGTAAATGTCAAGAGGAGAAGAGAAAACAATGACAAACCAACATGGGAGAGAGTAAAAAGGCAGAAACTGGTGCGGGAGAGAGGAAAAATAGAGGGTGACCTTGGCACTGATTCATTTAACAGAAGTTGAGACGAAGTCGTTTAGCGTCGAAGAAATGACATCATCTCAACTTAATTTTTTTAAACATCCAAATATTTGACGACGAATTAATTTTTCGTCGCCAGAAGAAAAAAAACATTACACATTTCACAACCAATTTAAAAATCGTCAACTTTTGTATGAACGCAACGATATTTCACTTCACTTAATTTGTCTATCTATTTAGCAATGATATCACAAACTGTCGCAAAATGTTCACTTTTCACAACCAATCTTCGAAAGTGTCACCAATGTCACACTTTTTTACTAGATTTTAAATTTTTGCTAAATTTTTTTAATTTATCATAAAAATAAATTACTATAAAAATTATATATGATAAAATGCAGCTTTGTTACACTTAATAACATTTTTAATGCCAATAGCATATCGAACAAGTAATTTAACTAGTGTAATGTTTTACGAAAATTTACATTATGTATAAATATTCTCATAAATTATATGTGTAAAATATATATGTACACTCTATTTAATAATAATTCTCCTTTTATTATATCAATTTTTTTGTACTGTAACTTATAATTTACATATATGAGATTATTATATTTCCCAAATATGAAACCAAATGGTAATGGCAAACCATTTAGGGATAGGTTTATGAATCCTCAGTGAATGGTATATTTCTTTCAACTTTATCGAAAACAACATCATTTATGTTAACTACAAACGACTTTGTTTTCGTGTTATTCATCAACATTCATCTTCGTTCACCATACAACAAATGACATCGTTTTTTGTACAACAAACTTTTTGTTGTACCGCAAATGACGTCGTTCCCTACTAGGTTATTAGTACAAAATTGAAGGCAAAGATTAAGCCATCTTTGTCTTCGACTATTCGTCATTTTCATTCATTCTCCCTCTGGTTTTGGAAATTGTTGAAGAAGTCTCACACGTGGTGAATCTTTGTCTTCTATTATGGTCGTCTTCGATTGTCTATCCATCCAAGTAAGTCATCCACCTTATGTATTGTCAGTTTTCTATTCTCCTTTCAATCTCTGGGTTGTTGTGATGTGCTTTTCGTGTCTTCTTTGTCCCTCTATTTATTGTGATGTGGTTTTGATTGTTTGCGTAAATTACCACTACTATGCTTCATTGTGACTAATTGAAGATATGTAAGTACTAAATTGTAGTACATTCACTTATCATCGAGAATTTAATTTAACATAATGAATTTTATTCTAAATTGACTTTTTTTTGACAAAATAAAAAATGACATCGTTTATCTTAACAAGAAATGACGTTGTTTTGTATCAGGTTATTAACATGAAAACGAACATCTCTTCATTTTCGTGATAGTCATCAACATTCCTCTACATTCTTGATCCAATAACCATTGTCCCCTCTCTTATACTCGTCTTGTGTGTTTTGGTCATCACCATCGAAGAAGCATCCTTAACTGTGTTGGCTTTTTTTTTTCTTTTCTATTTTCAAACCCTCATTCTTGTGCTCTGTTTTACTTATAAGTTTAGGTGTTTATTGTAAGTTCTTTTTTTCTACATATGGTGTATGTGTTGTGTTTGTTTTTGTGTTTCGAAGATGATTTATTATCTTCCTTTGTTGGTTGTATATGGGTTGACTTTTTCATATGACCTTCAATACTTCTTTCAAGAAAGCCTGCAAACTATTTGATGAAAAGTTTGAAAGTGTATTTATCTTTTTTTGTAATAATAGTACTATAACCCTATATAGATAATACTATATTTCTTTACTTCAAGAACATGGTTATGTGTAATCTACTTTAAATTTTAAAATTTATATATGATATGAAAGGTAAATGGATTACTTTTATTTTAATAAGGGTAACTTTCATCTCATTAGGCAAATTGAAGATGTATAAATACTAAACTGTAGTACTTTCACTTATCATCGAAAATTTCATTGAACATAATGAATTTTATTCTAAATTCACTTTTGTAGAATATAACTCTTAACATAATTCATCAAATAATGTTGACATGGCAACTAGTTTCCAATGGGAGGAATGTGGCAAAATTGTCCTTGCTGAAGAAAAAAACAATGCAAAAGAAATCCCCTCTTCAGACATTAATAATCGTTTGCCTTCCATCGCCGATCTTCTTCTTCAAGATTCTTAGTATCATCTGAACTACCTCACTTTCCTTCTTGTCTAGATCTCATTTCCTATTATGAACTTATTATATATATGAATATTTGATTGTATATACTATATCTTGTGTTAAGCTTCCTTGAATCTTCAAGAGAACATAGATGGAAATGGAGGTGGGGCGATGTCACAATGGTCCGTAAAGGATTAGAGAAATCGGTTGTTTTAGAAAATTCTTCGATTCCAATGACCGTGTGGTCAATCAGGTATGTATGTGTTCTAATTTGAGTTCATTAAACGGTTTTACTAAACTAGCAATCTAAGTTCTATACTAATTGTGTTTTAGGTGAAACGAATCATACTGGTAGTTCATCTGATCAACTTGTCTTCCATACTAAATCTGGGAACTTATTTACTGTATCTTCTAAAAGTTTAGCTATAGCAAACAAGTAGTTGGAAGAGGGTGTCAACAACCCTACACTTGAGGGAACATCTTTCACTATTTCAATTGATGACTTCGAACATGCAAGGACCCTTCTTAGGAATCCAGACATAGGGAATTCATTTACTTTTATCGACTCTCATATCACTTGGAATCCAAAAAATAATTATTTCAACTCTTTATCGATGGAATCAACTTAATACTTTATTTATTGTTCTACCTGTAAGAATTTTTAAAACAAACTCTCTACTAGTTAGGAGTAAGGCTGCTTATTATTGTTGTTGTTATTATTGTTGTATTATGTCTGTAAGAATTGTTAAACTTCTAATTAAAATCTTGTACTACTTATATATATCATTATATTATATTGATATCATTTCCAAAATTTTTATTAATAATTTTTTACAATTACTAAATATTAATGATTAAGAATAGTTATTTACTTAAATTTATGATATTCTTATCCTAGTAAATTTAAAATTTTTGGTTCACAATTATTTTAATGTCCAAAATATTTTTACTTTTCATATTTTAAATAACCTACCGTATGTTTTTCAACAATATGTTTTAAACATTAAAAGCAACTTCACAACAAAAGATATCTTCACTAGGAATATAAAAATGTCAATTATAATTAACCTTAACTACGATTATTAAGTACACTTAGTATTAACAAACTATCTTCCAAATATTATTAATTTTAACAACACTATCACATACAAAAATTCATCAAAATTCTCCTAAATTTGGATTTTCCCGACATTTGGCGATGATATTTCTGTTCGTCGCAAAAATCTTTTGCTTTGGAGGCGAAATTATTTAAACGTCTTTAAAACTTGATGTTATTGCAACGATATTCCGTAATAGTCGTAAAATATGTTCACTTTTTCGACATTTCGTTAAAATGTTGTGAAATCATTTACTTATAGCAACAAACATTTAAATCATTGCTCTAATCTAAAATACTAATGCTTTATAAACTTTATTAAAAATTCTTTATTGTAATCTTAGAACTCATTAAGTCATTATGCTTTTTATGTTACTATCTCTCTCTCTCCACACACATATATATATATATATATATTATTGTACTAAAACGAGTGTGATTGATAGCATAAGTTTAATATTTTTATTACGATATTAACCTCTCGTTGACACTCTCATTATTGTTGGATAGCTTTAATCTTTTTTTGTTAACTTTTCAGGAATAATATCAACAAAATTTTAAAGTCTATTTTAACTAAAGAACTTACATTAAATTAGTTAAGGCATTTTAAAAGTTAAAAATGATTACTATAAAAATAAGGATCGACTACGTGAGAAGAAGATCAGTCCTCAAAAGTTCGTACGCTTATACGTCCGTAAAGTGTACAAAACGACAATCCTCACTTTCCATCAGAAAATTCATAGGATTAAATCCAATATTTCCGAATGAGATCACATAATATTTGGGTTCAGAGAATCGACTAAAGCCCAAAATCTACGAACATTGTAAATTTGGGTTGATCCATAACGAAAAAGAGCACCCACATCTACTTCACACTTGCTAGTTGAGAAAAGGGAAGAGATCACTGGCGCTTTACCATGTTGTCTGTTGATGCGAAATGCAGACTGAAGTCGTATTACAAGTAAAGTCGAAAGAAAGGTTTTGGATTCTCAACTTAAAACTTCGTTCAGTTCTCTACTTCACATCTGCCTGTAAAGATTCAAACCTTTAGGGGTTGAACTAGCAGTTTCTAATCTTCTCTGGACTTCGTATTTGTTTCTACATCAAAACAAAACTTTCTGGTCCATACTGTTTGAACCTGCTTGGCTCTTCTTGTAAATTCTTTTTCATCGCAGTCATGGAAGTTCCTTTAACTTTGGTTGTTTTCCTGTTCCATCAAGTCTCTTCATTTGCTTCACATTTACATGTACCAAGTGTTTGGGCATTAACGGTGTGGATTTTGAACAAAAGATTGAAAGATGACGAAGAGGGCATGAATTGAAGCTAGTTAAAAATGAGTATTTGAAAGATGAGAATCCAGTTATGTCCCATGGTGCATATTTGTTTGTATTGTCTAGCCTGGTTTAGTTTTTTTCTTGCTGTCGGTTTATTGTTTATTTTCTGAGAAAGATTCCTTTCTCTTACTCTCCCCATTCTTATTCGGGTTTCATAATTTAGTATTTATGCGTAAGAATCCTATACCTTATTCTTGGTAAAAGATGCATTTAGAAGGCCCCAAAGATTACTTTATAATTGGGTAGATTAGTTTTGTAAAAATCCAGTGTACTATATTGAATTTATGATAGTGAATTCAATCTCTGATCTGACTTGAGCTTGATGGAAGAACTCCATCCAGTAGTACCGCTAATCTGTTCAAAATATTGTAAACTTAACTATGCAGTTACATTTGATTCTGATTACTGGAGTCATAATGCGTAGTGGACATTATCCTTGGTTCTGAATCTGTAATGGAGCCACTTGTAAGTTTTTCCTGCTTGCAAACGGTAACAGTTTATTCCTATGTTTTCCAATTTATATCTTTCATTAATTTTTTTTACTGTTTCTACCTGTATTACTTATGGGACTATGAATTAGAGCTCAGAATTCTGTTGAGGATACCTTTGTGGGAAAAGTTTACTAACGACGCAAGAAAAGTGGCTGACAGGACAGCCGTTAACGAGTTTGCTTTTATTTTATTTTCTTTTGTATTTTAGGGTTTTTACAGATTATGTTTCCTACTTTTGTTGGGATTCTATTTTTAGACTTTATATCTAATTAGGAGTCCTAAGTTATTCTTAAGCCTATTTAAAGGCTGCTATGGTTAATAAAGAGGTAAGCAAACTTTTACCAAGAAAAACAGAGTTGCCAGATTAAAAAAACAGCAGCAACTATACGAGACCTTGTTGAGGATAGGTCTGCCCTTTGCATCGGCATAGGTTCTTCAGAGGACGGGGAGAACATGGCTGGAGAAAAAGAGTTAGCTTTCCCTATGTCTCAACTCATGACTCGTTCCTAGGCTGGAATACATAACAACTTGATATCAAAGCCACCTGTCATGGGTGACCCGAAAAGCTTGATCAACAAGTCGGAGGCTTTTATGCAAACTATGGCCATGAGGCAGCTGGCACTAGAAGAACAGATGGAGGAGCTCTCATGCCATGTATATAGATCAGGGAAGGATTCAAGAAGGGACAATGTTGGCATTTCTGGTAGTGGCAACTGAGGGAGCCAAAACTTTTCAGAGGAGAACAAATAGGCAGGTAAGGGGTTAGTTGGTACCACGCTACTCCAAGCTTGAATTTCCAGCCTATGATGAGTCAGAAGACTCCTTGATATGGTTAGGGAGGGGCAAATAATTTTCTGGGAATCAAAAATTCCAAGAGGGAGAAAAGATGGGATTGGCAGCCTTCCACTTGATGGGGTAAGTGCAGCTGTGGTTTTATCAATTAGAGTAGGAGAAGTTGGAATTAGAGTGTTACAGATTTAAAGAACATTGTCTTATGAGGTTTGGACCACTCATGTGCAATAATCCTTTAAGGGAGTTGGCAAATTTTAAGCAAACATGAATTGTAAAAGATTATCAGCGATAGTTTCAGCCCTTGTTAGCGAGAACTATAGACTTGAATCTCTATCAAAAGTTGAATTTATTTATGGCAGGATTGGTGGAGAGCCTTCAAAGTGAGGTAGAGATGCAACAGCCTGGTTATTTAGGAGTGGCAATGAATATGACACGGGCTTTAGAGAGGAAACAATAATGTATATTACAAGGCAGCTCCAAATTTTCGGTTGGGTGGACAACCCCTAAATCAGTTGCAACTAGCACCGCCTCTGTTGAGAATAAAAGCACCAAAGGAGTGAGTGGAGGAGGAAAACTGACAGGGTCAACTACCAGTAGTTCAGGCAGCACCCCAACCTCATTTTTCAAATGGCTTTGAACGGTTGAGATGGCAGAAAGAAGGGCTAAAGGGTTATGCTTTAATTGCGATGAATCTTACTCAACGGGATACAAGTGCAAGAGGATTTTATGGATCGAAGTGCCATTCTGAGATAGTGAGCAGGAGGAAGAGGTGTTAGGCAATCCGGAGATTTGGTTACACGCTATAAGTGGGATTTAGAGCTTACAAACTATGCAATTACAAGCATTAGTAGTTGGGTGCCGTTCTGGGTATTGGTAGATTCGGGAAGCACCCGTAATTTTATTCGGGAGGATGTGATACTCAAAATTGGTATTACAGTTAGGGAGTGGCCGAGATTGCAGGTGGCGGTGGCCAATGAAAAAAAGTGTCTAGTTTGGGTATCTATAAGGCAGTAACTCTACAAGTTGATTCTGATTCTTTTACCACTAACCTTTATTCTATTCCCTTGTATGGTTTTGATGTGGTTTTAGGGGTCAAATTGCTACATACGTTGGGCCCTATACTCTAGGACTTTGCATCTCTAACGATGAGTTTTGAGCTAGATGGGAAGAAGGTGCAATGGAAGGGACAAGTTTCGAGTGTTGAATCGAGAGTGACAATAATAAAGGGACAACATTCGACCTCCATTGCTATAGAAAAATTGTTGACATAATTTCCAGATTTGTTTACGGAACCTTTAAGATTATCGTCGAGTCGAAGTTGTAATCATAAAATTCTTTTAGTGCCGGGATCTGGATTGGTGGTGGTGCGACCTTACTGTTATCCTCACCTTCAAAAGGATGAGATAGAGAAGCAATGTAAGGCTATGATACAAAGGTCAACATTAACGTACCCAGTGCACAAGGCTTTTCGCTTTGCGAGAGTCTGGAGAGGGCCATAATGTACGCAACCTTCCCTTTGTATGTTTACAAGAAGACTGTTTTGTGACATGAACTTGTGACCTTATAAACAAAGGAGCAACTTTACCAGTTGCTACGCTACAATAAGGAATAAGACTAAGTCAATTTTCCTTTTCTTCACCTATATTACTAGTGAGAAACATGACGGAACATGGAGGTTTTATGTGGACTATAGGGAGCATAACAATCACAAAGTTAGATCTTCTTTCAGGACACTATCAAATTAAAATGGATTGTTGGAATATAGAGAAGATAACTTTTAGGACACACCATAGGCATTTTGAATTCCTTGTAATGCCTTCGGGTTTGCCAACGCTCTCTTAACTTTTCTAAGTTTGATGAATGAGGTGTTTGGGCCTTATTTGTGTAAGTTTAACCTAGTCTTCTTTGATGACGTTTTAATATATAGTAAGACATGGATTGAGCATATTTAGTGCATACGTTTAGTTTTCGAATTATTGCAAGCTCACCATCTTTTTCTTAGGAAATCTAAGTGCACATTTGGGGAGACTCAGGTGATGTACTTGGATTATGTTGTTTATGGTGAAGGAGTGTAAGCGGATGTAAGTATGATTAAGGTGATAGTAGATTCGTCAATACCACAATTGGCCAAGGCTCTTAGGGGCTTCCTAGGCTTAACAGGGTACTACAGGAAATATATAAAAAAAAATCATGGAAAATTGGTAGCACCTCTAACTAGCCTTTTGAAAAAAGACCCATTCGGTCTTTTCTAACTTGAAGAAGGCTCTTTTTGAAGCCCCTATTTTGAGGTTTCCTAATTTGAGGAAGAGTTCGTGGTAGAGTGTGATGCTTCTGGTAGTGGTATTAGGGCGATCCTACAACAAGGCCATCCAATTGCATTTTTAAGCAAAAATTTGGCAAATTGACATTATAAGCTCGCAACGTATGAAAGAGAGCTTATTGGTCTTGCTAAAGTCGTGACCCACTAGAATCTATATCTCTGAGGGAGGCTTTTTCTCATCATGACCGATCACTTCAGTCCAAAATTTTTGTTAACCACTTCAACTCCACAACATTGGATTAGTAAACTAATGAATTTTGATTTTAGGATAGAGTACAAGGTGGAGCGACTGAACTAAGCTGTCGATGCACTTTCCTGATGTGATGAGGAGGATGGCCCACTCTCTGCTATTTCTATGTCACTGGCTGACATTTTTTATGTCCTTCGACAAGAAGTGGAAGCCTTGGATGACTTGAAACAATAACGGGACAGCATAGAGAATGGGAGGCTGAAGTTGCTTAGGAAGGAAGGGATGGCTTAATCTTTTTCAAGGGGAAGGTCTATTTGTTGTCAACTTCTCCCCTAGTGCAAACCATCATCTCGGGCATTCATAATATGACCCACGAAGGGGTCCGAAAGACATTGCAAAAGGTGCGCAGAGATTTCTTTTTGGAAGGAATGAAATCAGTAATGGTTGAATTTGTGCAGAGTTGCCTGGTTTGTCAACACAACAAGTGGGAGAACTTATACCGAACAATGCTTTTATAGCCTCTTTTGGTGCCCCAACAAGAATGGGCTGATATTTCAATGGATTTTATCGAAGCATTATCCAAAGTTCCAATGGAAGTCAATTTTGATGGTGGTTGTAGACAGATTTTTCCAAATATGCACTTTGTTCCACTTGCTCATCCTTTCACTGTTATATTTGTGGCTCATGTAATTTTTTACAAAAGTCTTTCGTTTGCAGTGGTTACTTGAGACAGTTGTTTCTCATTGAGAAAAAGGTTTTACGAGTCTCTTTTGAAAGGAATTGTTTCATTTGTGAAGAACAAAATTGGCCTTTTCTTCAGCTTATTACTTGCAGTCAGATGGCCAGACTGAAGTTGTAAACCACGCCATTGAGATTTACTTGCGTTGCTTTTCGAGCGATAGACCATAGCGATGGCTCCAATGGGTTTCGTGTACAGAGTATTGTTACAACACATCTTTCTACTCTTCCTTGCAAGTAACGTACGCTATTTTAGGTGATGTATGGACGGGATGCTTCATGTTTGCTTGATTGTGTAGCCGGTTCCTCTAGAGTGGAGGTAGTGGATCGCGCTCTTTAGAAGAGGGATATAGTTTTACAGTCAACAATGGAGTGTTTACTACAAGCCTAGCAACGAATGAAACTTACGTATGATGCTACTCATTGGAAGATCTCCTTTGAAAAGGGTGATTGGGTTTAGTTGAAGCTTCACCCTTACCCAAAACTTTTGATACACAAGAGAGGACCTCACAAAGTATCTTCAAAATATTTTGGTCCTTGTAAAGTACTACGAGGAATTGGTACGGTAGTATACAAGTTGGAGCTACAAACGGGGGGTCATATCCATGATGCTTTTCATGTGTCCTTGTTAAAGAAGTTTAAGGGCGATACTCCAAGTTCATTGGTCGCCCTATCAGTCCTGTATGATGGCCAATTGGTGCTATTTCCCACTCTATTATCTGGTCTAGGATTAAAGAGGTAAACAAGTAGTGTTGATGTGTTGGGTAGACAGTTTGGATGAAAATGCTACATGGGAAGATTTCACCACTCTTCAAGAGGTCTATCTTGCAGGGAGGGAGCAATGTTGAGGATGCTTTTGTAGAAAAAGTTTACTCGCGACGCAAAAAAAGTGGCCGTTAACAAGTTTGCTTTTATTTTGTTTTATTTGATTTTCTTTCGTATTTTAGGGCTTTTACAAATTATGTTTTCTATTTTTATTGAGATTCTATTTTTAGATTTTATATCTAATTAGGAGTCTTAATTAGGTTATCCCTTAAGCCTATTTAAAGGCTGTTGTGGTTAATAAAGAGGTAAGCAGACTTTTATCAAGAAAAACAAAGCAGCTAGGTTTAAAAAATAGCAGAGTTGTACGACCCTGTCGAGGACAAGTCTTTTCCTTGTATCGACATAGGTTCTTCAAAGGAAAGGGAGAACACAGCAAGGGAAAAAGAGGTGACTTTCTCTGCGTCTCAACCCATGATTGGATCCTACGCTAGAGTACATGACAAATTCCTGTACCCTATTGTTGAAATGCTTAGTTGTGTTCAAGAAGCTACAAACTATGATCAATGAGGGTATCACTTTCTGTTTGCCATTGAACGACTTGTAGTTTTGTGAACTCTTATATGATTACATTTATCTCGTTGTATCCCTTATTGTTGTTTATATTCAATGGTAGCTGTTAATATACGATTGTAGCTGTATCTGATCTCTATTAATGTTTTACTTGCCCTATGGTAATTAATGAAGGCACCAAAAAAGATTGGTGACCGTTCAACCAGTGATGTTGTTGTCAGACTACGGACGGAAGATGGTCGAGATGACTGGTTTTATTGTCATTCTCACATATTGGTAGAGAAGAGCAAGTATTTTGCTGACCGTCTTTCTGAAAGTTGGCCTACATGTCAGATCCTTGACTCTAGAAGCTGTGTTGAAGTTTACTGTCAAGAGTCAGATTTTGATCACCATGTCAATGTTCTTCGCCTTCTTTATGTTGTTGTCGATGACTCGTTAGATGACCTTTGGCATGGCGTAACAAATGCACTTGGCATTCTACAAGTAGCTGTCAAGCTCGGCTGCCCACAAATAGCTACTGCTTGTGTTAGCTATTTGGAAGCAGTCCCCTGGGAAGAAGCTGAAGAAGAAGAAATTCTTAAAATTATTCCAGAAATGGGATCATTAGCACAACCAGTTCTTTCCCGTCTCCAGCCAGTTAAATCGTCAGCTATATGTAGGATTTTTTTGACTGCCATTCAATTTGCCACATCATCACCTCCTTCACTTATGAATGACCTAAAAACTTCTGCTCAGGAGCAACTTGAATATATGCTCACAGAAGATGATGATGGGCCCCTTTTAACTGCTGATGAAAATATTAAATCTGAGGCAAATAAATGTGTGAAAGAACTATTCATAAGATTTAACAGTGTTTTAGAATCTCTATTATGTGAGCCCGTAGATTTTGGTTCTGAGGCAAGAAGGATAAAAGCATTTCAGCTTCATCTATCAGATCTGTCATGGGCTTGTCAGATTTTAAAAATTTTGGAGAGCATGAAGGATTTTGTCAATGCTTGGGTAGACGCATCACATAAAATAGTTCAGTTTGTTGAGCAAGCAAGTTCAGCTGCTGAAACTACTGAAATAAGGTTAAAGGTTGTGGAGGTGGCAGCAAAGGTTTTAGAAGCAATTGGGTGTGGCACTGTTATTTTACCTGCTGCAAAACGACTTTATATGTTGAAGGTTTGGCTTCCATTTGTAAGGATTGCAAAACCTTTAATTGATTCTGTTGCAACTACCAGTGAGGAATCTCTGAAACTTAAGGTCGACAGTGAGCTCTGGCATTCCTTGGAATCTACATTTGTTTCAATAGTTGTAGCACTGCCGTCAGGAGACCAGGCTGAGATATTGTCGGAATGGTTAGGAAATAAGCACGTTCATTATCCAGACCTGACTGAGGCTTTCGAGGTGTGGTGTTACAGATCAAAGATTGCCAAGAGAAGGTTGGCACATATTTGGCTCAATCGCGGTACAGTCAATTCACCCTAATCGATTTATATGTGATTTTGATTCCAATCTTTCGTCACACAGGGATTGTGTTTAGCATTTATCGACATTGTTTTGCAAAGAGTTGACTCTTGGTCTTGAAAGTAACTGCCTAAGCTACAGCCTACAGGCACTTACCTTTAACATGCATTACAATATTGAGATTTCGCATCAAATTTGTAAATTATATAATGCAGAGCTTCTGCTTTTAGTTGTAAGAATCCTGCCATTTCTAGGATGTCACTGATGATTGTGTTAACCAAACTCAAGGTTTGTATTGACAATTTTTGTGAAGAATGGCTGAGTCTAAACTAGCTATGTCATTTTAATGGCATTATCTTATCGATTTTGCTTTCTATAATGCGTGATTTATTGTGCATCTGAACTTTGTATTTTGCCTGTGTATGGGTTTTGTCGTGCTCTTTGTTTTATTTTTGTATTTTTAGTTAGCTCATCTAGCCCGGACACATAGGCGTGTGCTAGCCACCAGTAAAAGCTTACATCAAGAACATGAAACTGTCTGAGAAACATTTGTGTGGCAGCTGAATACCCCATGTGATGTGCATGTTATGTAACGAGACTTCACAATAGGTTAGTGATGGAACAGTATATCATATTCAGCCATGTACCAAATACAGACGCTATCCTTGAAGTAGAAGTAATCCTTTATAAAGAAAGGAAAATACGAAAATTTTATTATGCACCTCATTTGTCCTTGTCAGCAACACTTTCCATTAGGCCACATATTATGTATAGAGGAATTGATGCTTTAAATTCTTTGCTGACATAACTTGTCTGCTCCGCGACTTTCTGAAGTAGGAAGGGTATCTGATGTCACGCTCTACGCTCGACTCCAGTGATTTTGTCATCAAAATATTTCCAACTTTTCTTGTTTATTACAAGAACAATCGGAAAGCTCGTTTTGCATTGCAAAATCCTAATGCTTCTCAGTTCATTCTTAAGACTGCAAATGTTAATTTTCTGTCCTGCAGTATCTCCATGCACAGAATTTCATATCCCCGAGCTCTTTGGAAGCCACCAAGATTCCTGGTTTCTAATTCTCTTTATTCCATTAATTACTCATGTTGACACCATATTTGCTCACAATAGATACAATATTGGTATACCCCAATATCTGATTCTTATGACTATCCATCTTCCAAACTTACAAAAATAATAAACAATCCCCAACCATATATACTGTCAAAGAGTCCTAAACTGTCTAAGAACTCGATGGTTCTATGCCAATGTATAGACCTATACCAAGTAAATTTTTTTGTTTTTCTTTCTTTACACTACCATACGTTTTCCCTGCTCCGTAATTATTGTGGGAACAGAAAGAAATAGTGGAAAAGAGATTATCAACCTATCAAGCCTCTTTTTACTCACTTCTTCATGTATGCTGATCACGCCACGAAGTCTGGCAACAGCGGTGCAGCGAACCTCTTCCTGTTTCCAATGCTGATATTGTCGTAGCTAGTTGAAGAATGAGGAGCAGAAGTACTAATCGTTCCATACTCGGTTGGTTCAGCAAGTTCAACCCTTCTTCCCAGATGAATGCTTTGGCTGGGAAGAAAACTTTGGTGAGTGGCAGATAAGGATAGGTTTTCACAATGAGGAAGGCCAAGAGTGAGAGAGACACCATTGCCTGAGAACCTTGGTGTGAACTGCTCTGCCTCGAACCTTCCGATTTCACCAATTGGGTATTGCCCAAAACCTCCAATAAGATTGGTCTGACCTCCCATGAATGAGTACCCATCTCTGCTCTGCCTCTCGCTTCCAAATTTCATGGGAACATGACCATTGTTTGCCTCATCAGGCTTGACATCCATGTCTATAGATGGGACTATTGCTGAGGATTGCATCATGTCAATGCTCCTAGGTTTCTTAGGACTTCCTTGTGTAATTCCTTCTAGCTCTGATGATCCTACGAGGGAGAAACCGGTCTGGCTTCCTACATTTCCTCCCACAATAGATGGAGAAGTCACCGAAAATGAAATTGCAGGAGGGTTCAGGTTTGGTGAATTGTCGAAGGACTTGAAGCTCTTAGTTTGGTTTTCCGTACCCGAACTCTTCTCTTGTGGAGCTGACTTTGAAGTTGAATCCTCATTCTGTTCACTCTTGCTTGTTTTGTCTTCTGATCCATTTTGTTCTTGTTCCTTAGTTTCCTCCAAATACATTTCTTCTACCATTGGCTTCCAAAGCCTAACCCGAGCATTGATGAACCAGTTAGACACCTGAAAATGAAAATTTAGAAGTATGATTGACCATAAGAACTGAAACAAATTAAATAAAAGTAAACGTCAAAAGCAGAGAAGGGACACGCCTGGCTCCTTGTAAGCCCTGTCTGTTTTGCTAACATGTGTTTGTCTGCATCCTTTGGATAACTGAAATAGGAGTCCAACAAGTTGTTAAAGAGTTGTTGAAACATTTAACGCTAGAGTGATCAAATAAGACCAGAATGATTGAAATCACACAAGAAGATTGAACAAATAATAACAAATTTGAGAGCTTACGGATGGAGGAAGTGCTCAAAAAGCCAAGCGCGAAGAACAGAAACTGATCTTTCAGGCAATCCTCTCTGGGGTCTCCAAGCGTTGTGCTGGATCATTCCCAATTGCTGAAGTGCTCTTTGCTGTCGAAGCTGATGATCGACATAATTGAGCCTCGAACCCTCAATTTTCCCTCCCGGGTAATCTTCTTCACCTAAGCTCTTATTTGCAGCTTTAATTTGACCTGCTATTGCATCTTTCAAGCACCGAAATTGCTTTGAGATTGTTTGAAGTGCAAGAGCTGTGTATGTCTTTCCAGACCCAATTCCTGCCACTTGCTCGAACGAAGAAATCACTACCTGCATTTGGTGATGGTACTGCCTGTACCTTTGCTCAACCTTCAGACAATAAATGAAAAGAAAATAGTTTCCCAATTAAGTGATGTAATAACAGGGTAATGGGCTTAAAGCAACCTATGAAACTCTTCTTTTTTTTTTTTTTTGAAGAATTTGAGCAACCTTTGAAACTCTCCCGTTCCTGAAGCCTTGTAAACTCAGAAATTCGAGTTTTTAATAAACTCTTTTTTTTTTTTTTGGCTGACATCTACTTAGACAATTGTTTTGACACTCGGGGAAAGATATGGTTTTCCATCAAAACCATGTTCTAGAGAGGTGGGACTTCAACATTTCAAAAAGTTTTGAGACCTCATCAGACCTAAAACAGCACCTGACAGAAGTTTGAAGTCCATTTCCCTTAATGGGACTCTGCCATTGAAAGAGACCCAACTCTATTTCATTCTATTCTCACATCCCGCGAAACCTTAAACCCTCTTCATTTCCACTGTGGCCAAACTTCATCGTATAGAAAAGAAGAAACATCAAAACCTCTTTGTACACGAGCAAAAACAAGTTTTTTTTGACATACCTCATCAAGCATGCTTAAGAGTTTAGCTTTCTTCATCTGAATTTCCTGCCTCTCTGCAGTACCAAGCTCACTTCCACGTTTTCCACTTCCTTCCACACCACCTGACCCTTCACCGGCCGATGACTCTCCGGCGACCTTACTACTGCTGTTTGTACCAGTCCCACCATGTTTCTCTGACAACTCACTTCTTATGCCAGGGTTATTAACATTAACAACCTCATCAAGTAGCTCCTGAGCAGCCGTCAAGTACTTGGAGCTCAACAACACACCTTGCATACCAGAAACTCCATTAGTCACTCCCGAAGTAGACGACACCGACCCGCCAGAGACTCTCATATCTTCACCAGACAACGCTTGAGCCTGTGATCCGTAACCTGGCTGTTGCTGTGAAGAGAGGCTCAAGGAGAGACCCTGCTGAGCGCGTTGTAGGTCACGCGCCGCCGATGCTGGATCAATTGAATTATAAAGATTGTAGTGGACACGAGGGATAAATCCATGCAAAGTTGAAGAACTGTCGTGGGAGTTAGGGTCCAAGGGAATTCCGACGAATTGCTGAGTGTTGGGTGTAGCGTGGGAGATGTGTGGCGGCTGAGCCGCGGCGATGGCGGAGTTGAGGAATACGAGATTACTGATCGGGGGAGTAGGAGTAGGAGGGCTCTCAGAGTATTGAACATAAGTAGGGTTCATGAGTACGAGGGTTTGAAGTCCTTCTGCTGATGCTGCTTGAATTTCAGGATTCCCGTGAAAGAAGGTCGCCATCTAGTTCGTTGAGTTCTTTGAAAATATGATCTTTCAAGTGTCACCTGAAAAAACAGACTACGTCAATTACCTGGTCTTCACATCTCTACATATCATATTCTCCTACACACTTAGTATATCCTCAAAATAAGGACTTGGGACGAGCCTTGTTTCTCTACGTGCACAAACGTACACATATGACTTACTACATATACTGGTTTTGAGTGGTTTAATTTTCAGATCAAGAAACCAAGGAGAGCTTAGAATTGATGAGAGTTTTGGGGAGTAAGGTGGGATGCTCAGTCGTTGCTTAGAAGAAATGAAGAAAAATGAGAAGGGTAAGACTTGAGGTTTGAGTGAATTGAGTGAGGATCAACGTATTTTCTGCTCAAACTCTGAAAGAATTTGCTTGGAGCATATGATTCCACACACAAATTTTGAGCACTTCATCTTCGGGAGCATCAAGCGAAAAAAAGAGAAGGGAAAGGAAGTAAAACAATGAGATATCGCCGCTTATATAAAGGGAAAAAATATAAATTGAAGAGGGGGAGAGAGAGAGAGAGAGGTATTGATTATAGTAATAGTTTTATATAATTGGAACCTGCTGTGATGGAAATCTGCGTGTGCACGTGATTCATGATCATCTGCTCTTCTATGTAAAGGAAAGAAGTTTCAATTACAAAGACTAATAAAGTCCATGAATTGATGAGAAAGGAGATATATATGTTATCAATGATATAGAAAAAAAAAAAGTACATCAGAAACACAAAACATCACACCCACCCTGTCTCTGTGTGATCTGTTACGTGTTATTTATCTACTTACCTATAGTTTATCAGTCTCCTTCCTTCGACACAACAATTAACTAGCTAAAACTACTGAAACTTTCGAAAGGCCTTGTGATGTTTAAGTGATTTGTTGCTTCTTTCTTTTAGGAGGTCTTTTGGGGGCTCAGTAATATCAGAGCCAGGTTTCATCCTGAGTTGTTCCACATCGCGAGTTCGAATTTTCGGCTCCTAGTACCATTGCATCAGAATTGCACAAATAGAGCGTGGTGGTTGTTTTAGTGATTTGGTACTTCTTCCCTTCACAAGGCCTTTTGGGGGCTCAGAAGAATCAAATCTCTGCAACTCCCCCACTGCAAAGGAAAAAGAGAACTGAAGAGAGATGAAGTTAAAAGGCTGAGAAAAAGATACCCATCTTTATTTCCCTTGTTATCCCTTATTCCATGAACCTCATTTGATTGCATATAAAGATCTGATTTTTTTTTTTCCAGCAATTCCTATCGGCAACGAATATATATATTTTGAGAAAAGACGAAATTTTTATATGAGAGAGCAGAATTGTATAAGTATATTCAGTCATATCGTATGTATCTATAATGTTTTCTATATGGTTGATGTGCAAGTAATTAACTATATGGAAGGTTGCTATCCATACAACACGTTATCTTCCTTATCTTTCTCCTTTTTGGCCTTTGAGTGAGTTAGTACCTGCGAACAGATCAAAACAACGGAACTTCTCCGATTGGACCTCAACCCTTTTCACATAAATTCTTCAAGAATCTTTTCTTTTCCCTTTTTTTTTTTTGGGGGGGTGTTTCAATCAACTTTGAGAGAAAAAGAGAGATGAAGAAAGGTTTATGTGTATGCAAGTGTCTTCGACAAAAACAAGTACTACTACTTTAATGTAAACAACAGCTCCTCCTGCCACCAATAATATGCAGTTTAATTAAATTAATAAATAGAGAGGGTATTTTTAAACGATTGCTTTAATCTTTTAAGGAAAAGATAGCAATTTCAAAACATGTCAAAAGATAGAAACAGCCAAAAAAAGCTTCTATGAAAATAAACAAAAGAAATAAAGATGTTGATTATGATGATGATGATGAACAGTACTGTGTAGGGTTGGAATGGAGGGGTCCTCTTGTGGTTCAATTCAATAATAAATATCTCTTTGTCCTTTTCATATTCTTGTTCGTATTTCCACTTCTTTTTTCTCCATTTGAATTGCTCAGATTTATTTTTGTGGTTGGATGCCAGAGTCTGGAGATAAAGCAATTAAATTGCTAAGCAACACAGAATCAACCACTACAACACACATCTACTTTAATGCTGAAAAAGTTTTGTAGAAATATACCTCCATTGTAGCTACGTACTATCTACTCTCTTGTGTAGCATAGCATGGCTTCGTGAGGAAGATGAGTTTTGGTCTCCTTTAATTCTCCTCTTCATATCCAGCATGAATTTAGGAGTAAGTTGAACAAATGTTACCAACTGATCTGATTCTAAAATTGTCAAATCTTATGCATTACAATTCATAGCTAATATGAGAAAATTCAACAATAGGTGAGGTCCCATGCAAATACAGGCCAAAAATAAAAGGGTCCTACCTTTTGTTCTTCCTATTTTCTAGTTTTTCATTTGGGTGTTGAAGAATCCAATAGCCACCAGATGACAAAAGTTAATTTATATATACGTACCTTGCTCAATTTGTATGCATGCAGTGACTGGTATTCCCTTTCCAACTGTTTGTTTGCCTCTTCTTCATTTTCCCTATACTACTTTGTTAAACGCCTCTGGAATGCTCCAATGCACCCTAAATGCCTATCAGAAATCTTTGTAGTAAGAATTGAAAAAAATAACAATAAAGACAGAGGAGCGGAGTAGCACTTTCTTAAATTCTCAACCTTAGGCCTTTTTCTATCACAAAATCCCAAGTGGAGCTATCAACGTCGCAGAATATGACAGTAAATTATTTGACTTGAATGTGACTCACATTTACACCAGATAACACTCAGTAATTGAATGGATGCCCTTGCAGGTACTAATTTTTCAAAGTCATTCAATCAATTCATGCCATATAAGGATTCCTTAGTCAAAACCTGCTCTGCACATAACATCGAAATCTTTTTGTCGGGCAGACAATTAATTTCGACACTACCTGAGGCTGCCACAAAAACTATGCCTATCTCACTTAGCTGAAAGTTACCTTCATGCCAAATTCTGCATGAATAACCTCAGAAATTATGGATCGCGTGAAGTTTTTTTACGGGAGATATTGACCTGTCCAATCACCGTAGAAAATTGCACTAAAGCTGCATAGATCTACGATCAATGCTTTACATTTATGCTTCAACAAATTTAACTTTCCTACCAACATGGTTACATGTATAGTTTTACCCTACTACCACAGATTTCCAAACCTTGATCAGTGTTTTTTTTTTTCTTCTATGTCTTTTTACCTGGCAGAGGAGGGCTTGTAGAACTAATGATATAAGCTGCTGAAATAGTATTCAGAAGCTAGAACCATCGAATGTACCTCTGTTCATTTCAAGAACATATCCATTGATCAACATAAAGCATAAGCTTCTAGTTATTACTCTTGGCTTTAGCAACAAAGCATATTTTAGTATGGTTCTTGTTGATTGTTGATATGATTTAAAATATGGTGAGGAAGTTTCCACACTGGAATGGAATCTAATTAGAAAGCAAAAGTCATGACCCCTATTATATATGATGGTGACTTTTGAAATTGATTCAAAAAAACCTACGAAGGTGTACAAGACACTTCAGCCTGATATGGTTGCAATTGTTAAGTCATTGGTTTTTCAGATCAGGTTGCTATTTTGGAAATAATCTTGAATCCTTATCTTCATCACTAGAACATTTGAATAGCCTTGAAACCCTAGTACCTGCCCGTACTGTCCGCTTCATGGTTTGTTAGTCGATTTCATGACATGTTCATAGTGGCACGTATCAAATCATCTGCAAGCAAAGCCCTCCCATTGTTTCCCACCATAATTAGTATTCTATCGCTCTCTCTCTCTCTCACACACACACACATTTGTAAAGTTCTTTTATCCTAGTAAGTAGCAATGGTCTCTCTAACTGTAACTAGCTACATGATATTAATATGTCTCTTTGTTATCATGGGACTATTTTCTATCCCTTTTTAATGAAAATCAAATTTTCTTTTCAAGAGAAAAGACTAGTATTAAAGAAGAAAGGCCCGGTCCGGCTCATTAACATCTCTATTTGGCACGTACATATCTCTTT
>JANKOD010000004.1:18182937-18193552 GCA_026284645.1 Erythroxylum acuminatum | reverse complement strand
ACTATCAATGGTAATGGTAATCATTCCTTCTTCTTAACCAATCATTATAATTATAATGATAATATCCATTCTCATTCCTCACTATATTCATTCCCATTCTTATTACCATTCCCCCATACAAACCAACCGCCCCCTAATATATGACCAGGGCCAGGGGGAGCAGAAATCTGGATTTTGGTATATTCCTTTAGCACACTCAAAATTACATCTTTACTTTGTTAAAGGTCCAATTTAATCTTCTTCAGTGAAAGTGTATTATATAGAAGGAAAAAAATCGAGATAGATCCTCAACGCCTCTTCTATCGTTTCATGTTCAGTCAATAACAGGAATGCATCGAAAATTCTGACTCTTCTGAATAAGCAAACTATAATATGGTTCTGTAACACTAAAATAATGATTTAGAGATTACATTAATTTTTCAGTGAGAGCAAAACAAAAAATAAAAAGTTCTCTGAGTTTACTATTTCTTCTTAATTATAGTGAGGTGGCCATTGCCCAAATTGAACCTTAAGGCGACTTTTCAACGTAGCATTTCTCAATCAAGTGACGTCTTAGATTGAACAACAAGTATTGTACAAAAGGCCAAAGCAATGACCATCTAGTAATTGTACTTGTCAGACTTATTGTAATTCCCTTCATTTTTGGACTCGTGTTTCTTTTATTTTTTAGATTATATATAAATCACCTATTGAAAATATACAATAGGACTTTGATAATTTGGTTTATTAAATAAACCCTTGAGAGAAGAATACAACTTTACTTGTAATTACGAGGAAAGAAATCGAGCATCTATTCTCCTAAGAATATCACGCCTTTCTTTCTACCACTGACTGACAGACAGACTAGTTAAAGTTTAAATGTTAACGGGTTATATATGTATGATTGTAATTCTCCTCTTCTCATGGTTGGGATTCAAGTCTCATCAAATCTGCAATGTAATATCTCCAATTATGAAAGAATTGATCTGAATTTTGCATCTTGAAAGTTGAGCAGGACCTACGAATATTTGTTAAAAGTATTTTAACCTGAATGAACTGCAGATTAGTCCCATTTCAAAATCAGAATTTTAGAAACATAGGGAGTTCAATGGATACTCATATCTATGAACGCATTTATTTATCGTCTGAAAAATTTACAATGTGCTAAACATGTTGGATGCATGGCGGGAGTTGATACCTTGTCTGTTTCCAAATATTACATGCATCAAATTAAAAGAAATGTAAAATGATGTTAGCTGGGTATATCCTGATCATTCCAAGCACGATGTTTCGCATTTTATGAACAAGAGATTGAAATGAACCTCAAATGATTGAGCGTGACTTTTTCTTTGTTCTTTAATATTTGTGGCTGTCATATACAAAGCCTTTCTGACCACTCACAAAAGAGAAGTAGCTTTCAATTTTTTTTAGGGATGGATTTTATGTGGCTAGAGCTTTTTAGGTGCTATTTTGCTCTTTACGAGTCTAGGCCAAACTCTTGGAAATAGAGATAGGATTCATAGTATCTAGAAAAAGGGACAAGGCTGCTCTGCTCCTTAAGCTACGTACTGCAAGCAGCCGTCGAGGTCGAGGTAGAGCCAGTGTTGATAGTAAAATTTCTAATCCCATGGCTTTTATTTATCCATTCTTAAAGTTAAGTAATACTATTATTACTTGATTCAATAATAATGAAAAAATAAAAGAACTGTTTCTTTCTCTACTTCCTGCCAGAGTTACTTTGTATTTCCGGCCCTCGGTGGCAAGTGATTCTCCCCTTCTGACGCTGAAGCTGCCGCTGCTTGCATTTGGATAAGAGAATCGTACCATTCCCATTTCAATTGTTGGGGTAAAAGTAAAACCGAACACGAATAGGAAAATTTAATATTAGAAAACATGTCAAATCTCTTAGCCATCATACCTACTCATCTCATAGGCTAGCCCCACTTATACGACCGTAATAGTCACGTGCAGTTATACTCGTGTATAAGAAAGAAAACACCATAACATAATCCAAATCAAAGAAATCGGCATTATGTTCTTATGTTATGAATATTATATTAAGTGACACCCTTATCCTATGGGATAAGAAAACATGTATACATAGATAACATGTTTGAAAATGCATGTTATCACTGCAAACTTCTTAAAGCGACAAAAGACACGTCATACGATTTAGGCTGCTAGTTATTTTGGGCAACAGTTGTTTATGCCAAATTCAGTGAATGACGCTAGGTACTGCATGTATTTCCAAACTTTGCAACTGTAAGGCTTGACGCTGGGAAGATTTTAGTTCAATAACGAGTCAGTTCTCGAAAGTTAGAGGATTCTTATTTTGTATACATTTGTAATGAGTACAACAAAAAGTTGTTTGACAATTACTTAATATACTCCCACTCCGTACGTTCTTAGATACAACAACGACATAATTTAATCGATTAAAACATTGGATTGCTGTGAAATATTGTGACAAGGATGGATATAAACATTAAAACACTATTAGGAAGAGTTGATCTCATATCTCATCTTCTGTAAAATTATAAAGATTTGAAAATCTTTCCCTTAATAAGATTTATTAGGGGTAGAAAGATTTGTAAATAATAATTTAGCTAATTTTAAGAGCTGAAAATTCAACTTACTTTACATATATTAAATTTTTTTTTATTGAGAAAGACAATTTTCTTACCAAAAATTCTTTAATTTGTCTCTATATTGTCATAGAATTATAACCTTTTTTTTTAATCTAATCTCATACTTGTCTAGCCTTTTATCCATCTAATTTTAGTTCTACTTTTATTTATCTTAAAATTAGTCTGGCTCCTAGTCGTTGCATATTCAACTTTTAATTTTTAAGCTAAAAGTAAATTTTGAACCTCAACCTTACAATAGAATATAGAACAGACTATAATGATTAGAAGCATTCAAATTGAACTTTGATGTTTTTAAAACTTCTAAAACAAATCTTAAGTAAACATAAAATTTAATGGGCTTAACTTTCTGTCAGCTAGATATCACGTTAATACTAACGTGGTATTATTTTTTATTTTATCTTAAAATGCACTTTATTCTCACATGACAAAGTGGGCCCTACTATTAAATGGCCAAGTGCGACCCACTTTTTAAAATAAAAAATCTAATTATATTTGTTTTTGTTAATCCATATTTAAATTAACCGAAATATTCAAATACTTAAATAATGAATTAATTATTACTTATCATAATTAAAATTTACAAGTAGTAATAAAATATAAAACTAGGGATTAGAGATTAGAGATTTGTACAACCTTTTAGCTCTCACTAATATCTTCTCCTTGTCGGAGGCCTCCACCATTGCCACTACAAACAGTCTGAAAAATTACAAAAAAAAATAGTGAGCTTGAAATTCCATACATTTAACTTGATTATATGATCTTTTGACTTTTTTTTTATTTGAAAAGCATTTGGGGAACCATACCACGTAGTGACCCAAGCACTCAATACAACCATTTTTTATTTATTTTAACAAGACCTTCTATGCCAAGTTTTGGAAGTGAAACATTCGTAGATTGCATACTTTAAAATTTTAAATTGTTTGAAGTATCAATTCCTACTTTCCATTTCTCCCTCTAAAAAGTATTCCTATTTCTATTGTTCTTTCTCAATATAGCTAGACAATGTTTCATAAAATTGCTTGGTTCTAGAAAAAGCTACAACCTTTCATAATATCCCATGGCAATCTTTCTTGAAGATTAGAATCTCAATTGAGGAAGCAGGGAACTTGAAAAAGGAGTTATAGAAGAGGGATATAAAGGAGGCTTTTAAAGGATTAAATCCAAATAAAGCTCCAGGTCATGTTGGACTTAATAGAAACCTGGATTGGTGACCAAACTTTTAAAGTTATTCAAGAATTCTTTAGGAAAAGTACAATGTTGAGAGCCTTCAATTATAATTTTATTTGTCTCGTTCATAAAACACATAGTGCAAGCAAAATGGGTGAATTTAGAACAATTTCATGCTACAATTGAGGCTAAAAGCCAAATTTTGTTCCTTAACCTCAACAACATAGGGTGATTTCATACAAGGTAAAAATATGGGTGATAATACCTTAATTGCTTAGGATTTACTCAAAGGTTACATGAGAAAGGGAGTTGGAAAAATGTGTCCAATCAAAGTAAATTTCAAGAAAGCTTTTGATTTAATTGATTGAAATTTTTTGCTACTTGCTATGAAAGATATGAGATTTCTTGAGAAATTTATACAGATTAAGGAGTGTACAGTTATACCTACATTTAGTATTCTCACTAATAGAGAAGTTGCACCCCCTTTTAAAGGGAAAGGAGACCTAGGTAAGGAGATCCTTTATCCCCTTACTTGTTCACAATATGTATGGAGGTGCTAATTCAAGTAGTTGCTGACCACATCAACAAAAATCTAATGTTCAAATATCACAAAAAGTGCAAATATTTGACGTTGTTCAAACTAAAAATTGCTAATGACTTGTTACTTTTCCACAAGGATGACCTATCCATAGTAAATTTGATAATCAACTCTAAATAATTTAGTAGCCTATCAAGGATTGAAGTTAATCTTAGTAAAAGCCTTTTGCTACTTTCCAGGGAAGCAAAATCTCTTAGGTAGAAGTTAGAGAACATAACCCTTATCAAGATTGTCAATCCACCATTCACTTATCTTATAGTGCCAATTACTACATCCAGACCATCTTACAAGGATTGTAAGCCACTCTTATAACAAATTTAAAGGAAGATAAAGAACTAGTGTAACAAGGATTTAAGCTACACAAGAAGAGCTTAGTTAATCAAGACAATGCTTTCTAACCTCTATAATTATTGGATCTCTCATTTAATCCTTCCTAAGAAATTGGCCAAGGATATTAAGAAATGGATAAGGAATTTCTTGTGGAATGGGGATCTATATAAAGGTTTTAGATCTAAAGTTTCCTAGAAGGACTTATGTTACCCTAAAAAATAAGGTGATTTGGGAATCAATACCATACAACTTACCAGGAAAGTTTTGATTCCTAAAAGAAACTGGAAGTTGATAGTAGATAAAGAGAATCTCTAGGTATAATGGACATATACTAAATACTTGCAAGGGAAAAGCTTCTAGGAGATAAAAATATCTCAAATGACTCATGGACATGGTACAATCTGCGAAAGTTAAGAGCTGAAGTGGCACCTTACATTAAAAAAATCATTGGCAATGGTAGAAACACCTCATTCTTGTTTGATAATTAGTTCACCAAAGTTCCCCTATCCATACATCCTAACTTATTTCACTTAAGGCATATAATGAGACTTATGAGACTTAGGGCTAAGTGAATGAGATGTTGGAGGACCAACATTAGAACTTTAAACAAAGAGGGTTTGACAGACTAACAGAAGTTGTAACTGATTATAGACTTAACTCAAACAAGGAAGACAAAGTAGTTTGGACATCATACAAATTAGGAAAATTCACCAATTAATTTGTAATTCCTGCAATCTAAACCAGAAGTTGAATATCACTAATTGATATGGTTCCCTAGAAACCATCCCAAGTTTGTATACATTACCTGACAAGCCCTCAAAATTAGGTTAGCAAATATCGATAGTGTTAAATGCTCAACCCCTATAGAACTTATATGTGTTTTATGCTTAAAATAACGAGAAATATGAGATCATTTGTACTCCCAATGCCAATTTACATGCACCTTGTGGAGAAAAATCAAAACAACTGGCAATGCAAAGGAGTTAAGCCACTTTTAGAACCAATTAGTTCAACAGCTTATAATTCTCAACAAGAAGAAAGGAGATAAAGAACTTCTTAAGCTAGCATTTAATGTAGTAGTATATGAAGAATAGATGGAGAGAAACAAAAGAAAATTCAAGCTAAAGGAAATGAAGACTACAAACTTCACAAAATCCATTCTTGGTAAAATCAGGGGGTATTTCTTGTTACTAAGGAACAAAACTAAAGCTAAAGGAGTAATAAATCGAAGATGGGGCATCTGGACTAATCTGTATGTAATGCATCTAACGAGTCATCTACTAGCAAGTGAGGATTGGACGAATATTGGGATTGTAATTTTGTATATCCATTCTGGATAGGATGAACTTGGTAGTTTCTCCTTGTAATTTTAAGGCTATGCCTTCTTTTGGAATATAATCCTTTAATTTCCAAAAGAAAACATAGCTTGATATTGGAAGTGTATAGGTCAACTTCAATTCAAAAAATAAATAAGTAAATAACATGAGGGTAGAAGAACCAAAGGATGCCTCTTCTGTCATCTATTTGAAGTCTCATATAATGCTTAGAGTTTGTCTTAATAGGGAACAATTTAACTTAAGTTTGATATACCCTAGGGCTTACTCTTAAGAGGGAAAAGAGTGATACACTATTGAGTTTATAGACAAATTCGATTATGGATTTCCCATAATTTTGGACATTTTAAAAATGTTAGGATTCAATTTTGACCGTTTCAAAAATCTTATGGCCAGTTATATATTCTATTGTAAACGTTAAGGTTCAAAATGAATCTTTGGCCTTTTTTATGATTTCACTTTTATCTTAGCTCTAATATCTTAATATCATGTCTTCGGATAAGTACAAAAGTTTTTTTAATTCATGTTAATGAAAAAATTACTCAATTTGGGCATTCCTTTTTGAGATATTTGTTAAAGGTGAAAGATTTATCGGAACATGTTAATGGGAAGAATTCTAATTTTGATATAAAAAAGAATAAAGATGAACGTACTCAGTGAAAAGTCAAGAATACGCAAAATAGGATTTGTTGAGGCCAATATAATCTTGAATCTTTGACCCTTCAAGATTGCAACTTAAATATGATCTTATATAAAGAAGCTCTATAATCAACATAACATTGCTCTACACTATATATGACTTCAACTAATTCTAGCACTAATGATTTGGTTGATGAAGTAAAGTTGACAGAAAATGCTTTTAATTATGTTCAATTTGTGAATCCTAAAATGATTACACAAATTATTTTTTTACACTTTTTGCTTTAAAGCTCTTAGGTAAATCTTCTTCTACACCATCTTCTTGGTAGTTCGATTATAAGGGTTCTAATCATATGACAAACAATGCTTATTTCTTTAACAATGTAAACAAATTTTGTAAATATCTTAAAAATCATACAATTAATGTAAATCATTTACTCATCATAATTATTGGAGATATTTCTTCTTCTTTAATTGATACCTTCTTTTCTTCTAATCTTACCACTAGTCTTATTTTTGTCAGTTAATTGGTTGATAATAATTATAAAGTAAAATTTCTAAATTTGGTTATATTATGTATGATCAACAATCAATAAAGATGGTTACTTGTGTTTTGACCGAGTTGTACTTGTCTCTTTCTATCTAAACTTGACATTCTATTGTACATCCATGTAACTCCTTTAGAGTTAATGAAATTTTCATTTTTTTTAAAATCAATAAAGATGATTGTTAAACTTGGATTTTCTTTGGAATTCTTACGGACTTAGGAAAAGTAAGAACTTGTATTTCCTACCCACACACCAAATGTTGTCCAATCTTTTGATATAATATAAAATCATTTATAAGATAAAACATAAGTTACTTCTCATGCTAATTGTAAGTACTTTATCGCTTCTACTGATAATTGTAATATGAATTTATTTTAATATTTTTATTATAAATGTTTTTCACTATGTTAATACTCAATCTTTTACCAATACCAAAACCTTTTATTATGATAACATGGGCTAATACACATCTATTTTCCATTAATTCCTATAAACTAAAGAGATAATCACTCAAAAGGCACATCCTTTAACTCTAAAATAAAATCAGATAGATGAAAGAAAGAATTGTCATTTTTTTAATGTCATTCGAACTCTTTTATTAGAGTCTTTTATGTTCTCTTGATTTTGGTATGAATTGCTATTAATTTTCATTTATCAAATTAATCAATTGTCCTCTCTCATATTGAACCATATGTAACCTTTCACTCAGTTATTTATTTATTCTTTAAACTATTCTAATCTCTATATTTTTGTATGTGTATATTATATTCATATTCCTACACACAAACGCACTAAGTTCATAACTCAATATATGAAATATGCATTTTTAGGATAGGGTATAAATTAAAAGTTTTTTTGGTTATGATCCTAACTTACATCTTACTCGAGTTTCCTAAAATTCCTTTTTCTGGAAAATTAATATTCTTTTATCACTCATTAATATCTCTTTTCTCCTTTATTTTTTATTCTTCTTATAGTTATTGACTCTTTTATAGGTCCCATATAATCTAAACTACTTTTGATTTATTAGAAATGTAATACCACCACCTTTGATAACTCCTCAAGATCTCTCCCTATTTGAAGATCCTGATATGGAAACTAATCTCATCCCTTTTTAACATAGCACTTAAGTTCGCAAACCTTAAGAAAGGTTTGGTTTCATCCCTCATCTATCATTGGTAGTTACTTTATCTACTATTCATATTCCCTCTTTTTATAAATAGGCAATAACAGACGAGTATTGGCTAAAAAACTAATGAAGCAGCTTGCACTTAAAGAAAACCAAACTTGAGATGTTAAATGTCTTCCATATGTAAAATCAACTAGTAGCAAGATTTTGTTTTCTATCAAGTTCCATTCTAATAGATCTATAAGCTATCACAAGGTTTAGTAAGTTATTTTTGAAAATAAAAAAAAATGGTTTAGATTACGATGATACTTTCACATCGATAGCTAAGATGACCCCTGCGTGAACCATTCTATCACTTGTTGCTTCTCAATCAAGGTTATTATCTCAAAAGAATGTCAATAAAAGTTCCTTTATGGTAGTGCTAAAGAAGAAGTTTACATCAAATTTCCATTTGGCATGCATCAAGAGTATATTTTGAAAAATTTTGATCTATCCTACTTATTTCATTCACTTAAAGTCAATATGAATCCTCTCTTTTTATTCAAAAGACATCTTAAGGCATTATGATCCTTTTTATTTATATAGATGATATTATTATCGTAGGCTTTAATATTGAGGCTATTTTTAAAATTCAAGAATTGTTGAAATTTACTTTTAACATAAAAGTTCTTAGCAAACTTACTTATTTTTCGGGTTTAGAGGTGCATCATCAACCTGAATGTATTTTATTAAATCAACATAAGTATAATCAAGATTTTGTTCAATTGGCTAAACTCAAGAACACTACTCATATTGATACTCTTATAAAATTAAGAGGAAATATCAACATTACAAAGGAGAGCTTCTTGATGATAATATGTTATACTAAAAGCTAGTGGATAGCCTTATTTATCTAATTATTACTATCTGGATTTTTTTATGATGCCCATATTGTAAGTAGGTTTATGTAATCCCCCTCATTGTCTCTATTTATCTACAGTTTGACGCATCGTTATTTGAAAGTCCATATGTCCATAATGTCCATATTGTAACATGCACCATTCTTTGAAATCATTGATCAAGACTTACTTTTCTAATTAGTTCCTTCTTCCAACTCCTAGCCTATAGTGATGTAGATTAGGTTAGTTGTCTAAACATTAGAAGATCCACTATAGAATGGTGCATGCTTATAAAGCTCTTATTTTTGAAAATACAAGAAGTGTGACTATGTCCCTAAATATTCTATTGAAGTAGAGTATGATGCCATGTATATTGCTTATGTAAGGATCATTTAACTATGTGTTCTACTCAAAGAACGTGGTTTTTCTCCAATTTAACCAACTTCATTACATAACGACAATGTCTAGTATCATTCAAATTGTAACTAATTATTTCTATCACAAATACACAAAGCATATAGAAGTCAACTGTCACTTCATCTGAAAAGCATATAGTTGCCAAAGCATCACTCTAACATATCCTCACAATTATATAAAGTATAAATATTTTCACTAAATTTATGAAATATTAGCTGCATTAGTTTTTGGATATCAAAATATCACTTGTAGACCTACCAACATCAATTTGAGAGAGATGTCAATAGTATTTGCTATCATAATTGACAACTTGTACATTAATATACATTTATTAAAGGTTTATTTTGAGCCTTCTATATAACTATAAAGATTCCTTAAGTAGGACTTATTAGTTATTAATATATTTGTGCATAAAGTTTAACTAATTTTAAGAACTAAAATTTAATTTGGACTTTATATATATAATAATAATAAATGTCTTTTATACATATTATTTATTGAATAATTTTAACTAAATTTTGTGTGAATTAACATGAAAATGATATGCCTTTTCACTTTCTACATTTGTTTTGCACATCAAACAAACAACTTAGAATTTCTCTCAAACAAAGTGACAGTCAATTTCAATATGTTTAGTCCTTTCATGAAAGACATGATTAGAGGCAATATGAATGGTTGCTTGATTATCACACATTAACTCCATTAGATATGGATGCTCAAAATCGAGTTCCTGAAGAAGATGCTTCAACCAAGTCAACTCACATGTGGTGTATGCCATGGACCTATACTCAGATTTAGCACTAGAGTGAGCAATAATTGTTTGCTTCTTGCTTTTCCGTGTCACCATGTTTCCTCCCATGAAAACACAATAACTTGAAGTAGCCTCTGGTTATAAGAACCTGCCCAATCAACATCTATATACCCTCGTATTTGAGTGTGTCCATGATT
>JANKOD010000004.1:18150682-18162343 GCA_026284645.1 Erythroxylum acuminatum | reverse complement strand
ATTAGGTAGTATGTATTTATTAGTTTACGTTCCATCCTAAACCCTCCGAATCGAAAGTTCCTTATTTTCACTGTTTAGGATGGAATAGAACGTAATATGAAACCCTCCGCTTCCATCCCATTTCATTCCATTCCATTATGAAACCCTAAAACAAACAATGGAAGTGTGTTACATTCCATCCCATCCCATTATTAACCCTTAAACCAAACAAAGCTTAAATGATGTCATCTTAACTTCTATTAAATGAATCGACGCCGAGGTCACCTCCCTATTTTCCCTATCTCCCGTGCCAACTTTAACCTTTTTCCTCTCTCCAGTGCCAGCTTCCACCTTTTTCCTCTCTCCCATGTTAGTTTGTCGTCATTTTCTCTTCTCCTCGCTGGCGTTTGCGTGCCTCTATCTTCTCCAATCATCGTCCTTTGGTCAAGGTAAGTCATTCAACATTTGTTCTCTGTGATGAATGTCGTGTTCATAGTGTTGGTATTTTAAGAGAAAATACCTGAAGGTTTGCGATGGATTTTAGAATGTTTTTGCATTTGTTTCGATTATCTGTGGTGCATTTGGCTTTACAATGTGTTACAGTGCGTTAAGGAAGGAAAAAGACATGATTTCCTTAGGTGATGTGGGATGAATCTGTCATGCCTTTGAAGTGTTCGGCAAAATTTCAGAGTGGTCATATATGTAACTTATGGCATTTAAGAGTTGGTTTAGTTTTGAAATTTCCATTTCGGAGTAGTTATGGATATCTAGTTCATTTTGAATGCCAACAATTGAATACAAGATGAAATATATTTTAATTTGCAACTATACCAATAGGCAATAATAATTTCTTTTAATAATGAAAAGATAAAGACCAACTGTATTATATTAAATAAAAAAATTCCTTATCTTGCAAACTCTGTTTTGAGCTGAAGAGTATCGATAATCGTCTGATGTCCTCCTTCTTCTTTGTAGTTTATGGTTGTCCATCCATCTAGGTAGGTCATCCAAATAATGTCTCCAATATGTTTTGCTTTGCTAGTTGGAGTATTTGTGAGAAAAATGTTTTGTGATTGCAAATGAGGTCTTGTTTTTGTGTTAATGTTTGCAATATTATGAGTATCGTTGATGATAACATAAAGTACTGATTTAACAGTCTAAGTATTGCATTTAATATGGGTATTGTTTGAAACATTGAGGAATAATAAACCCTTATGAAGTTATATAGGCTAGAATTTGGTGATGCAACTCGGATGAGACTTATTAGTGAAAAATTCCATAAGCATAGAAGGGATAGAAAGAACCCTTTCTTGATTCACAGGTATAAATAATGCCATGTACCTTAGTGTTTCCTTTCTTTAGAACTTTTTCAACAAAATTCAATCCGAAAGACTCTAATTAGTAGTAACTTTTATTGTCATGTAACAATTAAACAAGGATTACATTTAATTTAGTTATTAACTTTTTATTATATGGCTAAATGGACAAAAATTGGATGTCGCATCAGAAATGGGACTAAATACGTAGAAGGTGTTAAGAGTTTATGCAATTTGTACAACTTTAAATGGGTGATGAATGTCGTGTTCATTTTCCTTGCATCAATTGCTTAAATATTGACTCTCAAAGTTAAGATGTGGTATATAAACACTTGCTAATTCGAGGCATAGATAAATTCTATACTCTATGGCTTTATCATGTCAAACGTAAGGAAACAAGTTGTAGTGGAAGTGTTGGTACAAGTTATGATGATAGTAACAATAATGATGTAGAAGATTGTGATGTTAATGATGATGGTGATGATGGGATTAGTAAGATGTTAGATAATTATGGGAATTATATGGAGACTATGAATGAAACAGGTATGCCTAACGTAATTGGTAGCATTATAAAAGATAATTTTAGCAAGTTATTGAAAGTTGCTCAAGAAAAATTATACCCAGGGTGCTCAAATTTCTCATAGCTATCTTTTGTTGTGAAGTTGTTGCATTTAAAGGTCAGTAATAAATGGAGTAACAAGTATGTTGACATGTTAATTGAGTTACTCAATGATGCATTACTTGTTGGACACAAATTGCCAAATCTTACTATGATGCAAAGAAATTGTTAAGGGACCTTAGATTAGGATATACATCAATACATGCTTATAAGTATGATTGCGCTCTATTTTAAAAGGACGTTAAAGATCTTGAGGAGTGTCCAATTTGTGGTAAATCAAGGTGGCAAGTGGATGATGGGAGAGGGAAAAAGATACAGAATAAAAACCCGCAATACTTTCCTATATAACCACAACTACAAAGACTTTCTATGTTAATAAAAACAGAGATATGAGGTGGCATAAAGAGAAACGAATTGATGATAATATTACGCTTCATCTAGCAGACTTAATGGCTTGAAAATAATTTGATAGAAAGTTTCCATGGTTTGCACAGAATTGTCGTAATGTTTAACTTGGATTGGTCTCAGATGGCTTTAATCCTTTCGAAAATATGGGTACTTTATATAGCTCATAGCCAGTAATTCTAGTGCCATACAATTTTCCTCTATGGAAGTGTATGAAGGAGCCTTTTATGATATTATCTTTGCTTATTCCAAGACTAACTGCTCTTGGTAAGGATATCGATATATACATGTAACCATTAATTGATGACTTAAACGACCTATGGGAAGTTGGATTACAAATTTTTGATGTCGTTGAAGGTGAAACATTTATAATGTATGCCACTATTTTGTGGACTATAAATGATTTTCTAGCTTATGGAAAATTGTTTAGGTGGAGCACTAAAGGGTATATGGCTTGTCTTGCATGTAAACATCAAACTTATTCAATGAGGCTATGAAGTAAAATATGTTATATGGGTCGTCATTATTTAGAACATGGGCATAGATGGCCAAGAAGCAAATTGTTTAATGATAAAGTAGAGTTGGGTGAAGCTCCTTTGTAGTTGTCTGGTGATCATATTGTTTACCAGCTATCACATTTGGGTGACATTACACCTAGAAAACATCTAAGTAATCGAAAGCAAAAGAGAAATCATGTTGACCTCAATTGGAATAGAAAAAGCATATTTTTTAATTTTCCATATTGGAAGAAATTACTATTGAGGAATAATTTTGATGTGATCTATATTGAGAAAAATATTTGTAAGAATATTTTAGGAACTGTGATAGACTTGACTTGGAAGACATGAATATAAGAAAAAACTTGCATTTGAAAAGAATAGAAGATGGGTTATCATTATTTCCCCCTGCTTGTTACATCATGTCAAAAAAGGAGAAGCAATCTTTGTCAATTTCTTAAATCAGTGAAGTTTCCTGATGGGTATCCATCAAATATTGGTCGTTGTATGAATGTTAAAGAGGAGAAAGTATCAAGGTTGAAAAGCCATGATTGTCATGTACTTTTGTAACAATTACTTCCTATTGGAATACGTGGGTGTTTGTGGAAGCCTGTGTCTGAGCTTTTGGGTCAGTTGGGTGAGTTTTTTAAGTAATTATGTTGCAAGACACTTAAAGTTAAAGAGTTTGACAAAATGAAAAAAGACATAGCTTTGATTCTAGGTAAGCTTAAACTACTATTCCCCCATCGTTTTTTGATGTTATGGTTCATTTAGCAATTCACATACCATATGAAACAAAACTCTATGGACTGGTTCAATTTCGATGGATGTTCCCGATTGAAAGGTAATTCATACTAACTTTTAATTTTTTAAAAGTTATTTGTTAGTAACAATTCCTAATATTTTATATTTTTTTATGTTTTTATACTCTTTTAAGCATTATGTACGTAATAGAGCTTGACCTAAAGGGTCTATTACGAAGACTTATATAGCAAATGAATGCTTGACATTTTGATCAATGTACTTATATGATATAGAGACAAGATTTAATATACCAAAACATAAGTTTGATTTTGATGAAGATGGTGGCTTGTCAATTTTATCCCAAAAAGTAAGGCCTCTTAATATGGGTAAATATATGAAGTTAACTATAAACAAATTCGAAATCATCCATTGGTATATTTTAAAAAACTGCAAGAAAGTCAATATATATATAGAGTATGTATATTATTTTTTATTCAAATAATCATATTAGAATTTTATGATTAAATCTCATTACCTTATTGTCATTTTCTTTTTTAAATAGAGAGCATAAAGAGTCCATTCATAGAAAATGGATTATTAATGTTGAAGAAAGACATAAGCTTAAGTTTGTATCATGGTTTAGAAATCGAGTAAGTAATATATTGATTGCATATTATGAACTTATGATAATTTGTATGTCAGATTAACTTTTAATTTCATTTTGTCATATAGATGACGCGTTTACATAACCGTAACGTGCAAGAGGAGAAAACAACATCATATAGTTTAGCATATGGGCCTCATATTTATGGGAAAAAATATACATGTTGCATTGTTAATGGGGTAAGATTTCACATACAAGATCAGGATAGTCGACTTCGAAGACAAAATTGTGGGGTGGTTGTAGAGGGATGTCATGACAACAATTTTATTGACTTCTACGGTGTCTTATCTAAAATAATAGAGTTGCACTACATCAAGGATAAGAAGGTTATTCTATTTAAGTGCAAATAGTTTAATCTTACTGACATGAAAGTGAACAGGAATAGTACTAACATCAATGTTAGTAAGACATGGTATGATAATGACCCTTTTGTGCTTAAAAGTCAGGTAAAGCAAGTTATCTACCTCAGCAATACTATATTGGGTAGCAATTGGAAGGTTGTTCAAAAGTTTCTACACCGAAATTTCTTCAATTTTTATGAAAGGGATAATGGTTAATTCATAGAGGATGAAGATGAATTATGTCAAAAGAATGAATAGGAGTTTAATAATGAAGCCATTCGAAAAGAAGATGCAGATATATCTTCATTCCATAGGAGAGATGTTGATCCTAATATAGTACCACTGGATGAAGTCTAAGCCAATCTTATCATACAAACACATAAAGACTATATTTAGTATGAATTAAATGACAATGATGATACTTTGGCTGAATATATTAGTGATAAAGAGTTCAATTATAATGTAATTAATGATGATGATTTTCAAAATCTTGATGATGATGATTGAAGGTAAATAAATTTTTTATATTCTTTAAAATTTTATGTTGATGTTTGAGTTATATTGTTGGACCCCAAACTTTTCGTATAAGATTAGAACTATTAAATGAGAAATCTTGGTGATTAGTCACGAGTAAAGAACAAATGAATAAAAGTTATTGAACTAAGAATTTATAGACAAGAGTAAAGTAAGGAATGAGAGATGTGGATAGATTTATGTTTTGCTATGGTGTTTTTGGTGGATAAGAGATTTTGTAATAGGAAGAATTAAGGTGAAAGTTAGCAGTAATATGAAGGCAATAGTTGTGTAGTAAATTGATGAAGAATATATCATTTCTTTATGGAGGACATTGATTTGAAATGAAGTTGAGAATGAAGGGTAAATGCAGTAGAAAAAGGTGATCTTGGTATGAGTTATGTTAAGAAAAGATTTTGAAACAAAATTGGTAGATGATCTGGAATCTATTTACTGAGTATGCTTCAGTCTTTTAGCCGCAACCCCTTCTCTAGTTATCCAAACTAGATGATTCTTAATTTGAATTAAACTAGAAACATATGGCTACATTTCTTATGAAGACATTGAAGTTAAATTCTGTCTCTAAGAATCTCAAAATTTGTCATGAAGTTGAGAATTGGGTGAGTACATTGGGAGATGAATGTAAAATTTGTGTTTTGACTTCAGGGAAAAATCGAGGTTGATCTAGGATGAGTTAGACAAAGGTGCTTTGTAGAAAGTTGTAGATTATCTTTCTAGTTTTACAACAGTATATAGTATGAAATTGTTGGACATTTGAGTCGAGAGTTATGATCTTTATAAGTGGAGATGCTTTGGAGGGTGTAGATAGTAATTTAGAACTTTTGGGGATGTGAGGAAGACCCAGTTGAAACATCTTCTTATGCATTGTACATCTTCTTATGTTCACCTTCTGTATCTTCTTAGGTTGAACTTCTGTATCCTCTTAGGTTGACCTTCTATATCTTCTTAAGTTGACCTTTTGCATCTTCTTATGTTGACTTTCTATATCTTCTTGGGTTGACCTTTTGTATCTTCTTAGGATGACCTTCTGCATCTTCTTATGTTGACTTTCTATATCTTTTTAGGTTGGCCTTCTGTATCTTCTTATGTTGACCTTCTATATCTTCTTACGTTGAACTTCTGCATCTTCTTATGCACTGTGCATCTTCTTATGCATTGTTCATCTTCTTAAGCACTGTGCATCTTCTTATGCACTGTTCATCTTCTTATGCACTATGCATCTTCTTATACACTGTGCATCTTCTTATGCATTGTTCATCTTCTTATGCACTATTCATCTTATATAGTTTGTTCCATTTTGGATACTTCAGAAGATAGAATTTGTGTTATAGGTCTTCATCAAATTTGTAGCTCTTGAAGTCCTCTTTCGATCCATCTAAACAACACCTTAATCAGAAATTTATAGAGAAAGTTATGACTGTTTCTCCGAAATAGGTTCAGTATGGTTAAGGACAAAAAACATGTTTGGTTCTTTTGGCCATAACTTCTTCTCTAGACACCCAAATGACTTGATTGTTGAACCATTGGATTCTTAAGACATTGCTCTACATCTACATGAAAAATCATGGCCATCTGAAATGAAGTGAGAAAGATTGAGTGGAAAATGTGGGGCGGGTACAATGTATGTGTACTCTTAAATAATATGAATTAATGTTATTCCACTGAACATACTTCAGTATTTTGATGATTTCTTGATCGGTAGAGCTCCAAATGAGATGATTTCTGATTGGTGATAAAATAGAGACATGGAGCTACAAATGGTATGAAGAAATTGGAATCTAATTCAGTCTCTAAGATGTTTAAATTTCAGATGGAAGTTGTGCATAGTATATTGTTATGGACAAGAGCAGTCAAAAAATGTTTGAAGTATATCTTGTGAATTACTGAACCAAATTGAATGATTCTGGTGTCATTAGAAGCTTAAGACAACGTGGATCATTTTTCTAGAAGAAAGTGTAATGTTAAATGTTCAAGGGTATTTTTGGCAGGACACTTAAGTTTAAAAGAACATAAGCCTATAAGGACGGATAAAATGGACTTTTTGGACTCATTAAAGGCATAATTGGAAGAAAAAGTGTTGTCTTGCTTAGAAATAAAGGAGAAAACGTGAATGAGAGGATTCTAGAGAAGCAAAATGCGTGGATGAGAAAGGAGATAAGAGAGAGAAAACATGAAAAAGAATGAAAGTGAGAAAGAAGAGAAAACAAGCTAGGGTTTCAATTGTGTTAGCCCTCAAGAGAGATTTTGATGTTGTTCAAGAAGAGGAAAAGGTAGAGAAGGAGAAGAGCTTCCAAATGAGAAGGAGAAAAGCTTCCAAATGAGCCAAAGACTTCTTCATTGGGTGAAGAACCAAGGGGGTCATGGAGGCCTATTTCAGTTAGATCATCTCACAGAGTACACATTAAAGATACAGCAAGAAAGAACCTTTGATACCTCAGGTTGTTTGCAAAGAGAAGAGGCATTTTGAGCAAGGCAAGTCTTTAAGCAAGGAAATCAAGGTGGGTACATGTTTATAATAGAGTAAATAAGCTACTACTATTTTCTTTATATCAAAGAAGTTTTCTGATTTCATTTGTATCATAAGTGTTGCATTATTGTTTATGAATGATTTGTGAAATCTACTATATGTTTATTACATGATTTGATTAATGATTTTCAAAAGGAAAAGATCATGAAAGTGATATTTTAGAAAAAGATGCATGTTTCTGAAAGCATGTTTCCAAGAATGGTTTTCAAGATATCCGTCAAGTATATGAAAATACAAGTTTTCAATAAAAAGTGCCTTTTTGGGCAACAAGTTGACAAGTTAAGAAATATGTGTTATGTGAGTTTATGATGGTCCCCTAAGTTAAGTCACGTGCGCGTTGA
Source organism: Erythroxylum acuminatum (assembly GCA_026284645.1). NCBI lineage: Eukaryota > Viridiplantae > Streptophyta > Magnoliopsida > Malpighiales > Erythroxylaceae > Erythroxylum > Erythroxylum acuminatum. Next base: position 18,154,376 of record JANKOD010000004.1, on the reverse strand, counting down.
CCTTCCCCCTAGTGACATGGAACTCCTTCATGAACTCCCATAAGTTCACAACTACGTAAAACCATTATGTGGGCTTTGCGTTAGTACGTTCTGTTCATTGCTACATAGGACCCTTATGGGAAATGTGTAGTATGTTTTGTTTTTGGATCCACCCGAACCATTCTGATGTGCTTATGTGCTCATGATATGTTTGATCAAGTTTGATGCATTCATGTTTTGCGACTTGTGAATTTGATTACACGACAAGTATTTTACGATTCAATAAGATATTTCCTATGACAAGTAATGAAAGAAAAAATGGTTTCAAATGTTTTGCTTATCTTTTTATTATACACTGTTACCCACGAGCTTTAAGCTCACCCCCTTTTTGTCCCATCTTCAGGTAATAGCTAAGAGATCAAATGATCAAGAGCCTAAGGGAATTGCTTCGTTTGCTATTTTCTATTTTTGTAATAAGCCAATGGTGTGGCTTTTTATATGTAAATAAGGTTTTTAAAACTCTGTTTCTTGAGAAATGAAATGATAGTTTGAAGTAATTTCAATTGTGTATGTTCTTTTGACTTCCTTGTTAAAAGGGTTAAGTTAGAGGAATAAGTTTTGTTTTGATGTTTGACTGCTGTGGGCATGCCACCCTTGTGGGATGATTCTTAATAAGGGTTCATGGAAATAACCCTACAAGGTAATATGCACACGCAAGTTAAGTATGATGATATTCGCAAGAGTTGGGTTCCGGAATCAAGCGAGACCCAACATATGTTAATTCGTATTGTTGTTATCTTAGTTATGTTAATGTGTATTGTTGATGTTTTATTTATTTTTATACAGAATGTTGGTGTTTGACTTATGTTTATGATTTTTTTTCATTTACCTATGTTTATATGGATTGTTAGTGTTTGCCTTATGTATACGGAATGTTGGTGTTTGATTTATGTTATGCAGAATGTTGATGTATGTTTTATGTTATGCAGAATGTTGGTGTGTGTTTGAGTTATGTTTTTGTGGAGTCATATTGTTGAGTTATGTTATACGGGATGTTGGTTGGTGTTTGAGTTATGTTATGCAGAGTGTTAGTGTGTGTTTTATGTTATACAAAATGTTGGTTTATGTTTGAGTTATGATATTATGGGATGTTGGTGTTTGAGTTATGTTATACAAAATAATGGTGTGTCGTTTAGTTTTGTCATGTGGAATGTCGGTGCATGTTTAAGTTATGTTTCAGTGGAATGTTAGTGTTTGAGTTATGTTTATGTGGAATGTTCAGGTTTGACTTGTGTTTTTTACGAAACGTTCATGTTTAATTTAGATTTTTACAAAATGTTAATGTTTGACCGATATTAATATGGAATGTTGATGTTTGACTTAAGATTATGCGTAATGTTGATATTTCATTTATAGATATTCAATATGATGGAAATGAGAAGAAACAAGGTAAAGAGGATGGAAACTAGTAAAGATGTTCCTCCCCATAATAACCAAATCAATCCGATAAAATTAAACAACAACCACCAATTTTATCCACCGATGAAGCTAGTCAACAACAACCTCAACTAGTGCTAAGGGATCTTCAAGTTTGTTATTGTTAACCACCTATAATTAGAGTTATGCTCAAATATATATTTACATGTTTAATGTGTTTTTTTCTTATCATTATTCTTTTGTTGTCAAGTTCCAATATTGTCATAAGAAAAAGAGATAGAGGTATCTTAAAGGTTCTAAGTTGCAAGGCATGAATATTGCAATGAACAACAAGTTGTCTTTGAATATTCACCATATGCGACATAATCCTATTGACAAGATCCAATCAGTAAAATTGTCTAGTGAGTTAGGATTAGTTATCAGGAATGAATTGCCTTGCCTTCAGTATGCCAAGCAGTTGAAGGAAGCTCAATATCGTCGTTATCAAGAAGCTTAAAGTTTCAAGTTGTGTGAGTTCACTATTGAAACAAAAGGCGAAGGATCATTGTTATCGACTTCATAAATACTACAAGTCTTTTCCTATGGGTAAAGAGGCAAGGAGTCATGTTCCAAAATGGGTGACTCCAGAAAATTGAAGTGAAATGTGTGATTATTGGGTGTCTGCAAAGGTTAAGGTTTGTATTCTTTCTCTTCACATTTGCTTCCATTAATTTTGCTTTTGCATTAAAGTTTGAGAAAGCCAAGGTTAACAGAGAAAAAATGGAAACTCCTCACAACACCAACTCCAAATCATTTATTTCCATATAACAAGAATTTATAAGTTCTTCGTTTAGAAGTTAATATTATATTAGTAAATAAAATATAATCTATTGTGTTTCAATTTTTTTTAATTTATTTAACAGAGTTAGACTCAACTATATGGACTAGAGTATGATAAGATCACGCTCTACAAACTGACACATTAAAAGGAAGGTGAAGGCTCGATATCTAAAGAAGCGCAAAATAATTATGTAAGTATAAAATTTTAATTTTAGAGTTTATTTATTTACGTAATACTAACAAATAATATATTTAATTACATCACTGTTTGACAGAAATGAGCCTAATGTGAATGACATTTGCTACAACTTTAGTATGACCTTAAGCCAATGGGTTTATCATTGTCACAACTAGTATATGTAATGACACTTCAAGAGGAAAAATGGTTGGGCTCAGTTACAATCTAATGAAGAAAAGTTAGATCGTTCTGAAGAAAATTACAACTTAATGAGAAATAATTAGACCGTATTAAAAGTGTTGACAAAACTTTAAAAGATGGTCGAATAATTACTTAGGTCAAACTATAAAAGTAGTAGTGACAATGAGGAGTCTTGGTTTGTCCATAAAATTTTATCTTAAATTTTGTAATTAACATTAATTACATTTTATTTTATTTTTATAAAATGCATTTAATTTTTGATTATGACACATTTTATTTTATTTTACTTAATTATTATTCAAACAATTTTACCATCAATAATTTAAAAATGTGACTTAATTATAATTCAATCCATGTTAAGAACAATAACATGAATTAAAAATGTTATTAATAATTGTAATTAAAAGATAAATTGGTAATAAGAAAGTATAAATAAAAAATACAAATTCATCACTAAAACTTTTTAGCTACAAATACAAAATTGTCACCAAATCTTTTTACCTATGTTTCCCAAAATGTCTCTAATAATATTTAGCTACGTTTTCAAAATTGTAGCTAACTATTTTCTGCTACGCAAATAAATTGTTGCTAAATTTTTTTACCTATGCCTAATTTGACAAAGCTAATTACCTTTATCCATGAAAATGAAACGTCACAATATGTCATTTGCGACAATTTTGTTTCTCTTCACCTATTACTTTTTGTAATTTAAACGACGATTTGGAGAAAACATCGTAGATAATTATTTGTTACTGGGCTTTTGCAACCATTTGTTCGACGAATTTTTAACACCACATAAACTTTTTTGAGATAGTTTATTATCTTTCTACGACAAAATTTTTCACCACCAAAGCCATGCTCTCTTATAATGTATAGTGTATACTAATCTTATGTATCAATCCTACTTATGTCGTCTTCCTTGAGTTCTTATTTTGATTTAAAATAGAAAAAGATGAGAAGTCTAAATTTTTTACAAGTTTATTTGGTCTTATTATGATAGAGTTCTGTTGAAGATTAATTCAAAATTTGAAGTTATTTAAATTCCTTTAGAATAGGTCTTAGAATAAATATTAGATTAGC
>JANKOD010000004.1:18126030-18143367 GCA_026284645.1 Erythroxylum acuminatum | reverse complement strand
GACAACTCATTCGCAGTTGGTAACCTCCAATGCATACGTAAAGACCTAAACCTAACAACTATTCTGTATATAAGGTACTATTTCACCATGATATAGGTACGAGATTACAACCCTAATCTTCTTTGTTCTTAACAACCAAAACCCTCTCAAAAAGACTAACTTGAGCGTCGAATGGGCCTGCCGGCAGTCAACCCCCGGCGTGCCTTATTTGTTTTGCAAGTGTCCTTTAGCTGAAGTTATTCTCATGGATCCAAGCAGCAACGTCCAGCCTCATCAAGTTCAAGCAGAACCACACTCAAATGTTTAAGGTGAAAATAATCAAACTCTCAAATTAGTGTATAGTAGAACTCTTAACTATAAGCTTGCGATATTGTCGTATCTCCACCACTTACATGTAAACTAGAAACAAAAGTCAAAAGGTCTTATTACAAGGTTTTAATGTGGCTTAGGTAAGGTACGATTGGGATAATAAAATTGTAATAAATTTAAAGGCAATTTATAAAGGAAACATTACAAGAAACTTATTACTTCACAATGTATAGGTCCTTGCATTATAAATCCATTAGTACTATACATTTTTATCTATGCTCGCAATATACATTTTTTAAATCAATCAATATAATTGAGCTTTCATCATGTAATGTAATTAAAGAAATATTGGACCTTTCAAAATTTTATGTTTCAAACAATCAAGTTAGTCAAGTAATGTAAATAACCTTCAGGGTTCGAATTAATAAAAAGGCTTCAAAAAATTAGGATAAAGGTTAATAATGAGGTTAATGGTCAATGAAAAGCCTAAGGCTCAAGATTGATTATTCCTAAAGGATATGGTAAGGTAATTATAATAGGCTAAATAACTATTGAATCTAACTGCCTTCAATACTTTAATGCTTCTAATTTAAGAAATGTGATCTTTATTTGTATAATAAAAGCAAGTTCTAAAATCATTCAACTATGCACGGTAACACACATGAAAGAATAAAAGAGCTTAAAATTTTATGTATTTTTTCTCTTAGGCTTAAAATCTCACACAAAATAGTTATATGTGTGTAAATAGTATGCAATTTTTGTTCAAATTGGCTATCTTAATGACTACAAAAAAATATAACTTATAAAAGTAAGTATATTCTAACAATCATCCTTTTGTACTAATTCAAATCAATAATCAATACTGAAATAAAGTATTTATGGAAAGATTTAGAATAATTAAGAATTTTATTTAATAAAATTTAATAACCAAGATTATAATAAGCTTAAGAAAATTATTATCCCCTCCCCACACTTAAAATTGTGTATTGTCCTTAATGTACACAATATAAGAATATTTGAATACAAAGTGACAAAGTAGAATTTGGTACCTCCCACAATAATAAGACTTTCATATTTTGATATTGATGAATTTGTGACTGTCTATCTGATACTAGATATAAACACCTTTGCACAATATAAATGAAAAGGGATAAAAAGATAAAAGAAAATAAAATAAAAATAAAGGAGATAAATACAAATAACAAAAAAAAAAGAAAATAATGTTAAAGCCCTATGCTAACATAAAGTTAAAAAATGAAATAGAATTTAAAAGCAAAACATGTCCTAATTCGTAGGTTACCTCTCAAGTGGCACTTGTTTAACATCGTTAGCTCAACGTAGCTTTCATGCTTACCATCAACTATATAATATGCTGCCTCCTAAAATTGTTAAGAGATTAAACTATTAGATTGAGTCACATGAATTATTTCATTTAAGAATTTACGAGGTGCATATCATTCACATGTATAATATTCATACACACATATAAATCATGATTTAGAAAACATTGCAAGATAGTATATACACTCAATTAACTTGTTCTACGGTAGGAAAGGTTTTTACTGATCATGATGTAATTATGTGTTGATTTTGTATTGAATTTTATTTTGATGGATTATAATTAGTGAATTGGAAATTTATTGTTACAATTGAGTAATTGATGAGGTGATATGTGCATCTAGTCTAAGAAAAATGCTAAAAAGCAAGACAAATTGATACGTCAGAATTTAGGTTGATTAGGCCTATGAAATGGTGATATGTGGCCTTAGGAATAAATGACAAATGGATAACTTAAATGGATGACAAGTGGCTTGAGTATAATTGCGACAAGTGGCCCTTTAAGTTTGTGACAAATGGCACTTTAGACTTGTGACATGTGGAGCAATATAATGGTGAAATGTGAAGCTTTACAAATAGTGATATATATAGCCTTACAATTGATGACATGTGTAGCCTTACAATTGGTGACATGTGTAGCCTTACAAGTAGTGAAATATGGAAGCTTAAAATGAGTGAAATGTAAAGCCTAGAGTAAGTGACACATGGACCAATAGAATAGTAACATATGGACCAATAAAAGGATAACATATGTACCAATAGAATGGTGACATATGGACCAATGGAATGGTGACACATGGATTAGTTTGACCTTCTTGAATTTTCTAGAGAAAATGGATGAAAAGGAAATAGAAGTAAGAGTGAAGAGGGAGAAAAATGAAAATGAGAAGAGAAGGAGAGAAAAAGGGGAAGAGAAGAGGAGAAGGAAAGAAGTTATCAAGGTAAGTTGAAATTCTAGTTTCAATTTCATCTCTCTCTTTCTATCTATTTTTTCATACCCTTAGAGCACGAATATAAAGAAACTAAAGAAATGAAAGTTGTAGATATAGGTCTTAGATTGACCTCTGTGAAAGTTTCTTAATAAATAGTGAATAGAGCTTGAGTTATATTTGTTTCCCTAATACTGCCTGTGATAGATCCCTATACAAGAGCCTTGTATTATTTCCTGATTTTTGAGGATTTGAGTCAGAATTAGTGAAAGTATAAAACATGAAAAATGATTATTAATGTCTTATTAATGCTTTTGTGAAACGTTTTGGTTAGAAGATGTCTTGATAATGATTTATTGCGGTTTGAGTATTTGTTGCCAGTCTGTTTCTTACCAAAAATAGGGAGGAATTTGAATGGAGATTATATTTTAAAGGGAGATGATGTTTGTGTTATTTTTAGATATAATAAGACTAATGGAAGTCTAGTTTCAAGGAGCATAAGAATCATGGCATTTGGATCTTTTTAGAGAGAGTTATGATTAAAAGAAGATAGCTTGTTCATAAAGAAACATTAGGAAGAAAAGGATGTAAACATTGCACATAAGGTTAGGTTAGCTTGATGTTTAAGGAGACTTTGAGCTAAACTAGTAAGTGATTTATTGACCTAATGACATATGTTAGAATAAAATTTATGATGATTGATCAGGGATGAATTTAGTTGTAGTATTGGTGTTGAATGTGCGTTGGGAATTTAAAGAATGGATTGGTTATGTTATGTTTTGACCTTGATGCTTGAAAGGCCATAATTTGTGAACTACCAAATGAATGATTTGAATTGGAATTGGAATTAAAGATGAATTGATGAGGAATTGAATTATCTTTAAGGTGTAATTGAGTTATAATTGACAAATTATCATGAAGGTGTCAAAATTTGGAAGAAAAGTTTAAGGAAAGTGAAGGTGAACTTTCGGTTCACCCATCCCATGATCGTGGGAATTGTATTGGTCCCTTCCCATAATCGTGGAAATGCTTGGTCAAGAAGAAAAATTGTGTTTTGTGTTCTTGTTGAATCATATAAGGATAAGACATTATACATTGTTGTAATTAGACTTGATTGGGGGCTTAAAATGAACTTAGTTTGATGTTAGTTTGATATTGAATCATTTGGTTAAGTGTTTGATGAGTTTTGGTTCTTAAATGATATTATATATTAAGGATTGGATTGTTTGATATCAATGTATCTAAAGCTAGAATTTATAAGTTATTAAAGGAGTGAAGGTGTTCTTATGAATGTAAATATGATTCAAAGGATATGAACAATGTGAATTAGTATAAATGAATGAGATTTGGGGAAATTGTGTGAATATAAAGCACTAATGAAGGATTGATGAATGTATGATTGATGAAATTAATAAAGAATTGATGAACGTATGGTTGATTAATTAAGGGTAACCAAACTTACATAAGGCATAACCTAATTGCAAACAAGTTATGGACAAGCTATAATTAATGAATGATCAAGATTTGTGATTAAGGACATAAACCCAGGAAAATCAATTGAGCATGCATCAAACATGATACACATACATGTGCATAGTTGAATAATTATAAGATTGATCAATTTAGTAATATGTGGATTATGTGTGTATTGTATGATTTAGAAGCACAAATTAACCGACAATATCAAGACATTGTCAGGTCGTCAAGGCAATAGCTATTCTGGAGCATACTGTATGTTGGCCTAGATGTGTAATATTAATTATATATGTGTTTCGGTCTAAATTATGTGAGTTAACCTAGATTTTTCTCACTATGTTTGAATTGTTTTTTATTAACTTTCAGATATTGAACTGTTACTGATATGATTGTGAAATTCCAAATCATCAATTGTCCAAGGAGTTAAACATTCAAGACTGCATAGGAAGTGCTTACTAATTGTATGTGAATGTGAGAAAAATATATACTCAATTAAATGTTGAATGTCGGACTTCGATTCGATGATTGCGATAAATGACTATGCACACCGAATGAAAGTTATTGATAGCATATTATGTGAAATGATGCATTCCATCATATGAATATGCATGATCAGATAAAAGAGTTATGATCGGAGTGACCAAAGTGAAAAATAGCTTAAAGCTTAGGAAATATACACAAGAGCCTCAGGCTTAATTGATAATGAGCCCTGTATCTGTAAGGAGTATGAGACAGTTATAAAATGAGCCTGGTATTCGCAACAGATATGGGACAGTTATGAAATAATCCCAGTATCCACAATGGGTATGGGATAGTTAAATAGGCATTCGGTCACAACAAAAGTAAAAATCAAAGTGGAGTCTCATCTGCATTACATATATATAGATCTTTACATATATTATGTGAATAATTGCAATGAAAGACTGAATTGAGTTGATATAATGATAAGCTATGTTTGTGTGCATATGGATGATATGAATGATTGGATTATTCTGAAATGATTATATGAGATGTTTGGGTTCGTAACGGACTTGTTGGAATATGATGTATATTGCAATCAGGTACTAAATTATGAATGATGTGATATATGAGATTTGATTTTGAACGATGTGAGATATTGATTGAACTGTGATATATACTTGCAATATTTATGTTTGTTTTGAGTAAGCACATCGATGATGGTTCACTCACTGAGTTCGCAAACTCATCAAAATTGCAACATTGTTTTTCAGGTTTAGGAGAAATCTAGCTAGTCTAGTTAAAGTAACTTCTGCATTTGGATATGGGTCAATGTCGGGATCATTTGTACCTGCAAATGTCTTAATTATGTTGTATCAAGAATTGTATCTTTCAACTGTTGTATATTGTACATGTGAATTTTGTAAATGTAATGAAATTTGGGACTGTCTATGTTTGTGAATAAAAATGAAAGAACATGATTATTGGAATGTTTTATGTTATGTGCGATGGATTACAATGTAAAATGAATTGATTTAACCGTCTTAACATGCCATTTTTGTAGAGTATGTTCCTGAATATCCTTCGGTATGTCGGGTCTATGGGAGCGGTATGTTACAGATTTAGAGTGACTTTTGAGCTAGGATTAGAACTAAACAAGTAAAAGATTAGTGCTTATGGGATGTTATAATAGAGAATTGATAATGATGAATTAGGATGAATTGTGAATGATGTTAATGATTAATTGTGTTGGAAATTTCTGCATGAACATGGGTACTTTTCTTTTATGTTTTTGCATGTACAAAAATAGTAGGTTATAGAATGTTAAATGGATGATTTAGGTTGAGATTTGATGTATAAATGAAAGTGGATTCATGGTAAAGATAGGTGTTATTGAATCTGGAAAATTAGAGCTGTAGGTTGAAATTTTGGTTTCAATTCCATCTTCCTCTTTTGATCTATTTTACGTATCTTTAGGGCATAAATTTGAAGAAACTCAAAGAATGAACGTTGCATATATAGGTTTTAGCTTGACCTCTGTGGAAGTGGCTTGATAAAATAGTGACTAAAGCTTAAGTTATGCTTTTTCTAATACTGCATATGACAGACCCCTGTGCAGGAACCTTATATTATTTCCTATTTTTTGTGGACTTTAGAGCTTGAATTAGTCAAAGTATAAAACATGAAAAATGTTTATTAATGTATTATTAATGCTTCTGTGAAACATTTTGGCCAAAAGATATCTTGATAAGTTTATGTAGTTAATTGAAGTCAAACCTAAAGAAGGGACTGTTTTGATGTGGTTAAGTTCAAATATGGAAAATTATGGTTTGTTAAAGGAATAAATGAGTTCTTGTAATGCAAACATGATCTTAAGAACATGAGAAATTTGTATAAGGTATGGATGAATGTGCATTGAAGAACATGGGGTAATTATGAATGAGAATTGAGTAAATGTATGAAAATATATTGCTGGAAAAAGTTTGGTGAATGTATAGATTTAGTTTGCTGAAATTTCAGATTTAAAATAACAATTGTGTGTATGTTATAAGACGTTTTTGATCATGAAAATGTTTAAGGATAAGTTTAAAATATGAGTTGTTAATAGTATAAAGATGTTTTTATGAATGCAAATGAGATCCAAAGAATATGAGTATGGTGAATTAGGTATGATTGAATAAGAATTGAGGAAATTGTGTGAACGTATAATACTAGGAAAAAATTGATGAATTTATGAATGATGAATGGAAAGTGATCAAGTTTACTTAAGGCATAAACCTAATACTAGGAAAATGAATGTATAAGTCATGATGTGCAAATGATTAAGATTTTTGAATAAGGTTACAAATTCGAAATAATCAATTGAGCATGCAATAAACACGACACATATACATGTGTAAATTTGAGTATTTTTCTGATTGATCAAGTAGTGATGTGTACATGTGTGTATTGCTTGATTTAGAGGAACAAATCAACCGACACCATCCAAACATTGCCGGTTTGTCGAGGCAATAACTAATTGGAGTGTACTGTGAGTAACCTAGAAGTGTGACTTCAATTAAAAACTTGTTCTATTCATATTGTTTTGATTAAACTTGATTTCTCTATATTGAATCGATATTGATATAATTAAGACATTGATGATTCCGGACAATTGATTGTCTGAGGAGTTTGATATTTGGGACTATATTGGGAGTGTTTGTGATTTGAATGTGAATAAAAAAAATGAATTCTCAACTATATATTGAATACTAGACATAGATTCGATGAATTGTGGTAATTGAATATATTTATTGATTGAAAAGTGATTAATGATATATTATGTTAAAATGTTGCACTTCATTACATGATTATGCATGTTCGCATAAAGGAGTTATGTCCGGAGCAGCTAACATGCAAAGAGCTTTAATCTCAGATATGTGCACACAGAGCCTCAGGCTCAACGTTTAATGAACCCGGTATCTACAACGAGTATGGGACAATACTGAAATAAGCACGGTATCTACAATAGATACGAGACCGATAATTGATAAATAGGTGCACGGCCATAATAAAGTAAAAAATGAAAATGAGTCTCATTTGCATTTGCATTTGTATCTTTACATATGTTTATGAAATTGTTTGCAAATGAATGTTGAATTCTATTGAGAGAACATTATGAAATGCCTATGAACTTGATGGTGATACGAAGAGTTGTGATAAATGAGTGAAATATTCTGAGATGATTATATGAAGTTTTTGCATTCAGAAGGTGCTTCTGAAATGATTAAGTAAAGTGATTGTATTGTTAAGGTGCTTGTTGAAGCATGATGAATAATGTGATATATGAGGCATAAATCTATATGGTGTTATATTGATTGAGCTGAGTTTTATTCATGGGATATATGATATGTTTTGAGTGAACACATCGATAATGGTTCACTCATTGAGTTCACAAAACTCATCAAAATTGCAACGTTGATTTTCAGGTACTGAAAGGTCAGACCTTGCTTGTAAAGCAATGTAATTGGTGTCTAGTATTATCCATTTAGGGATCAAGGTATGGCTCAAAGGTCTAGTCAGCTGTCATCTGAGGAGTTTAGATAGAGTGCTTTTGTATAGTTTTTCATCTCATGTAGAATATGTTGTATAAACAGTGTGAACACAAATGGTTTTTGTATTGTAACTATATGGATGGTTTGTAATGAAATGACGATGTAAAACATGTTTTGTTAATGAAATGAGATATGTTAACATTTTAAATACTTATGTTCTTTATGATGTCATATGAAGTGAATATGATTGCTTGAACATGCCATTCCCATAGGGTATGTGCTCGGATATTCTAAAGAATGTCTGGCTTATGTCCTATAGTAGTGGGATGTTACAATCTTTTCATGAGAACGATTAGTTAAAGAAATGAGGTAGGCAATAAAATGTGAGAAAAGGTGTGTATTTCTTAAGTAAATAATTATTTCGCAGACCTTCAGGTTATGAATAGAGCTATAGTTGAGAATGTGATCTCGCTGAGTAACCGGGGGATATTCATCACAAATGTTTTCCTTCACATTAAAAGGCTAAAATAATATTCCAAACAAGCCCATTAATAAAACATGACCTAATTGAGTAACCAAAGGAAATTCATCACAAATGTTTGCCTTTGCGTCAAAAGACTAGGTCAATGTTAAAGTAAATTAATAAAAATAGTGTTTCGATAAATAAATCTTACTTATCTTTGCGAATAACATGATTTTTCATGAAAAGCTACTTAAGGATTGTTACAATTTCGATTGACTAACTAATTATTAATGTGTGTGTGCAGGTGCTAAGGGTGAGTGAATACGACGTTAATGTCTTGATTAGTATGCATATTTAGTATGAATAAGTTAGAACAACTTGAAGGATTGTGTTTGAAGTTAAATTAATTTCGTGAAGTTCAATGTCAGTGTATCATTATTGCATATGCGTGCTTATATGTGTTATTGTTTGGTGTGTTTGTGTTTTGTTTTGTTTTGTTTTTACTTGAGGATCAGAAAAAGTTCAAGTGGGAAGATGTTGATAGTTTACATTATGTTTTAGTGGGCATTATAGTATGTTTTTAGTTGTTGATTAGAAAATATGTTTAGCTTTAGAATTTTGTCAATGTGATTGTGTTTTTGAGTGTTATGTAGTTTAGAGCATATTATTGGACCTTAATTTTTTACGGTTGAGACATTTTGATGTGTCTGTTAGTTATTGAGATCAGATGAAAAAGATCGAGAGAAGTTAGAGAAAGCTTAGAGGAAGAGTCAGGGTCACAATCGTGACATTCCAGTCATGGCCGCAACATAAGTAACCCAGTGCAGCTACTTAAGACATCCACTCAGTGCAGCTACTTAAGACACTTCTAATGCAGTTATCCAAATGGTCTGTTCTGATAATGAATGTCGATAAAAGTAGTTTGTACTACTCAAAAGATGTGAAGAACTCAGTGGAACTCTCCAGGATTACTAAACTTTAGCTTCATGATCTTCCTCTTAAGTACCTGGGAGTTTCTATCTCGTATGCAAAGCCAAAGTACTATGATTTTTATTTCTTTTTTATAGAACATATCAAAGCTTGTATTAATGCTTGGCAAAATAAATTCCTGTCACTTGCTACAAGGGTTACTCTGATAATTTCTATGATGGGAAGCCTTTATGTCTATTGGATCTCACACATCATTCTACCCAAGAAAGTCATCAAGGAGATCGATGGCTTCATAAAAACTTTCTTGTAGACCGGGAATTCTAAAAACTCTAACAAAGCTAAAGTCAAATAGAGTGAAGTGACCATCCCCAAAAGACAAGGGAGCCTGGGGATTAGCTAGCCTTATATCTCTTATATAAAAAGTGCTTTTGTGCTTTAGGACCTGAAGGTTATTCGATGATAAACATGCTATTTGGGTGAACTAGCTACAAGAAACATATCTCAGTAATGAAAGCTTTTGATAACTATCTATCTCGAGGGAGTACTCTTGGTTTTTCTTGCAAATGTTGAACTTAAAACATGTGATTTTTCCATTGATTAAGCATATGTTAGGCAATAGAGACAATATTTGGTATGATTTGATAACTGGACAGATCATAGTCCTCTCATACAAAGGATTGAATTATCCAGACTCATGGACAAGATTCCTCTTAACTCCAAAGTTTCTTCCTTGATGAATCAAGCACAATGGAATGGCAACTTCAGAGGATTCGACTTGCTAGAGGACTTTCTTCCTCAGATCAATGATATTAGTAGGCAATATTCAGTTACTTAGGTCCCAAATGCCTCGAATAATTTTACTAACAAGTCTTGCTATAAGGCTTTGCATGAAGGTGAAAGGAATGTTCCTTAGTTCAATCTTGTTTGTAAAAGTTCTCTTAATCAAAAAGGCTCTATTTTCAATTGGCTAGTTATTAAAAATAAGATCCGTAAAAAAAGTAGGTGGTTAGGAACTTGCGACCCAATTTGTGTTCTTTCTAAAGAGTTCGAAGAAAATAAAGAGCACTTATTCTTTTAATGCACTTACTCAAAAGCGTTTTGGAGCAAAGTTTTACATTTGTTATCTGATGCCTTCTTAAATAACAATTGGACTTCATCGCTAAATTGGATCATCTATACTGTCAAGTTGAAGTTGCATGATGCCACAAAATTGCCTTTACAACTACTATTTATTCTATATGATAGAAAAGAAATAGGTGGATTTATAGGAATGAGAAAGTTTACAAGTACAATTTAGCTTATGACGTCGTCAACTGGATCCGAGCCCTTATGATAGCTAAATCTGATCAGTATGCACTATCCACAGGTATGAAGACCAGATGGAAGCTGTAATGCCTATTGTTAAATTTATGTACTTTTGTAATTTAGTTTGTTATTTTACTTGTGGTGAACTTATTATAATGTTGACTTAGCTTTGTTACAGTTAATTCAATTATTATTCAACTTAAAAAAAGTATCTTTAGATGTTTGTTTTTTATATGTAAATTTGGAATTCACTACTTTTCAGACAAAAGCGAGGGGCTAACAAAAAGTAAGATCTATAATTATACGAGCCATTTTAAATTTAAAAGATAAAACAATATGGAAGTTAAGATTATCCATTGAAAATGGTACACTAGTATATAGAATGAAATATATTTTTTAAATAACTTTTTTATCTAATTTTAATTTGTACTTATATAAAATTTTTAATTCTTAATTTTAATAGGATATTGTTTTAAGTTTGTAAATAAATAAAAATTAATAAAATATAATGAAATAGTGGTGAAGATCCTAATATAGATGTAATATATATAGATGTGAAAGCATTGGTAACAAACATTGCCAGAAGTTGTGAGGAAAATGTCAAGTATTACGGATGGAACAAATTTTCTGGTAATCATTTCAAAGATGAAAATGAATATAGATCGGAAGGACCTGCAGAAGGAAGATTATAAACGGGAACGGGTAAGGCCTGTAGAAGGCAGCCGCCTGAAGAATCTACGTGTCAGTTTGCATGAAAATGTCAAATCTTCGAAAACATCAAAGGGCACTTCAGTCATTACAGACTCTAGTATACTAAGAGACTTGGACAAGGAAGCCCACAAGCGGTTTCTACTTACCTTGAAAGGGTAAAATAAGACAGCGAAAGCAGTTTCATTGGGATCTTCTCTGGTTTTTCTCTATCTAGGACAAAGAGAGAGACACGAGAATTGAATATTTAAGGCCATTTTATTCCAGTATTTTCGGTGTTACACAGAATCAGTCTCAATTTATACACGGATAAAAGAAGGGAAAGAGAGCTAAAAGAGGTTTGTCTTTTATTTGTTTGCTTTCAGTTTCATGCTCTCCATATTCTCTCTCCCTCTCTTGTCTATGCGTGCTGTGAATTAACTAAAAATATGATCTTGAAAGAAGGAAAAAGAAGTTGGTTAAACCATTAATGGGGTTGGGGCTTCCAAGTGCTCCCGGAGGAGGAAGAGTATTACAAGAAGATCAAGTCGAAGCGATATTCGTGGAGAGCACTTTCATGGCTACTACTAATAAAGTCATAACACACTCAACTCAATTAGAACAGCAACAGCATCCAAATCTAGCTAGCCAACATCATTATCACAAACAGCAACTACAACAAAATCAAATACATGGATATCAACGCCACAGCCGCCACAGCCATCAGATTCATTATGGAATGATGCAATCTTCTTTATCATCCTCAAACCATGAAAACTTTATGTAATTAAGCAAAGCATCAAAACTCATTTCGATTCAGCTTTATTCTTCTTTCTGAAATGCTATAAGAGGTTTAATTTTTGATGCTATGAAATGAATATGAATGATAAATTATTCGTGTTCTCCTCGTAATTTTGGTTTTGCACGTACTTTTTTATGTCAACAGTGGCAAAGATGCTGAAGCTTATGACTTGGGAGAACTGGATCAAGCCCTCTTTCCCTATCTTGATGGACAAGTCCCCTCCGCTGTTGAAGACCAAAGACGTTAGCTTTCTTTCTCTTCGCTTGGGAAATTTTCATTATTTTCCAACTCTTTTTGTTCCTTCTAAGGAGATTCTCTTTGGAAAGGGGTTTTTGCGTCACAGAGAAAGCGTGCTCAACAGATTTAATCTGCCAGTACTTTCTTTGACCAGATCCTTGGAGTAGGAAAAAGGACAGAGCAAAACTATTTTTTCTTTAAAATTGCAAGTTTTTGTTGGGAACATGGACCATGACATATAACCAAATCCAAACATATCACAATTTCCTCCCCCTCAAATTTTCCACGTACGAAAACAGTATGGTCTCTCTTTGCCTTTCTATTCTCTTCACTTGCTCCTTTTCTGTTTTGATGGTATAAAGAGCTACAATTTCATGACGATTCCCATACTTCAAATCACAACTCATGCTTCTCTTGCCTTGTCTCTCTCTTGCTCCCTGTTCTAACCACTCTCTTTTTTCTTTCCCTATGTTTATCTAAAACGAAGATTATTGTTCGTAATAAGAATTGCCTTGTGCGTGTGTGCAGAGAGTTGTGGGATGAGACCTCCTACTTTGAACATTTTCCCTTCTCAGCCTACGCACGAAGAGCCATCATCGACCAAGGTATCTTATCATTGAACCGTTAATATGTCAAAAGTGAGATTATTGCACTTATTGCGCTACCCTATATGTTACAGTTCTTAAAACGGTTTTCTTTGTTTTTTTTGTATTTGGTAGACTAATACTACTGGTTTAGTTTCTCCTGCAACTATTGGTTCAAAGAGACCATCAGATCCGTCAATGGAGTTGGCCAACGAAAGAAATGTTGCTGCTCCATCAGCGTCTGAACCAGCTAAAGCTGGCAAGGTAAAGTGGGAACCGTATTAGGATATTAAAACACATACCAAAGAAAAAAAAAGAAGAAACTTTGAATATTAAATCACGAACCATAGTTTTTAACTTTATAGTACAAAATTGAAAATTGAGAATCCAAAAGTCCTCGGTCGAAAATTTATAATTGGATGCTCTAATTTTTTACATATCAGCGGGAAGGCAACCGCAAAGGTCCATCAACATTGAGCTCTAAGCAGGAACGACCCAAGGCACCAGACCCTAAGGTGACTTACAGTTACATGGGTTCACTTTACCAATGAATATTTTCACATTTTCTACTTCTTTTACTTTATTGTCTACAACTTTGAATGTTTTGCCTTAACCAATTTCAATTTCTATATAGACACTGAGGAGACTTGCTCAGAATAGAGAGGCAGCCAGGAAAAGCAGACTCCGGAAAAAGGTAAGTGGTCCACAATTGGAAATCTTGGTTCAACTCATAAATTTATCTTCATATATGTATATGTATATATATTAGGTTTTCCTATAAATGATACAGGCTTATGTCCAGCAACTAGAGTCAAGTAGAATAAGACTTACCCAACTTGAACAAGAACTGCAAAGAGTCAGAGGTCAAGTGAGTGTCTATAATTAGGTTAAGTCATCATTAGTTAGTTAATCCCTTGTTCTCTAATATTGCTCTGAATTTCCTTTGTCCACAGGGGCTGTTCTTGGGTGGAGTTGTCCTGGGAGGAGACCAAGGCCTTCCTATTGGCATCAGCAATGTTAGCTCAGGTACTTTAACCAGCTAACTATATTTGATAACTTAGAGCACTCTCTCAATCGTTTGTTTTTTGTCTTTCAACAACACTGCATTATTATTATTTTTTGGGTAAGTAACAAGGCATCTATATTGTTGGTGGTATATATAGATGCTGCTGTATTCGACATGGAGTACGCTAGATGGCTGGAGGAGCAACATCGTTTGACATGCGAGCTCCGAGGAGCAGTGCAAGAACATCTACCTGAGAATGAGCTTAAACTCTTCGTCGACAACTGCTTGGCGCACTACGACGTGATGATGAACCTAAAAGGCATGGTTGCCAAGACCGACGTCTTTCACCTTGTTTCAGGCATGTGGAAGACTCCGGCAGAGCGTTGCTTCATGTGGATGGGAGGTTTCCGCCCATCAGAGCTCATCAAGGTAGTCAAGTAACCTAATCAATTAACCCTACACTTCGTATACATTATCCACTCTTATTTGTTCCGTCCAGTATATTATCACGCGTAAGAATTTTATCCACTTACATAAGCATATATAAGAACATCATATTTCACAAGAAGCGAAATGATGAGATTATATTATGCTAGTGAGTGCACTAGGCTGTATAGGATACTTTTATTGTGATTGCATGGTTTAAAATGTCTGTGGAATTGAACAGAACGTCAAATATCAATGAATGACAATGGGAATCGTGAAGGTTTTTAGTATTAGGTAGAGTTAGGTGTCAATCCAAAAGGGCAAATGTCTGTTAAATGTGCAATGAAGATGAGTGGAAGAGAAAGAATTAATATTTCTTCTGTAACTTTCTCTTCCTTCGGTCTGCAAAAACTAAGAGCAAATATGGGTAATATAAGTGTGAATTAACATAGGTTAAAGTGATGCGTCTTTGGATGGAGCAGATTATAATGAATGAAGTGGAACCATTAACGGAGCAACAAATCCTAGGGATATATGGATTGCAACAATCCACTCAGGAGGCAGAGGAAGCTCTCTCACAAAGGCGCGAAGCCCTCCATCAATCTCTGTCGGACACTATAGCTTCTGATTCACTGAGTTATCCCCCAAACATGGCTAACTATATGGGGCAGATGGCTGTAGCCATGAATAAGCTCTCTACACTGGAAGGTTTTGTTGGACAGGTATGCCGTTGTTTCTAGTCTTATTATATTATCATTATCCTACTTGCTGGTGCTTCATATAATATTACTATCTACAATCCTATAAACTTATGATCGTTCGTGCATATATATTATTTCTTGGAATTCATGCATAAGCCACTTAGAGATCTACACAAGAAACATAGAACACACCCTGCCCAAGTTTGTGAAAAACCTGTAAAACTGATTTCCAAGGAATACGCAGCTGTAAATCTTATCCTTTTTATTCAATTGTTGTTAAGTAATTATAAAATTATAATTATTATAAGTTATATAAATTAATTTTTTTGACATTAATAAATAATTTTGTTACACTAGAAAGTATTTTTAATTATAATTATGTTTTTTAGTTAGAAGTCACCACGAGAACTAGGTCTTCCCCCTAAGAAGACCCCGTCACTGCCATTGGAATTGGATGCTTGCCGTATCCCTAAACTGTACACGTGACATCTCTAATAAACTTCGGACCCCACAGATTGGTTTCACTTTCACACTGAGAGGTCTGGGTGAGCCCATGTTCTTATGATGTCATGGTCGTAACCGATCGACTTAAAGACAAAACTGCCCGTTCGCTGTATAACCACCCTTTTGATCGTTCAAAACCCATTCCTCTGATTCGCATCTTGCCTCACTGAGTTTTGGGTTTAACTCGGTTTTTTCAAGTTACGTTTTAGCTTTTGCGCCATTCAGTTAATTTAGTTGGGGGGTTAAGATTTAGATAAATCTCAGGCAACTTTACCAACCAACCACGCTGCATTGAAGAAAGAATATTAGCAACAAAGTCGTTTAATTTGACAAAGCATGATGCTGTCTATTTCTTAGGAAAAGCAACATTGTCCTCGTGGCGGAATAGAATACAAGGAAACTGACTCGGTTAATTTCTAATTACTTTGAAGACACTGGGTAGGCGGGGTCCCATTGAAAATTAAGAGCCCATGGGCATATGGGTTGAAATCTATGGAAGGCTCCATTTTAAATTTTCTCATAAGACCGGATAATTTCAAACTTCTTCTAGATATTGGTGCCACATTTTTTAGTCCAGAACAGACCAACCCACTTCTTCCTCTTTTAAATTAAACAAACTCTTTGACAATCAACACACTCTCGATCGTATCTCCCAGGCAAGTCAATATCCAATCTCATTTGCAATCTTTTAAAGTGATTTATGTGATGAAATTTTGAAGTAATAATTGCACTTACAGGCAGATCATCTGAGGCATCAAACCATGCATCGACTGCGTCAAATATTGACCACTCATCAAGCTGCAAGGTGTCTACTGGCCATCGCTGAGTACTTTCACCGTCTCCGATCACTCAGCTCCCTCTGGTTGGGTCGTCCCCAGCAGGAGTAATTAATAGATACCCTTTAAACCAATTACTTAATTAATTAGCCACCTTTGGTTTTGCTTTAAATTTTATTGTTTCAACATATATTTCACCGCCTTTTCTGATTCCCTACCAATGTATAGACATATCATAGATTAAATTTCAGATAGTAGAAATTAAAATCTCAACATTCTCTCAGGTACACACTGAGAAGCTTAATTCGGATCGAGATTCATAGAAGTAAATACTACTTTGGCAGTCATTATTGACTAGGAATTAAATGTTGTTGGGAAGGAGAAAGAGTGAAAGACATTGAAAACTCATTTTAAAGAAGGGGTTCGTTGAGTACGTTTTGTCTCGATGTGCTGTTTAGAAGACACAACTTATTAGGCTCTAAAGCAAAATTTATTGTTTTAAAAACTGGACCGGTGACTGAAACAGAAAAGAAACTGATTCAAGGGTCAATGGTTCAACCGAAATTTAACCGTGGTTGAACCGGTGACTAATAAGTAATAAATATGAATTTTTATTTTATATATTATATATATCAGATATTTTTTAAATATACTATTTAATTATTTATCTAATTGTAAACTTAACGTAAACTCCAAAATTCAACCTAAAAATTTCAAACATACAAGTTTTTGTAAAAAAATTCACCAACACAATACAAAATAAGATAACAAAGCTCATTAGTCATATTTCATCAAAAGGATTAAAAAAAGATCACTAATCATAATATTCATTCAAGTTAAGATCAAAGTCAAATGCTCCTTCGTCATTGCCG
>JANKOD010000004.1:18092270-18105362 GCA_026284645.1 Erythroxylum acuminatum | reverse complement strand
AGAATATTATATTCAACAAATCAATTATTTCCTTTTCAATATATTGTGTGAAATATTGAATTGAAATTGTTATATTTCTGGAATATTGAATCAAATTTGAATTTTTGGTTGAAATATGCCACCAAAGAGAAAACAGGATATGATGCGAGTAAGGTTCAAACCATGATTTAGAGCCAGTTACTGTCCAAGTGAAGCATCACATTCTATAGCTGGAACCGAATTAGATGTTGTATCCAGCTACTACATTTATAAATGAGGCATCACCTTCCGTACCTACTGCTACACCATCCACCACCCCCATACCGATAGATATCAGGGGGTAAACGATGCGAATGAAGGAGACAACCTCCATCATAGAGCTAAGAGAGCTGATAGAAAAACTTACATCACAATTGTCAACAATCTGTAAGTAAAAATATATGAAACACCATATGTTTATAATTAAGTTATAAGTTTAAATCTAAAAAAGGTATAAAATTAATTGTTTTTATATTAGGTTGATTCCATCTGTATCGTGCTCAAGCAACTTGACATCCAAATTCAAGGAGAAGATTGATTTTGAGGGTTATCTATGGAATAACATCTCTCAGGCGACAAAAGAATTTTACTATCCGGAGTTTGAGGTATATTTTTTTTTGTTTTTAATTAATTTTTATACATTAATTAGATAAATATTCTTACATTATAAGTACTTATCGTATATTTTTCCTTTTATTTTAGAAAGATTTTTTTTTTGGGATTCTGAATTTGACACAGTCATTTATAAAGTATGGGAGAGATGAGCATGTACATGTTATCGAGACTTTATTGGTGCAATACACAAGACTGGTGTATGACCACCTTATATTTCTTAACAAATATCTAGTCGTTGGTAGCATTATTGGACATCACTCGAGGCAATATCCATTTCAGAGCATAATTCAGAGGACCGGGGCGAGAGAGTCTTCCTATACATACTGGAGGATCTATTACCCACCACAAGCATCCAGAGAGAGTTG
Source organism: Erythroxylum acuminatum (assembly GCA_026284645.1). Taxonomy (NCBI): domain Eukaryota; kingdom Viridiplantae; phylum Streptophyta; class Magnoliopsida; order Malpighiales; family Erythroxylaceae; genus Erythroxylum; species Erythroxylum acuminatum. The sequence goes on along the minus strand of JANKOD010000004.1, from coordinate 18,104,364 downwards.
TAAGTATCTACACTTTACATTTATATTTTGTTTTTCACTTTGGTGTATTTCAATTTAATTTGATGTGTGAATTTTGGAATGAAAATATGTGTACTATGGAGAATGATAATGTTATAAATATCTGGTGTCATATATAACTGTGTTGTTGATTTATTTTCTTTGTTCAACAGGGGTAAACATCATAAAAATAGAGAAAATTCTGCATAAATTTTTATAAATTGTAGTTCTCTTATAACATTTTATTTTGATGCAGGAAAAGTCTATAGGCACGAAGCTTACACCCTGTCAGCTTTTTTTTTCACACTCACACTAAGAAGTATGATGGTGTGACCTTCGTCAACACCCGATGTAGAGAACTAAATGTATGTGAAATTTTTGCTTTAATATTAATGCTTAATACTTATCACTTACTAATATAAACATTGCCTTTTGATATGACCAAATACAAGAAAGCATTGTATTACAATCTCAACAGTCTAAAGATGTTGATGAGAGTCAAACCTATCTTCATGCAGTGGGTGGTAGGGACCATCGTGGAAGGATATTCGGCTTAGGTTAATTTGCGGACACATGTTATTCGCAATCCTCCACATCCAGTACAGCAGCATCTAGTAGATGGTTCGCACCTAATGAAGTCCATGAGCTTTAGAGCATAGTACAAATATTGGCAACTCAATTTCAATAGTCGATAGAGTACATAGCTCAGCTTCGTAATAAGGTGAATGAGTTGAAGGAGAGGGGCAGCACCTCATCGTAACAATAAGAGCATCCGCGGTAACCAAATGAATAGTATACTTGTAATCATTTCATATGAATTAAATACTTATTATATACAAAATAATTTTTTATTATCAATTAAGATAATTTTTACTTTATATTATCAAGCAACTTTCTGTTTTAACAAATTAAATGTATAAACAAATTAAAATATTATCAACAGATAACTGATAACTAATAACTGTATAAATTATGCATCAACTGTAAGATCATCAAATAAAATTAAATGCAGGGAAAAATTAAAAAAAAGTTTTACTAAATTTAGTGATAGAAAAACAAAGTTCATCGGTAAAATCTATTCGATTTGTCGACAGATAACTAAGAATTGTCGGTAATGTTGTCATTAACCTACCAATGGAATAATCAATTTCGTCAATAAGGTTACCGATGAACAAATTGACAAACAAGATTTGTCCATCGGTAACTTTACCGACTGAAGCAATCTTTCCGTCGCAAAACATACCGAAATCACAAAATAACCGTTGGTATTTTCACCGATGGTAACACAAAATGTCCGTTGATAAATTTGCGACGGACAATCTGTGGTCCATTACAAATTATTATCTACGGCCGTTTTTTTGACACTTTCGTCCATTGATAACTTTCGTCGTTAACTTAGCTTACCGACGCAATGCGTAGGTTTTCCGTCGCTAAACTTCAATTTTCTTGTAGTATTTTTGGGTATCGTGGTACAAGATTATCGTAAGAATTATTTTTATTTCAAAATAATATGCTTTGGACATAATATTAGAGACGGGCGTCTGGGGAAAAAGCTTGTTAACTCTGTGTCAGAACATGGATAGAAACTACCAATGTTAGAGGGTGAAAAGATAGATAATCCTTCGGTTTGTCAACGACTAGTTAGACGTCTAATTTAGTTGATGATTACTTAAGCTTAGATTTCTTATTTGGTGCATGTGTTGTTTTAGTTTACAAAAGCATCTAAGAAGGAATACCTGAAAGTAGCATGCATATGGTACACTACCTCAAGAGTAACCTCAGATAGTGGATCTTACTGCATGTAGACAATGACTTGAAATTATATGTTTATTGCAATTTTGATTAGGTGAATTGTTTAATCACATGACTGATTAGTGACGAGATATTTTGTTATGCTTGGAAAATTGCTTATATCCTGAAAGACGAAGTAGAACATAGTAGCTCAATTTTCAGTAAAGGCAGAGTATTATGCAATGGGGGCAACTACTAACTAACTGGTTTGGTTAAAGTCTTTATTGAAGTTCTTGATGATAATTCACGACGAACCAATAAAATTATAATATTATATTCAGTTTGTTATCTGCATAATAACGAATTCTGTATTTTATAAATGGACTAAACATATCAAAATTGACCGTCATAATGTTGGGATTAATTCCAAACTAGAAATATTGACATGACCATTTGATCAGAGTTTCAACTGAAAAACATTTTCACCCGAACTCTGCCTCGACAAGATCTGTCTCGAAAGTAACATACTGTTAGACATTTTCTCCAAGGCCCATTCGCTCATTGCTTGGAATGAAAGCGTCGAGCAATTTAGTGGGCTCATTATTGCAATCTAAAAGCTAGTATCATGCTTTTCAAAATAAGAAAATCTTCTGGCATCTGGCTACTCTCATTACTCAATATATCAATATCTTTAAATTTCAACGTAATTTCATCTTCTTTGCAACTCCCTGGAATGTTAAATTGGAACCGATTTCATGGGATCGAGTAACAATATATGGTACAGACAACCTTAAAGAGTTAAGGAACCACAGGGACGACAATCCACAAATTGAAAGAGTAACTAAATAGCATATATTTGCTCACAACTTTTCTTTCTTCAAGCTTTCCTTTCCTAGTGAATGATCATAATAGTGGAAAAGGATTGAGCCTGGCAATTGGGATACAAACCAGGGGATGAGCCCTTGGAAGGGTTAAACCAGGACCCTCCTCCATGTTAACAACTGTGTTGCCACTTTCACCACTAACCTCCCATTCAAAGCACTGAATCAACGCAGCAAGGGTCGTCTGAACTAGTTGCAGCGCCAGAGTGGTGCCCGGACACCCTCTTCTTCCACTACCAAACGGCAACAGCTCAAAATGTTGTCCTCTCACATCCATCTGATGTCTGGCTTGATTCTCTTGTGTTCCATAAAATCTTTCAGGGTAGAACTCAAGTGGGTTCTCCCAGTAACTGGGATCTCTACCAATAGCCCACACATTCACAAACAACCTTGTTCTTGCAGGGATTTCATATCCTCTTACAACACAGTCCTGAGTTGATTCTCTCACAATTAGTGGGCCTGTGGGGTGAAGCCTGAGAGTTTCTTTAGTTATTGCCTGGAGATATGGAAGATTTGGAATGTCTGATTCTTCAACTAGTCTGTTGTGTCCTATTACCTGCTCTATTTCTTCTCTTGCTTTCTTCATAATTTCTGGATGGTTGATTAGCTCAGCTAGTGCCCATTCTACTGTAATGGCAGATGTGTCTGTCCCTGCTGCAAATATATCCTATCAATTATGCAAAGGAATAAGTTAGCTGTTGACAGTTAACTTTTTCCACTGTTACAAGCCTCCGCTTTGTTTTGTTTAAAAGTTAATTCATCCAATCTCCATAAAAATATTTGATAATAGAATATCAAAAACATTTGTTTTTATTAAAATTTTATATGGATAATTTGCAATCCCATTGACCCAGTTCACCTAACAATCGATATCCAAATCAAAATATTGTTCTCGGACATCTTTTTGGACACTTTTTACTACAGAAGAATTATAGTATACAAGCAATATGGTTAGTTTACTCGAAGAATAAGATTTGTTCTTTGACTCATTTTCGCCTATATAGTTCCCGATGGGAGACAATAACATAACTTTCTAAAAGATTAACCAAATATCAACAACTAAAATACTCTTCAACTTCAATCAGCAAATTAATATGAGAATAAGAAACTTAATAATGAAACAAACATCAAATTTACGTGAAAAACCATCTAAGTATAGAGAGAAAAACTAATGGTCAAACTAACAAGCAAATCCACTAAACTCAAATAAAGATTTACAAAATTTGATTTCTCACCACGCAATAACAAGTTGTCTCACAAAGCTTCACGATTGAAACCTAAGTTGATATAACAATTAAGAAACACCTAAACAAATTCTAAAAATAATAAAAAAGGATGGGAATACTGCACTACTTTCCCTTTCTCGATTTTTCCTCTCTTTTGGACATTATTACAGCACTTACTTACAAAACTTACGTATTTTTCTCTTGTATATCACAAAATAGGTTTTTCCGCATTGTACACAGTCTCATACACAACCGTGTAAGTGACCATGTCTTTTCAATACTATCTCATTAGCACATGTACACAGTCACAGAGAGATACACGGTCATCACACACGGTCGTGTATGACATACATATGGGTGTGTAAATGACCATATATGTCTTCGCTCTTCACATTCTTCTGCACAAAGTTCTAGAGACTTATATAGTTAATCTACACGACTGTGTAAGTAAAGAAAGAAGTGTGTGTCACTCTACAAGGGCAGGCGAACTTACACAGTTAATATAGACGATCATGTAAATTAAAGACATAGACATTTAGCACCTTAAACAGTCGTGTCTCCCCCTAGAAGAACTTTATCCATCTTGTCTTTATTTGATCATCATCTCCACGAACTATAAAGGCGTCTATGATTAATAGATAGGGCTAGATACTTAACAATTTCCCCTTACAGCCCAATTGTGGGGAAGACAAGTTATTCTCTAACATCTACTTGAGAGACATCCTGACATGCTTACTACATAGCTCTTGTTTGCTTCTACAACAACTTTAGCCAATATATCAACACCATTCATATTTGTATTAATCTTCTTCAACACCAATTATTGCTCCTCAATTACATATGTCAACTAATAATATTTGACATCTATATGCTTTGTGTGCGAGTGATGCATAGTATTTTTGCTCAAGATTTAACTATCACAAAATGCTACATGTTCTTATTGCTTCACATCTAACTCTTGAAGGAACCTTTTCAGCCAGAGCATCTCCTTATGAGGTTCCACTACAGCTACATACTTTGCTTTAGTTAGTAGTTATAGATAAAACTACACATTTTTATGTCTTAGATTGCTATAAGATGGCTCCTTTTGTAAACTTGAGTAGAAAACATGAAGTAGATTTTCTTCCATCAAGATCTATATCTATATCTGCATCCGTAAAACCTTCTATAGTTGGCTCACCATCACCAAAACATAAACTCCACTTTAACGCGTCTCTTAAGTTTCTCATATTCTATTTCAATGCTTCCCAAAGAACCTTCCCCAAATTTGACAAGAATTTGCTCACCGTCCTAATAACCTGTGCAATATCTAGCTTTATGCACATCATTGCATACATTAAAGACCCTACTATAGATGAGTATGAAACAAAGGACATACCATCTTTCTCCTTTTCTATTGAAGGACATGCATGCTTACTCAGCTTGAAGTAAGGTGCCAGTGATGTGCTAACTGGCTTGGCATGCTTCATATTGAATCTTTCTAGCACCCGTTTAATATATCTCTCTTAAGACAACCATAATCTCCTAATATTCCTATCCTGAGTTATCTTTATGCCTAAAATCTACTTTACAGATCCCAAATCTTTCATATCAAAATATTTACACAAACCCTCCTTCAACTTTTGGATTTTTCCAACATCTTGAATCACAATCAGTATATCATTAACATATAAAAGAATGATGAAGTTTTCATCTGTGAACTCCTTAAAATACACACGAGCATCGACATAAGTTTATTTGTAACCATGATCTGTCATGAAAGAGTCAAAATTTCGATACCACTACCTTGGAGCTTATTTTAACATATATAGGCTTTTCTTTAGCTTACAGAGCATATTTTCTTTGTCTTTAGCTTTGAAACCTTTTTTCTAATTCATATACATCTCTTCTTCCAAATCTCCATACAAGAAGGTTGTTTTAACGTCCAATTGTTTGAGTTCAATATCCAAAAAGGCAATCAGATCCAAAATTGTTTAAATTGAGATCATCTTGACTACTACTGAGAAGATTTTATCAAAATCTATACCTTTATTTTGACTGAAACCTTTCACCACTAGCTTTGCCTTGTGCTTTACTAGCTTATTACCATCTTTCTTTATCTTAAACACCCACTTATTATTCAGTGCCTTTTTACCTTTTGGAAGCTTCGCTAACTCATATGTATCGTTCTTATTTAGAGAATTAGTCTATTTCTTCATAACTATAAGCTAGAGAACTTTATCTTCACAAGATGCAACATCTTGCACATTCTCATTCTCCCCCTCAGTAGTAACCAATAGGTATTATGAACTTGGATACCTTGTAAAAGGCCTTTTCTCTCTTATCAAACTTTGAATTTATATATCACTAGCTGTTGAATCCAGTTGCTCCCCTTGTTTATTATCTTCAATAACTTAATCTCCAATGTTATCAGGATGTGGTTTATGTATCTCATCATTACCAGACTATATTTGATAATCTTCAGCATATGTTTGGTCACACATTTGATCTCCTGCACCTGTAGACTGCTAAATAATGAAAGAAATTGATGGAGAATTAACAATGTCATATGATGAGCTGTTGTGTGATGACTTATCTCCTCTTAGAAGACCAACACTTCTGTTGTGCTCTTGGAATACCATATCCCTATTTCTGACTAGCTTTTGCTTCTTTGGATCATAAAGTATGAAGCCAAACTAATCACCACTATATCCAACAAAGATGTAAGGTGTTGCCTTTGAGTCAATCTTTTTTCTCTGATCTTTGGGTACATTTTAAATGCCTTACAACAAAAAACTATCAAATGATGATATGTAGGATCCTTACCAATCCATACTCTCTCAAAAATCTCAAAATCAAATAGAACTGATGGAGCTCTATTAATCAAGTAGACTGCAATCCGGACTACTTCATCCCCAGTTTATACTACTTCACCCCAAAATGTCTTTATCAACATAGACATTCTGAGCATGCAATGAATCTTATCTATAATTGTTCTATTCTTCCTGTCAATAACACCGTTATGTTGTAGAGTGCCTGGTTTTGTCTTTTCATTTTTAATGCCATATGTTATATAATAATCTCAAAAAAATTTCGTAGGCATTTCAGCTTCCTTTCATATTTGCTTTCTACCATGACATGAAACTTCTGAAAAGTTTTAAATACTTGACTCTTTGAGTTCAACATATACGCCTAAGTCTTTATGGAAGAATCATCAATAAATGTAACAAAATATTTTTTACCTCCTAGCGACTCCTCCTCAATAGGGCCATAGACATTTGAATGCACCAACTCCATTATCTCCTACTTCTTTGTAGATCCTCTTTTAAAAGAGAATTTATGTTACTTTCTAGCCAAATAATGATCACAAGGATTAATTGGTAGTGTGTTCTTAACTAAGATAAAGTATTTACTAGCCAGTAAATTTAATCCTTTCTCACTTATGTATCCCAATTGTCGATGCCATATATTTGGAGAAGTTTCCTCTTCATCTATGTATTCTTCTCCACCACCATACACCTTTAAGTGTGTATTGTATAATGAGCAACATAACTCTCCTTCAGTAATAGTCATTGCTCCTTTCGATAGTTTCCACTTCCTATCCCTAAAAGTATGATGAAATCCTTCTTGATCCAATACATTATTCAATAACAGATTTAGCTTTAAATCAGGGATGTGTCATAAATCTCTTAAGGGTAATGAGCATATGATATTTGTTTGAACTCATACATCACCTATACCAACAATCTTGGCGGATCTTTAATCACCCATCTTTAAGCTCCCAAAGTCTCCACTATTGTAGTTTAATAAGTACTTCACATTTGGAATATAATGATAAAAAGCTCTTGTGTCAATTAACCACTGAGAACCCAAATTACTGATAAGGAACCATTCATTTATTGCATAAACTAGGGACACCTCATTATCCATGCTTGAAGCTATTGCAGTTGCATTTTTATCATCTCCATCATTATGATAATCTTGCTTTTTATGATCCCTCTTCTACCTATAGTATAGCCTTTTAATGTGTCCTGGCTTGTTGCAATGGTGGCATGGCTTCATATCTTTGTCACGTCTGGACTTTGATTGGTTCTTAGACTTGCTATGCATTTTGGGACCCTTGTTTTTGTTCCTTCCCCTGCTTTCTGCCAAGAGAGCCTTCACGTTGTCAACTCCCATCTCTTTTCTTCTGATTTCTTCATTGAACATACTCTCTTTGATTACGTCTAAAGAAAGGGCACCTTCAGGAGCTCCATTACTAATCGTCACCACGATCATTTCCTAGCTATCAAGTAACGAACTCAATACGCTTAAAGCTCGTCATTAAGAATGATCTTAGTTATAGTAAGTTTGTTGATTATATCCTAAAAATCACTCAGATGCTCCAACACAGATTTCCTCGCTTTTAGCTTTAAGTTCACAAGTCTTTTAATTAGAGAGGCCTTGTTATGGGTAGTCTTCCTTTCATAGAGTCCTTCTAGCTTTTTCCACAGCTCAAAATGATTCATTTCTTAAAACATATGGTTAAATATGTTGATATCAATCCATCATCTAATAGTGCCAAAAAATTTTCGTTTCATCTTTCCCCATTCTCTTTTTGACTTCTTTTTAGGTTTTGAAGGAACATCATCCTTCACACCTTTGTCTACATCAATAGGATGAAAACGATCCTTGCTGTGCAAAAGCTCCTCCATCATGTGCCTCCAAATTGAGTAGTCTATTGACATCAAGACCATAGAACTATTTCCACCATCCATCACGATGGCTTTGATACCACTTTTTAGAAGACAATAATGCAACTCTTTAAAATATCAACCAAATATCAAAAACTAAAATACTCCTCAACTTCAACTAGGAAATCAGTATGAGAATAAGAGATTTAATAATGAAACAAACACTATGATTTACATGAAAAACTCTCCTGTGTAAAGGGAAAAAACTATAGGCTAAACTGACAAGCAATTCCACTAAACTCAAATAAGGATTTACAAAGTTTAATGTCTTACCCCATAGCAATAAGTTGTCTCACAAAGTTTCATGATTAAAACCAAAATTAACGTAACAATTAACAAACACTTAAACTAATCCTAAAAACAATAAAAGGATGAGACTACTAAACTACTTGCCCTCCCTTGTTTTTCCTCGCTTTTGAACGTTATGGCAGCACTCACATGTAAAACCTACGTATTTTTCTCTTTTATATCACGAAATAGGTTTTTCTGCATCGTACACGATCACATATATAACTATGTAAGTGATTGTGTCTCTTTAGCACCACCTCACTCACAAATGTACAAGGTCACAGAGAAATAGACAGTCATCACACACGATCGTGTATGTCATAAACACGGACGTGTTCATGATCGTGTATGCCTTCACTCTTCACGCAATTCTAAAGAATTATACGATTACTCTACATAGGCGTGTGTGCTTACACAGTTAATATACACAGTTGTGAAAGTTAAAGACAAGACCATGTAGCACCTTACATAGTTGTGTCTCCTCCCACAAGATCTTCATCCATCTTGTCTTCACTTGTTCGTCTCAAAATAGGGTTGTACACTCAATAGTCCCAATCAAAAAAAAAAAAGAGGAAATTTAAGTAGGTGCCTTTGCTCCTCCCAGACAAATATCAAGTATTTATAATTAGGATAATAAAAAGAACGGATTTCCTTTAGCATTTACTTAATTCTTGAATCCACGTATAAAAGCATAAATGACGCTTAGATGTCATCTAGAGGTATTGATCTTAATGCAAGATTATTAATTTACCAGAATGAAGGCCTTTATATTTTCTCTGGTCAACTTCATATCTGACTTCTCATCTTCAGCTATATCAAGCAAAATATGAAGCAAATCCTTCACTGAATTATCACCCTCACCAATTCTATTGTTCCTCTTCCTCTCCTCTTCATGCTCTTTTATGATCCTTTCTGTAAGCTTATCGTACTTATCCTTAACTTCTTTAAGCCTCCCATAAAATCCTTGCAAATCCAATTTCTTACAGAACCAGATGAAGTCAGCCAAATTAAACTTCCCAGTCAACACAGCAATCTCATGCACCAACTTCCTTACCTCGTCAGCTTCATGTTCCTCCTCTGAACACCTCTCACTCATTATCATTCTCGATATCACGTTGTTGGTCACTCTTATAAGCTCTCCTCCAACGTCAACTGCCTCATTTGCGTTGGCTTTCTTTAGAACAAACTGTAAAAAACTTCGCATCTCTTCTCGCCTAACTGGAAGGAGCTGGTCAAGTGTTCGACCACCAAGAAGCTCAGACATACAAAGCTTTTTCATGAACTTCCAATAAGGTCCATAAGGTGCAAAGGAGAAATCCGCTGAGCCATATGTAAGGTAGTCAACGGCGGCTATTTTGGGTCGATCAGAGAAAGAGCCTTCATGGGTTTTCAGGAACTCTCTTGCCGTGTCCGGAGAGGAAGCGACAAGGCAGGGAACAGAGCCTAGGAAGATATGAATCAAGGGTCCATAGCGGGTTGAGAGTTTGTGAAGAGCTTGGTGCGGTATTGGAGCCAAAAGATGGAGGTGTCCAATGATTGGTAATGCAAAAGGGCTAGGTGGAAGACGACCTCTGTGCCGAGTTTTGGATAGTATGGATCTGACTAAAATCGTAGAAACAACCCATATAACAAATATTGTGAAGTAAGCTTGGAAATCCGCCATGTTTGGATCTTTTTAGAGTAGATGTTACAAAAGCAAAGTTGACGATCACATCAACTTTCTTTATGTAAAGGAGATTGCATTTCCAGAGACGGCACACCTTGCAGTTTCTATACAAAAGGTTCTCAGTACATGCGTTACTTCTTCAAAATTTTGTCCTCTGTACTGGATCGACAAGAGAAAAGCAGTGGCTTTTAGGAAGGTCTCTTGAGAACTGAGCTTGCAAGGTTAATAATTAATTTCATATATCTTTTTCTAAGAAAGGAAATGATGCAGAGAACTAGAATCTGTTTTTTTTTTTTAATTTTGAAGTATGGTGGATTTTAGTATCATTGTGGCGTGTAGTACATTGTGTTTTCTTTCTTTTCTTTTTTGTTTAGATGGCCGGCCAAATCAAATTTCTCTCGGATCTTTCCTAAAATCATATTCTTTGATGTGAATGAGATCATATAACACGTAAGATTTCCTTAAGAACTGTCAGAAACTTCCCAAATTTCACGTTAATTCAATTCCACTGCAGGCCAAGTTGGACCTGGTAAAACTAAAATCAAATCTCCCGTAACCATGCATTTTGTAAGATCGGAAATCCGATCTACTTTATTGGACCCTTGTAGAGCTAAAGAGATTCTGAAACGACTGACTGAGTAAAGTGTTCAAATTTCCTTTGGCTCTTAGTGTAGGAATTCTATTGGCAATATGTGATTAAGCTGAGCAGCAATACTGGCTGATTGTTTGTAAACAAGGAATGTCAAATGTTGCGCCCCCAAGAATTTCAATTATATTATTACACGACGTCAGAAGTAACCTTTAGCGATGAAAATTTTCGTCATTAAAAGTTCCTATTCGTCGCTGATAACATTTATCAATGTTATTAAATCGACGAGGAAAATACTATATGCAAACTTTTTTACCAAATCGTCACGAATTAGTTTTTGCTACGATCTGAATACGTAGCAAAAAGAGATACACGGCGATACGACAAATCGTCGCTAATGATATTTTGGTATGCTTGGTTTTCGTAGCTAAATGTTATTAGCTACATTACTTTAAACGTAGATAATAACATTTAGCGACGAATTTTGAATAATCCCCCAAAATTATTGGCGACGGTATGGCAGACGTAACAAAAAAAATTTAGCTGCATTTTTTTTTGCAAATAGGCCAAACTGAATTGCGACGTTTTTCAAAACATAGCTAAAAGATTTCGGCGATGATTTTAAAAATATAAGCAAAACTTTTTAGCTACGCTTTTGTTTTCTAATAAATATTATTACTAAAAATTTTATCATGTTAATTATAATTATTAGTGACATTTTAAATTCATGTTATTGTATGTAATATTTAGATTTTTTATAATTTATTATACAAAAATATAATTAAAAATAATTAGAAATTAGAAGTATTTTATATAAACAATAAAATATCTTTAAATGTTAATTACAATCGTTAACAAAAATAATTATGTGCAAATTAAGAATCGTTTTCATCGTCATTACTACTTATATAATTCGGGCAAAGTATTCTTTTTTTAAAAATAAATGTGATATTACTATAGATGGAACTAAAATCTACATAGTAATGAGTTCAAGGCATAACACC
>JANKOD010000004.1:18048981-18076416 GCA_026284645.1 Erythroxylum acuminatum | reverse complement strand
GCAGTACGTTCCGTTAGGACCGAACCAAACCACTTTGATATGTTATGTGTTTTTGATTTGTTACTTTGTGATGCATTTTTATGTGCTGCATACATGTTTTGAAATTATTAGTGATTTGTGAAGTTTGAAAAATGAGAAATTGAAGTTTCAATCGAGAAATTCTTGAAATTGTTTAGAAATATTTGAAAAGATGAAAAGCTTGAAAAATAAGCTTTTGGGCAAAACCTTGTGAAAAATGATTTTCGCTTATGTTTCAATTTATAAATGTGTTATCCACTGAGCCGTTGAGCTCACCCCCCTTTCATCCCCATCTCCAGGTATCGAGCGGGAGATTGGATGAAAGAAAGTCAAGGCTTCGTTTTGATTTTGTTCGTCTTATGTTTTATGTAATTTGGATTTTTGGTATTGTATATGGCTTGGAAAGCCATTCAAGTTCGTAGTGTATCTATTTCGAAATGTAAATGATTTATGGTTTATGAATTGAATTTGAGGTACAAATTTTATGTATGGATGTGAGTTTATGTATGATTATGAAATTGGATGATGTAAGTAAATGATGGATTTATGTTTTGAGTGAAGTACAAATTTTGTGTATGGTTATAACATATGAAGATTATTGGATTGTGTTTGGATTGATTTATGAATTGATACAGTATAATGAGATGAATATAAACGAAATTAAATCATGGCTGGGATTGATGATATTGATGAATGAAAATTTTTGAAGTGTTAGGTATAGAAATTGCGTTTGTTTGCATTTGGGTTTCCGGATAGGAGGTTCGATGAAGTGTATGGATGGTTGTTAGGGTTGGTTGTGATTACTGAAGTGTTTTTAAAACCTTTGTAGGTTTTGGGTTGTATGAAATACAGCCGTTATGCTGTCCGATTTTCGATAAAAATCGGTGTATGGCAAGTTAGCATAAGTCTAAGAATAAGAGTTATGAGATGCGATAAAATTTGAAGAAATAAGTTTTGATGGAGAATAAATTTCCGAATAAGGAAATTATATGGTTTTGATTGGTATGAGATTGAATAGAGTTAAAGGGAATGAAATGAATAAGAGTGAAAAAAAGTATACCGATTTTTGGATTGGGTTTAGTCTAAGGTTTCCATCGCGACAGTTTTCTTGTTCGCTTCGGATGTCGGATCCGCTTTATTTTGCACTTCGTTTTTGTTTCTGTTTGCCTTTCATTTGTTTCCGCGCGCGTTTGCTACCTCCGTTTTTTATTGCATCCGTTCTTTCGCTGCCGTTCTTTGTGCTTCCGCTTTTCGTTTCTGGAAGTTTCCGTTCGTTTTCGCTTTTGATCTCGTTTTTCCGGTTGGGATCAGGTTTCGAGATCGGGTCCCAACATATAATGCTCTCGAATTTATTTCAAATAATCATTTTTTAACCCTTTGGTTTTTTTCCTTCATTTTAGAACTATTGTCATAAACCCCTCACATTATAGACATTAAGATTATGAGACTTAAATGCATTCAATAATTCATTGAAAAGTCTCAATCCAGATGTGTCATCTACCTTCAAGAACTTCAAAATATACTCATCTATTTTTAATTTTTTATTTGGCATATTCACACATTGTACTAATTAGTACTTTAAAATTATTACAAGATGAAATAGGGGTTGTCCAACTAAAAATTATGAGGATTTGTATAATTTGATTTCACCATTAAAATTTTCATAATTATATATATTTCGATGATCATGATTTGTGTCAAAGAAAATAATTTTTTAGCTCTTGAATATTGATTGTGTTGTTCTAAGAACATGTTATAAGTTTGTTTTCTTAAGTTTTAATGTTGTATCTTACTAATGTGGTTAAAAAAAGACATTATGTGTTAATGCATTGATGATGTTTATATGTTGTTATGGAATTCCTTTCGTATGAGCGAAATTATTAGAATATAATTGTCTCTTTTAAAAGTATTATAATAAATAAACTAAATTAGTAAATTAACTTCCCTAGTGGGATCGACTCTTATTTGTTATTTGCTAATTTGTTTAATAAATTGAAAGTAAAATAAGGATTTAATTTGTATACACCTAATGACATATATCAATGTACTTGTTTGTTGGAAGTTCAATATCAAACTTTCTCTGTAATTTTTTGGGATTTGGCTCCAAAAGTTTCATCATCCTCAATCCTTAATGCTTTTTGGGGATTACTATAACCAGATTGCATGATCTTCCTAGTCACGTAACTAATTGGTGGTTGGATATTATCAGCATCTAGTGCAAATGGCATATACTGACAAAATTTTGCGAAAAGAGAATTTGGATGTCAATTGTTTCTTTCATCTTATGGAGAAAAGGTGAAAGAACTTGATTATGATTGTCCTACAATATGCAGAGGCATTTATGAGGGTTTTGTTCTTATGTTTATAGAGAAAAAGATTAAAGAATTTGACTATGATCATTTGCCTGCATTAAGGTGGTGTCCCGCTAAGCGTGTGAGAGTTTTGTTCTTATATTTATGGAGATGAAAGAAAATGAAGAAATTGATGGTGAGAAAGAAAAACTCATTAAAGTTATATCTCACGTGACTTGCCCTATCAACAACGTTAATGGAGATATTAACGTCTAATTGAATTTGAAAAAAAATTGAAAGTTTTAGTATTTAATTGTTACTTTTTAAAGTTTGGATTATAATAACAAAATTGAGCAAATTTTTAGTTTTTTGTAATTATCCCTTAAAATAATAAGAAATGTATACTAATAAGAAGTAAAATGAAATCCAATTCATTTAGTTATTGTGAACAAATTTATTATTGAACTAATCAAATGAACTATTATCATCTAATTGTTTTTATGTAATTAAGATTGACTTATCATGCATTTCAAACTATTTATTTATAATAACATTAAAGGTCCATGTAAGAATAACTTATATCGCTAGTCAAATCTATGAGGTTTCGACCCATTATCCTTCCATTACTGAAAGTGGGTCCACGAGGCCCATGCCTTCACATAGACCACATGTACCCAATCGAGGCTTTGAATGGATAGGTTTTGCCCATGCTTCGGCTATATTCACCCTTTGGACGGGATGAGATCGTCTGTACCGCCTATGTGCCATTTCTGTGCCAACTCCTCCCATCCACTTATTTCACGTTGTCCCATTTATTTATTGTGAAATCTGTGGATGGGAGAGGTTGGCACAAAGATGGCACAGGAAAGCCGATACAGAGGATCTGAAGCCCCTTTGGACTGATCGGACTGATCTTACGTCCCATCAATAACAATACATACAGTTATTAGTTTGGTTGTATTTTTCTTTTTTGAATGCTAGTTAGGTAGTACTTGAAATGGACAGCTGTGCGAGCATATAAATTACTTCTGGAAAAGCTTTTCCTATCTTATGAACAACGTCTATCTTTCTTAGGAAACAATTTACAATTATGGTGTTTGATCATTCCAATACACAAATTAAGGGTATGTCACTTTTTTTTAAAGAAAGGGTATGTCACTTTTTTATATTTAATTTTGTGCAACCTTTTTTAACTCATTTGTAATATAATTTCATCCCATCAAATTATTTATAATTACAATTATATTTTATTTCATTCAATTTATTTTAATATGTTTATTTTTATTTTTTTATAACATTTAGCTTGTATTGCATTTTACTATATTGGGTTTAATATCATCGTTAACGTTATCAAATTCATTCATTATGAAATTTTCATTTAATTTTGAAGAAGTTGGGAAAACAATAAAAGGGGGAATTAATATGGGAAATTGGTTATTTTCAAATGTTTGGGGAATCTTCTAGAATTTTCTTACTTAAAGGGGAAGAAAAATAATTTTTGAGTTTTAAAAATTAAAGAAGCTAGAAATAAGCTGAAATTAGTTGAAAATTTTAAAAAAGAGCTATACTTATGAATTCCATTGGACCTAGAAATAATACACCTTCCAATATTAATAGGTTGATTGTTTCAAAAGGAAAAAATATATCTGAGAGCTGTTTCCCGGATCCAAAAGAGAGTACTTAGGTTCTCCCAATAAGAAATACTAGAAATTTGTTAGCCACTTGGATCTATGAATTGAATTAAGGTATTATCTATAATCCTTTATAAACACTACTTTTAGTGTAGAACAGGAAGAAGTATTAGGAAGCCTCAAAAGGAGAAAAACTTATAAAGAAAATGAAAAGTCACTAATATTTTCAAATACCCTTTCTTCGCTATCTTCTCATCTTTACTATTTGGTCGCCATTGTTTTCATTAATCTCTATTAGCTGCTTTAACCTCCCTCATTTATGTCAATGATATCACACCATTCTTAATAGCTTTTGATGGTCATCATGCTAGTAGTAAATTATGACCAACCTTACTATATATATATAAAAAAAAACTTCTCTCTCAGTAACACCAAGCTTAGCCCTGGGCAAGGGTAGGAAGGACACCTACCTAGTGCCAACATTTGCCCTGCTTCTATTTTACTTCATTTTATTCTCTATAAATACTCACTCTTGACACTTATAAAGAACAAAAAGGGGCAAAATAAGGTTTTTTTTATTACTTTTCCCAGGAAATGTAAAACATTAGGAACAGGCCTGGGTGATACCATAAGCTACAACTAGGCTCGTCATTGCTTCTTCTTTCTTAAGAACTCATGCTAAAAAATATTATTGGTGAAGAAGATCGTTACGTCCAAATTAAGACAAATATTGAATACATGAAAGGAGTACGTATAAGCCACCTTTATTCACATAATTCTAGAGAAAGGGTAAAGAGATTAATAAATGATGGGTTCGATCTTTATTAAACTAGCAGTTCACACCTTTAATCCAAATAGAAGCCTAAGAGAAAGTTAAACATCTAAGAAAATAACTTCTATTTCAAACATAAGCGTAACTTGTGTGGAATAAATATGCCTATTATCCCAACATCTTTATAGACCTTATTTTGGCCTAAAAAATTTAGATCATATTTGTTAGAATTTATATTAGGGAAAAACAAGCACTTGTCTCTCAAATCAAGGTGACTATAACGTAAGTGATGTTTTTAAGATTAAATTGGATAATGGGTTTAGTTTAAAAGGACCACACCAGAAGCCTAAATTAAAACCAATTTAAAAAGTGCATGTTTTTTTATGGATTCTAAATGCTGGTAATAAGGGTATATATAGATATATATGTTACCATGATTTAATTAATTTATGGTATGTTCTAGGTAATTGTTAAAGATCTTGCCTTAAATGAGATTTATTAAGAATTGAAGAGAATTATAAGCAGAATTATAAAAAAATGACAATTCTTAGTTGAACCAGACCTAGCCTACACTCATAAGCTAGCCTACTTCCATCATTAATCAGGTACAACGAGAGACACAACCTTAGAAGAGATTACATGGTGGATGGGTCGGCAATGCTAGGCCCGGGCCCAGGTCCAAGTGACAACGGCCCATTCGCAGGTGTTAGACTCCCATGCAAACGCAAAGACCTATGTAAAGACCTAAACCTAGCATCTATTTCATATATAAGGTACTATTTCGCCTTCAGACAGGTACGAGATTATAACCCTAGTTTTCTCTATTCTCAGCGACTAGAACCTCCTGAAAAAGACTAACTTGAGCGTCGGAGGAGCCTTCCGGGAATCAATCCCCGGCGTGCCTTACTTGTTTTGCAGGTATTCAGCAGCCAAAGTCACACAGAATTATAGATTCGAATAGCAACATCCAGCCCCAGCAGAATCCGACTGAACTACATGGCATCAAAGATAATATGTAGAGCAATATGGTTTGAGCCATGACTTTGCCATAGACCATGTACTAGTCATAAGAGAAAAAAAAAGGGTCCATATTCAAAGGGAACAATCGTACCAAAATTCTCCAAAGAAAACAAGAAGATCCACAACCGAGGGCAAAGGCATGTCAGAGTTCCTATCCCTCTGTACAAAAGATTTGTAATATAAATTATTATAACTTTTTTATTTGAACTTTGATTAATATAATTTTAGTGGATATGAAAATCTAAGAGAGACACATACAACTTTTTTATTATGAAATTTATGAGTTTTTTAGATTCAAAGTCCAAGCCGTGGTTGTGGATTAAGACATATCTTAATAATCTAACAAATTATTAATAGACATGAAAACACCCTAGTTAAGGAGGCTTTTTTCATATACTTTCATACTAGACTTATGGTTTGCTTATAAAGGAGAAAAGACATCCTAAAGGAACATGGAGCATCCATTTTCAAGGAAAAGAAGATCTAAATCATCCCAATAAATTAAATCTCGCATTGGAATATTGAAACCAACTATATAACTCTTTCTATTTTTTGTATGTTTGGTTTCTTTGTTATGTTTTTTAGTTTAAAAATGATGAGTGGTTGATTATTCATATGTCTAGATAAAAGCAAACACGAGTATTATATCTATTTGAATTGACTCAATTTTATTGATGAAGTGATTTTTTATTTTTTGAGCTATCTTTATTTGATCTTAATGCAAAGTCAATTATTCTAGTGATTAAATTTGAGACACCTTGGGAAAGCCTGCTTATGAGTGAAATATGACTTAGGTAGAAGGGGTTAAATAGGAAGCTTGAGAGATACCTAGGTGACCTCTTTATTGTTAGCGTAAAACCTTTTAAGGATTTCATAAATCGTACACATTCAAATAAATATTATCTTGGTAGAGATACAAGTTAACTAACTAAAGAGCAGATGATAATAGTTCAATAGAGTGCAATTTCAATGTCTAAGAAATTATCCCAATCCAAATATAAAACATTTCTTAATAAATTAAATTATGAATATAATAATGATCTTAAAGGGAGTTGTTATCTTGATATCTGCCACGTCTGATTTATTCTCTTGAGTATATGATTTTGGTACATTTTCTGTTTTGAATTTTGGTTATTGATAAAAGGTTCAAGTTATGAATGGTGCTAGTAGCTGGTTGAAATTGTGACCTAGTTAAATAATAAGAAGTATTCATGATAAGATATTTACCTTCGTGTAAGAAGGTTAAGATAAAATTTCTGCCAAGTCAATCATACTTGTTAAATATTATGAAAAAAGAAAGAAAAATATTTAAAATAGAAATTGCATTAGTTTGTTTTCGTTATAACTTGTCAAATACATCTTGACTTGGAATTTTTACTCTTTTTGTGTCCATTTAATATATGAGGTGAAGTTTTTTGAATTGACTTTAATTTTGTAGGTTGAGATTAAATACCAAGTTAGTGTAACTAGCTAGAGATCTAGGTGATTGATGAATGGGATGATTGAATTGATAATGGTAATATTTGACCACTTTGATTGAATTGTTGAACTTTCTTAGAATCTAACTTACCTAAATTGATGTATTTTGAGATTGATTTGCTTAAGAAAAAGAAAAAAAAGTTAAGTGTGGGGATATTTGATAAGCATAGAATATATATATATATATAACTTTGAAAATAGACGAATTAAATCAGGAAGAAGTCCGCCCGAAATTGGTATCAGAGCCTATCATACAATTAGTTAGGCCATGGTATTGTTTCGTATTGTTATTTTTACGTTGAGGACAATTATTTGCATAATGTCGTTCTTCTTTGCAAAGCCAACATCTATATATATATATACAACCAAGACTATCTATTGATTTACCTAGCCTACACTTGTATTCTAATTCTACCTTGGATAATATCGAACGGAACCACCATTTTTTCATAGAGGTTTCTTGCCGTTATTTAATTTACATATATATACTATGTTTTGCTTATAAATTATCATAATGTAATTGATTTATATTATATTTTAGGTAATTATTGGTGATGTTTTCTTGGGATGAGATTTGTCAAGATTGGAGAGAATTGCAATAAAAAAATATGAAGAAAATCACAGTTCTTGTTGAACACAATCTCGCCCACTCTTGTATACCAAATTATGTCCATCATTGATCAAGTTTAGGAAGAGACATGACCTAGAGATAGGCTATATGGTGTTGAATAAAACCCATAGAGAGTAATATGTCATGAATTATAGTCATACTATAGAACTTGTGCTAGTAACAAAAGAATTATAAGAATCCATAGCCTAAGGATGTAGCGATGCCAGAGATGATGTCCTATCCCTAGAGGAAACAAAACGATCCATGGCTTAGGGCAAGAGAATGTCAACCCATTTCCCTCTCTAAAAAGATTTGTAAGGTAACTTGAGCACTACTTTATAAATCAATCATAACTTTCATATATAAATTCCAATTGAGATTATTCAAGAGGCTTTAGAAAGCCAAAAGAGAGATTTATAAATTTTGACTTTTGATTTTTATGATTTTTTAGATCCAAGTCGTGGCTTATACCATGTATTAATGATATGATATATTACAAATAGACATCGCGGATCCACTTTAGGGAGGTATTTTCATATTCTTTTATTCTAAAAGTAGGGTTAGCCACTAGGGAAGAGAAAAATATGCTACACGAGTATAGAAAAGCCATTTTTAAGGAAAAAGAAGATCCAAATCATCCCAAACACTCAAAGCACACAAGAATATTGAGATCAACTCTATAATTCTTTCTACTTTATTTTGTTATGTTTTTTATTTAAAAATGATAAGTATCTAATTATTTCACATGTCTAAATAGAAGGAAACCCTAGTATTATATCTATTTTAATTGTTTCAATTTTATTTATAAAGTGATGTTTTATTTTTGTGAACTATCTTGTTTGATCTTAATGTAGAGTTAAACAAAAAAAATTGAATAAATTTAATGAACTAGGGGATGGAAATATTGAACTATTTCATCATGTTATCTTGGAAAGAAGAAATTACAACATCATTATCTCTTCTTTACTAACACCTAGTAGTATTTTAGCTAAAAAAAAGGAGGAACTTAATAATGAAGCTCTAAGATATTTTATAGAGCTTCTAGGCTCTAAATCCTATACTACTTGCTCTTTCTAGGATATGAAAAAATGCATACCTCAAGGAATTAGTGTTGAAATTGGTAACTCCCCTGTTAGTATGAAAAAATGCATACCTCAAGGAATTAGTGTTGAAATTGCAAACTCCCTAGTTAGACCATTTTCTTACTTAGATATTAAGATGCTCCCTTGGCTTTAATGCCATTTTTTTTCCACAAAAAAACTTAGCCTCTCTTAGATAACTCTATTATCAATATAATCGAAGAATTTCTTGCCAATGGAACTCTTTTTGAAAAATCTCAATAATAATAATATTTATCTTATTCCCAAGATACCTAACCCTTCTTCATTAGCTAATTATGGACCTATCTTATATTGCATTGTCATCTATAAAATTATTTCCAAACTCCTTGCAGCTAGACTTAAGCCTATCCTTTATGGCATGATCAATTGTTATCGAAGTGCATTCATTCTAGGGAGATCTATAGGGAACAATGTTTTAGAAACTAAAAAGCTCTTCAAGAATTATCATAAAGGTTATGAAATCAAAAGTTGTCCTCTCAAAGTGGACTTCCCAAAAAGCAATGCATTTGACTCTATTAGTTGGGTTTTCTTAATCATTATTATATGTTTCCCACCTCAATAAGTTAGATGGGTCTCCTAATATGTTACTATTGTGTCTTATTCCATTCTTACCAATACTGAGCCTACACATTACTTTATAGTTGCCAAAGTTTTGAGGCAACGAGATTCATTATCCCTTTATTTGCTCACTATATGTATAGATCTCAAGACTCATTGATCTAAGGAGATTGGAGGAAACTGAATTCAAGCTTCATTATAATTATGGAGAACTCCGAATCATAAGCCTTTCAGTTCTTGATTACTTGTTACTTTAATATGGAGCTAAACTTGAGTCCACTAATATGCTTTGCAAATCACTAATAGAATTCAAAGAAATGTTAAAGTTAAGCATTAACCCAAATAAGAGTTTCATTTTTCTTTTTAAGGAACATGATAGTTTGACCAACTTTATTAGCTCAGTCACTGGTTTCAATCAAGAGCTAAAGTATTTAAGTGATCCCATTACTACAAAATAATTTCTTATAGCGATTGCATTCTATTGATTGGAAGTGTGCAGAAGGGGTTAGGAAACTTGAGCAATAGAGCTCTCAGTATGGCAAATAGGCTTTCGCTCCAACTCTTAACCATTCCGTATTCATTAAATTTCTTATCTTCACCTACATATTAACATCAACAAGACTATTGGAAGAATTTTATGACCTTCCTTTGTTTAGGAAAAGAAAGAAATTCTTCTAGAGCCAAAGTCGAACGGGCTAATATTTGTAAACCAAGAACTTAGTGTAGACAAGTGATCAAATCGATAAGAGGCAAGAACATGGTCATATTGGTGAAGAGAATGTGAAAATTTCTAGTTGATAAGGAGTAAATCAAGGTGAGATGGATCTATATCTACTATTTAAAAGAAGCTATCTTGCATAATGTTCAACCTAAAACCAATACTTCATAGACTCTTAAGAAGATGTTAGGGCTTAGAAATCAAGTCTACAAAGGTTTCAAAGGCATTATAGGGAATGGAAGGGAAACTTGAATTTGGTTTGACAACTAGCATGAGTTTACCCTCTCTTTAAATTGTATAATTACAATATCTTCATAACCTCCTTTCCTGATTCATTGAGAGTGGAAGTTATCATTGATGGAGCTAATAAGAATTGGCCAACCTATTTAAGCAAGAAATTCTCTAATAAAAAGAAGAGGATCCTAAATCTAGCTCCTAATTAGGATTAAGCTGATACCTAGATTTGGCTTAGACATAGCTCTAAAATCTTCACTAATTAATCTTGTTTGGAAATTTTCATTCCAGCTAAACAAAAAGTATGTTGGTATAAATTGGTGTGGCAACGTTTTAACATCCCTAAAACCTTATTTATCTTATGATTGTCTATATTGAAAAATTTAAGGAGCAAAAACAATATTAAATTTAATATCCTAAATAAAAGGTGTGCTCTATGTTGAAATAAAGATGAAACCATCAAGCATATGTTCTTCAAGCATTCATTCACTGATGTTACTTGGCATACACTTCTTAGCCTTTTCAACTTATATTGTAACTAGGATCATTGGAATGATATCGTGCAATAGATAAGTAAGTCACGAAACTGGTAGAAGGAGGATCTTATCATACTTAGAATGGTCTTTAGTTGCTTGATTTATGTGATATAGATTGGAAGAAATCGTAACATATTTTGAGGTATTAAGCTAGGGGAACATAGCGTGGATACGTGATGCAACATAGATGAGGTTGAATGAGATTCACATTAGCCAGTGTATATAACAACTATTAATTGTCTGGTAATACAAAGAACTTGTTCTTCTATTTGGTGCATTAGGATACTAAATTAGTCTCCAAGTTAGAGCAACACGTTGGCTAATGTAACATTTAATCTTTTCATTGTTTTATCTTTATTTTTTTAAAATTATTAACTGTAAAAAATTGAATAAGTTAATTATTACAAACGGTTATTCTTGTACAAGGATGAGCCAGTCTTTGACAAACTAAATTCTTTTGCTCCCTACGAGTGACATGGCATCCAAATTAATTAGCATGTACTTTGAGTTATGTTTGAGGCCAATTCAGTGCTTGTTTCTGTTCTGTTAATTCAGACACTGTTTGCAGACCAGGAACATCGCTGCTTTCAAGGATATATAAGTAACCAATAATATGTGAGAGAGTAAGTTATAAACGAGGGAGTTCAGATCCTCTGTCTAATATTACTTTGTCTTATTTTGTCTCATAAAATTTCAGCCATTTATTTTGCGGGACTCACGCAAAATCATACAAAACCTACATAAATAAATAGCTGAAATTTATCGGATACAATAAGAGAGAGTAATATTAAACAAATGATTCTGTATTCCGGACGGCGACATCAACTGTCCTTTTAGCACAAGATATGATATGATTTTAACCGCACAGTGGTTAAGATTGAAAAATATCCACCAACGACTGATTTTCTGGTGATACTATTTAAGTAGTAGTTTACCTGACCAAAGTGACGTGGCTGGCCATGCATGATGCCGGAGTCAACATCAATTTTGTCTCACACTTCTGTAATAACCGCTCGTTCCATGCTGCAGAGCTCTTCAATCCACATCCGTCCGTACGAACTTATCGTTTAAGAACATATGGTTCAACATTGCTCCAACACACACCCTCTCTCTCCGGCAGTGCCTCTACCGGCGGCTGAATAATTTCCCCGCTAGTGGCTTTTCTTCTTTCTTACTGGGTTGGCGCTCTCACATTTCTCTGTCAGTCGTTTGTTTCTTTTATGTTTCTCTTAGTACTGCTGGATATCTCCTTGTTATTGTTATTATTTGCTGCTTGCTCCTTCTGTATTAGTTGAATACTTTTGTTGCATTACTCATAGATGGCTACTTGCTAAATTGGAGAAGACAATTGAAGACTCCAAACGAAGTAGCTACGCCCTTAAGTTTAAACTGATAATTTGGGTTTACTTATGAAACGAATGCTAAAACGGAGATGCTATGAAGTCTAAAATTTGAATTGTTTGTCAACTTCAATACGAGGGGAAGATTAAAAATGAACAAAAAGCCAGTGCGTACGATCTTGCTTTGTGAGGTTTGCGCAGATACAGTCGTGTCAAGTGATTAAGATCAAGTAGTCGTGTTGCTGACTTTGAATGTTATTTTGATGTTTGATAGCAAGCGATACCAGCTTGGCGGCAGTACATTTCGGTATGTCGCATTGTTCCACTAGTTCTAGTTGAAAAGGCATTTTTATCAATCTTTCCCTTATTGCAAGTAACAGTCCAGAAACTTTACAATAGGATCCACTCTTAATGAGGGGGGAATTCAATAATTTTGTAAACCAACAGAGTTTTTTTTCTTTTCCCTAAGCAGTACTTCTGACCAGATATTTCCTTTCTCTTTGAAAGCTTCAAAAATTCTGATTGCAGAAATAAATAGGGACGTTTATGAGATAAACGTCTGCTCTTGTGCAGTAACATAAAATCTTCTGGCTTGTGTAAGTTTCAGGCTGTTGTCATAGGTGATCTACCCTTTTGGATGCAGATAAATAGCGAAGATGGACAGAGAGAAAGCAAATGCAAGCTATCAGTCCACTAGTAGAGAAGAACAGAGATCAATCAAAATCTTTGAGCCAGCAGCAAGTCATTATGCTGCCCAAACTAGTCCAAGTCCAAGTTCACGGAGTGATATAGCTAAAGGGGAGGGACTCGTACAGTCACAGTCATCTGATTCTTGTATCATTAGAGACCCTGTGCACAAGTGGATGGCATTTGAAAAAGAAGGGAATAGCCAGTCCAAGACCACTTATGGTGATGCAATAACAGAACAGAAAAGGACCAATAATTCCAGTGGACAAGTTTCTCTCAATAAAATACTTACTGAAGCTAGAATAGCAGAAAGAACTGCAGAATGGGGACTTGTGGTGAAGTCTGGTACAGGGGAAGGTAGTTTCAAGGCCCTAACGAGATCCTCTGGAGATGGAAATAGAAACAGAAGCTCATCAGAGAGGTTTGTGGGGAATTCAACAAGGGCGTCGGAGGAATCTGAATCAGCAGCTTTTCCACGAGTATCACAAGAGTTGAAGGATGCGCTATCAACTTTGCAACAAACATTTGTTGTATCAGATACTTCTAAACCAGACTGCCCTATAATGTATGCCAGTAGTGGGTTTTTTACCATGACTGGTTATACCTCAAAAGAAGTTATTGGGAGGAACTGGTAAACATGCTATTCTTCTTCACTTTCTGAGCTTGTATGCATTATTCGCAAGAGCGTTTTAGTCAACTCGCTTGTATTCAAGATGCATCAAACTAGTTTAGGAAATCTACAAACAGAATGACCTTTAAAAATATGCGTAAAATATTTGTCCTTTATTAACCTGTACTGTTACTTCATACGAATGTGGATATTTGGGTATTATTTCAATAAACTTCCTTCACTTTGCGTAACCGTAAAGGGTTTAATATTTTCGCACTCATTATTGAGATGAGAAATCTTCTTTTAAATGGTTGATATGAACATTTCCTTCCTATAATCATGGAAAAGCTGGAATTCAGAGTAGACCACTGTCGGAGAACTTAGATAAATGGATATCAAAGGTTGATAGTTCAGGTTATTCAGTTCAAGCTATATCAAGGTAGATTAGTTTCAACCTGTGGTGTGGAATGTATTTACATTAGACAAAAATATATGTTCAAGTAGACGAAAAAAAGTTAAAAGAGAAACCAACAGTTGAGTGTGTTTATATTGTATTTGCAGTCGGTTTCTTCAGGGACCAGAGACTGACCAGAATGAAGTAGCAAAGATACGGGATGCCGTAAAGAGTGGAAAGAGCTATTGCGGAAGGCTCCTCAACTACAAGAAGGATGGCACTCCTTTCTGGAATCTCCTTACTATCACACCTATCAAAAATGAGCTTGGAAATGCTATTAAATTCATTGGGTTTGTACCTTTTCGTATTCCATCTTTCAGATGGCATTCCCGTGTTAAGAAAATAGCCATGGTAACTATTTCGTGTCATTTGAAGTTCAAAAACTGATATTGAATTTTGCAGAATGCAGGTGGAAGTCAGCAAATATACAGAAGGCAATAATGAAAAAGCTCTTCGCCCAAATGGATTGCCCAAGTCTTTAATCCGTTATGATGGTAAGATCATGGAATTTTGGTTTTCTTTTCTGATTACATGTGCTTGACGGCATTGAACTCATTCATCGTTCAATTTCTTTTCTCAGCTCGTCAAAAAGATGAGGCTTTAAATTCCATCGAGGAGGTTGTCCAAACCCTGAAACTTCCAAAATCTCACATTAGAACTATGAGTCAGGACACTTCAGACAACCTTGACTATGTTTTGCCTAAATCTGTTGGCTTTGATTCCATCGGTACCCCTGGAAGGCATTCTCCTCAGCTGGAATCTAGGAACAGTATTACTCAAGACGCTGACAAAAAATCCAGGAAGTCAAGCCGCATTTCCTTGGTGAGGTTAGTATTCTTTTCCGTTTTTCTTTCTAAATGATTCCTGGATTTTATCAGATCCCTGTTCTTTGCGCATATTATCCTCCCTTGTGCTGGTAAAAATGTACCATATGGAAGTGTGTTGTTTCTAGCAAGAGAGAGAGACCAAAAATTTAGTCCATTTTGTAACATGGAAAAGTTCTCCACCTAATTACAGGGATTCTCTTTTTTATCCTTGACTGATCTTTTAGTTATTTAATCCTGTTCTTCAATGTCCATTTGAATTCATTTTTCTGACAGACCTTATAACTACTAATAGATGTTGCATTGCATATAAAAATGAATTACTTGCTCTTGCAGGTTCAAAAAAGCAAGATCTTTAAGTTATATAGGAAAAGATGAACAATCACCAACTTTGGTACCTGAGGTTCTGATGACTAAAGACATAGAGTGGACTGATAGCTGGGATCACTCTATAAGAGAAAGGGATATACGCCAAGGAATTGATTTGGCAACTACATTGGAGCGCATTGAAAAGAATTTCGTGATTACAGATCCTAGACTTCCTGATAACCCAATCGTAAGGCACACATCATTGCTATGAATTTCTTTTTATGTGTTAACTGAAAGAAAAAATGTCAGTGAAGACTTCACCACTTCTGCGAGGTACTACATAGTGATTAACATAACCAGAGTCTTTCTATGATTTACTACTGCCTAACTGTCTCTTTCTGATAGCCTTGGTGTCAATTTGTTCATACTTGCTTAAATTTTTTTCATATCTTGTATGATCTTAGAGTATAAAAGGTTTCTACAAGCTATAATTGATTTGGCCAGTTACCAACTCTGGGATTCTATGTACATGTTTGTACTTTATTCTATTTTGCCGTCAGGAGATCGCTAAAATACTTGCTCAAAAATCTGATTTGGACTTTACCATTAAACAGATAATATCCTTTACCTTCGTTTTCAGATATTTGCATCGGATAGCTTTCTTGAACTCACAGAATACACACGTGAAGAAATCCTAGGACGGAACTGTCGGTATAAATCAACTGCATTTTGCGGATTGTGTTGATTTTATATATATGTCTGATTTTTCAATTTACTGCCAGTTCTCTACTTGTACTGTGATTCTCCTGCATAGTACTAATTCATTCACCCTTAGTATCCGTGCATTCATTTTACATTGCACCATATCTGGAACCTATGAATTCTTGTATTCTTGAAAGCCCATTTGGGACTGTAATTTTAAGCCTTACTTCAATAATGCATATGGGAAAGGTATAAACTCTGGAATAGGTGGGCAGAAGAGTACAATTGCCCACACAATTAATTAGAAAGCTGTAGAACACTTAGTATAATGATAACTTCCATTAATGGGATGACTTGTTTGATTGATTATTATTATGCCGATCGAGCTGATGATGCTGCCTCGAGTTTCTTCATATTTTGTACAAACTTTATAGTCATCTATTTTGCCATAAAGTTTACAATGGTGATCTTATCATAGGAATCATCTAAAGCGAATGACTCTTTTGTCGTCATATTTTGTACTGACAATATTGTAATCTATCTTGCCAAGAGCTTTCTAGTGATCAATCGTCTAAAGAAGATGAATATTAACACTTTTCAGTTTTATTATGCCCGTAATTGCATCATAGATGAAAGTCACCTTTTTCATCTATTGTGCAGATTTCTTCAAGGACCTGAAACAGACCAATCAACTGTCTCAAAGATCAGAGATGCTATAAGAGAACAAACGGAAATCACTGTTCAGTTGATCAACTACACCAAGAGTGGTAAGCTTTATGAAGAGAGCATCCATAATATAGTTCTTGAGCACAGTACAGATTTGACTCGTTTTAGTTGGAAGAGAAAAAGAAGATTTTCAGTTGAAAGTTATCATAATACGTAGCTGTTGGAAGCTATCTATTATCCTTATGGAAGTTATGATTTGACTTTTTACTATTTTCGAACCTTATGATTTCGGCAGGTAAGAAATTTTGGAACTTATTCCACTTGCAACCAATGCGTGATCAAAAGGCAAGTATCAGATTCCTATTCTTCCAAGCCCATAATCATCATTTCCTATAAGCAATTCTGAATTTTCTGACCAATTCAGAAATGCCATTCTCTCTGTGCAGGGTGAGCTTCAATATTTTATTGGTGTTCAACTGGATGGGAGTGATCATATAGAACCTCTACGAAACCGCCTCTCCGAGAGAGCAGAGCATAAAAGTACTAAGTTGGTATGTGGTTTGTTTTCATTGTTTCTTCTATTATGATTTCCTTTGTTTCTACAACACCAGGGTTAGCACATTGGCTGGAACTTTTTGGTGATAAACAGGTGGAGAGGATTCTTCTTCTATGTTCATGCATAAATTGACTGAAATTAATAAGAAGATGATCTACCTATATGTTACTTGTTGACCTAATTAAGGAAATTAGTTAAGATTATGTTCTGCACTTTTTTTAATAATATATTTCATTTTCTTAATCAGACATTTCCTGCTAACTCCTTCTGATGCCCTTAGAGAAGATTCCAAACACCATTGACATTCTTTATCATGATGGAAAGATGTGCTGTTTCATGAACATGCACACTGTAGTAGTCCCATTTAGCAAATTGCAAAAGAATTGGTTAATAACAGCGGAACACCTCAACTTCTAAGCTTGTGTACAAATATCTATGTGTATCATTCATCACAGTTAGTGATTTTTACTTATCAGATAAATACTCTAACTTGTCAAACAATTTATCTCAGCTTCAGAGTATTGTGTTTTCTTTTTGTTTCTAACATCCTGACGTTTGTTTCATTATAAGGTCAAAGCTACTGCAGAGAATGTTGATGAAGCTGTTCGAGATCTTCCTGATGCCAACTTGGTAAGGTACTCCTTTCACTTTGTATTTGGGCTAGTGAACAGTTCTAAATGTCTTTTCCAGTAGTGTTACAAATTTCTTAAACTATTTGCTATTTCAGTTTTACCATTCGTGAACTTGATCAATTTGTTTGGTCACTGAATATTTGCTTATGGAAATTCCTACACTTCTTTGAACGTCTTCAGTCCAACTATTACACTTTCTATTAGTGTCTAAATCTTTTTAATCACTCTGTTTTAGGACTACGGTTAATATCCTTAATAGAAATCCTACATGGCATTCAAGTTAGAAGCGCATGTCATTTCCAGTTGTATGTGCAGCTTGGATTCAATCGATGTCATATAGGATTTCTGTTAAGGAAATTAACAGAAGTCCTAAGGTAGGATGACTAGAAGAGTTTAAGGAGTTAGAAAATTTAGTTGTTGGAGGACAA
Source organism: Erythroxylum acuminatum (assembly GCA_026284645.1). NCBI lineage: Eukaryota > Viridiplantae > Streptophyta > Magnoliopsida > Malpighiales > Erythroxylaceae > Erythroxylum > Erythroxylum acuminatum. The sequence continues at coordinate 18,058,220 of JANKOD010000004.1, read as the reverse complement.
AATTAGAAAATAGCTTTAAGTTTAAGGACTAAAAATATATTTCTCTGGAAGAGAAAAAGATCATCGTTTACAAGTTTTAAGAAGTTGAAAAATGTATAAACTTTATTTATCAACTTGGATAAGTTCTTGTACTTTAGTTTCGCATTCTCAAACTTCTCACTACAGCAAAGTTTTTAATTATTAGTTCCATGCCTATGTTGTGACTTGTGAGGACAAGCTTAGTTCATCTTTTAACTCCTCCTACCTAACATCTAATCAAAATTGAATATGTAAGAACTTTAACAAATGATCTGGCTATTTGATTATGCCTTGACATTGGGATGATCAAAGTAGTTGTGGCTGGAAATATTATTCTTGTGTCACAACTCATGCTTCATGCGGTATTCTTTATTTTTTTCTAGAGACCAGAAGATCTTTGGGCTATTCATTCTCAACCTGTCTTTCCACGGCCTCACAAAAAGGATAGTGCCTCTTGGAAAGCTATACAGAAGGTATGATAATTTTTTAATGGACCTCATTTTGAATAGTATCACAACTTTGTAAGAATACATACACATTTTGTAATATATACAACCAAGAAAGGAGCGTGTTTAGGTTCTGTTGTTTCTTGGTATGATAGACAAGTACATATTTCTAAGAAAGGGATAACATATTCAAAAGTGTTTCTTTTTAAGATTTTTAATTCAATGCCTAAGTTTTTGAAATTTTCAAATGAATGATCAATCTTGTAAAACCTTAACAATTCATTTCAAAAGGTTATTTTTGATGAAATGACATGTCTACTAAATGCCACATGGATGTCCATCTATTACCATATCAGCAAAACCAAAATTTTGAACTTAATTGTTAAAGTTTTAAAAGGTTGGTCACTCAATTAAAAAATTTAGAAGTTTGGGGACTGAATTGAAAAAATCTGAAAAGGTTGAGCACTTTAGAATTATTATCCCTTCAATAAAACTACATGGATGTCAAAATTGGAAGCATTATAAGAGGATATAGTGTTCTATTCTAATTCTTTTCTCCAATTTTATTTTTTCAAAACTGTTTCTTTTTCATCACACTGCTGCCTACTCAGTTTTAGTTTTTAAAGACATCAACAATTATTTTACTATTCAAATTAATTTTTTAGTTGATAAACAATATACTGCCACATTGTTCCCTGACTAGCATTTCATTGTCAGATGAGGCTCCTAGCAAAATAAGAGGGAACTGAATTTTCATCACAATGACAAATCCATATTCTTTAATTTTTCAGCTGCTCAAAGTGACAACTAACTTTCTCTCAGTGGCTCTACATGTGAGGGAGTTCTGTTATGATTTCTCTTAGGTTTAGTAGATGCTATTAAAAAACACCTATTGGAAGACGTTCAAGATAGAAACACCTTGGATCTTGAATTGATTCAATCATGATCCTGGACTAAAACTTATGCTGATGTTACCAAAACAAAAAGAACAATACTAATATGTAATGAGCAGTAGTTCCTTATAATGCTAGTATGTAATGAGCACTTCTCGAAGATAAATAGTATTAATCAGATAAACTGTTAGGTTTTAGGCGTTTGAAAAGGCATGGTCAATAGGAAGTTCTTCCTTCACCAATTTTATACTATTCTCTTTGCTGTTTTTCATTATGCCTCATAATGTCCCTGTTCTTTATCTCCTATCTATTTTCCTGTTAAAATTCACTCTTTCTATCTTCCCAGATCACTTCACGAGGTGAAAAGATTGGGCTGCATCATTTCAAGCCAATAAAACCTTTAGGTTGTGGGGATACGGGCAGGTACTGCTGGTTTACTCCTATATCTCCTATTGGAGTTGCTGGCTACTATAATTCAAAGGAGTCTTTGTATCCATCTTTCTTTTCCAGGATTTAAGATAGTGGCGTTGCTATAATCATATTCATTCTAGTAAACACATGTGATTTTTCAAGTTATTTAGGAAATGTGGAAGATTTAGTATGAATACTTCCTGACTCATGAAAGCCTCATTGATGCATATATAGGTTAGTAAGGCTAGATTTGAGAATTTGGGTAATTAAACTTGGATAACTTCATACCAATCTAACATTATCAACTTGTGATGCCAATTCCTGAAACTTTAAGTCTCCACTCCGCCTAGGCTGTGTTTTAATTTGCGAAACATCTAGAACTGCATAATTCTATGGACTGTTGCAAGCTTTTCTAATTAAAAAGTAACTATTAGCTTTTCTAATTAAAAAGTAACTATTCTTTTAATATCTGTAATATTGCTACTAATATTTTTTTATTTGAGACCACTCCATTGACAATTCATTTTCTTGTGCCCCTGTTTGTTGTTTCTTTCTTTTTGTAGTATATTGATGTTTTCAACAGTGAATCTGCAAAAACTATTATTGGTCAAATAAGATATTGTTTAACTGCAGCTACCACATTGTTCGTATTTTATATCCTGATGCTTTGTTTTGTAATTGGACAATTTTCTCATATGTTTCAGCGTTCATTTAGTGGAATTACAGGGTACTAATGAACTATATGCCATGAAAGCAATGGAGAAATCTGCGATGTTAAATCGAAACAAGGTGTGGATAGACAAATTACTGATATGTGTAGAAGAAAGTCCTTTACTAGATTATTTCTTTCCATTTGAAATGCCATAGATGAATGACTTGCATCGTTGCTGTTGACTGTAAATGATTTAAACTCCATTCAATATGCAGCATGTTTTTGACTGACAAGTGTTGTGATATTTTAGTGTCAATAAATTCCTTTGGCATTTCTATTTTCTCCTCAGGTACTATGCAAAATGCAACTGATACTCTATTACTGACTAGACTTGCTCTACATTTACGTCCATAGATATTTATTGTTTACCCCAAGAGGGGACCTATTTGACCTCAATCCAAAGTCCAGCCCTGAGAGGATTGTTTACATACCTCTCTGGATTGCCCAAGAAATAAGAGATTCACATGTGAAGAGAAGTGTTGAGAATACCCACATGTGTGGGTCCTACATCAAAGAAAGAGGGGAAAGAAGACTAACATATAAGCCTAGTAGGCTACTCCACCTATGACCAATTGATTTTAGGATGGAACCTTACTTGGGCTTGTATATGGTCTAACTTTCCCCCTCGTGCCCATTGCAAATTTAACATGATATCAGAGCAGGTCTAATTCTGATTCTTAATTTCTCAGTTGTCTATTTGAATATCTAATAGTAGCGGCCTGGTCTGGTTATTGCTGCGTTTATTTCAAGTGATAACTAGATGCCCAATCCCAATTGCACTTGAAGGAGAGTATTAGAGTATCTCTCATTGATTAAAAATGAAAATGTTAAAAGGTTAATAAATGGTAAGGGCCAACTAACCAAATAACTAGTTCTAGTCATTTTAACAATAGTTAGACCTAAGCCCAATTTTTGTTAATGGGCTCTACACTCTTCCCATATTAAAAATTCTAATATGGTATCAGAGTCAATGAAGATCTTAACCAATTGGTTTTAGGATAGAATCTCACTTGGGCATGTGTGTGGTCTAACTTTTCTCCACATGTGGGCTCATAGTCCCATTACAAATTTGAAAAAAAAAGGGACTCATGTGAGGGGGAGTGTTGAGAATACCTAAATGTGAGTGTCCCACATCAAAGAAGGAGGAGAAAGAAGACTAACATATAAGCCTAGTGGGCTATTCCGCTTATGACCAATTGGTATTAGGGTAGAACCTTACTTGGGCTTGTGTACGGTCTAACTTTCATACTTGTGTGAGCCCGTAGGCCCATTGCAAATTTAACAGTAATTTAAGTATATCAAAATAGGAGTTGAATAGTGAATGTATGATGTTATCACTCATGAATTGCAACACAGTGGCCAATTATCTTCTTTTCTTGTTAATGTTTACAGGTTCATCGTGCTTGTGTTGAAAGGGAAATTATTTGTCTTCTAGATCATCCTTTTCTTCCCTCACTGTACTCTTCATTTCAGGTCTGCTTATTAATTGTAGTGTATTAGTTTTGTTTCCTATATTTTCAATCTTCAAATTTCCAAAAAAATTATTTGCTATATGACATCCTATAAATCAGTTTCTTTGTATGTAGTTGATAAAACGTTCTATATGTTGAAACTAAAATTCTTGGGAAAAATGCTGCTGTAGCATGAAGATTTGAAGATCTAATTTTGGTACAAATACTATAGGCATGATTGACTACAGAAATTTTCCTTTTTCCTATCCTGCTTCTTGATATTCGATAATGGTTAAACTGCTCGCACAATATTGTTATTGTTTTCTTCCAGCAATAAGAATTTCTCTTTATGCAAGATTAGCTGATTATCAGAAATATCAAAATATTCTGATGCTTTTCTGTCTCCTCAGACTTCTACACACGTTTGTCTGATAACAGACTTTTGCCCTGGTGGAGAGTTATTTGCATTACTTGACAAGCAACCAATGAAATCGTTTAAGGAGGAATCTGCAAGGTACTCTAATTTTGCAAATTAATAATTGTTTGTTGTAAATCCTTTTTTTTACTTAACAGTTCACCAAAAATTTCTATTTGAATATAGCTATTGAAATTAGAAGGAAAAATTGATGGTCTTTTGAATTTTAAGGGCCTTTACTTCTGTTCCCATGGGCTGAGGAACTGATTTGAGTTATAGTATAGTCCATGTCTTTGGTGGAAATTTTCAAAGGATTAAAGTAAAGAAAATGTGGTGCAATGAGAGTATCTATTCAGGAATTGAATATAGAAAGAGTGAGAGGACATAGAAGTGATGGGAAAGATTTATGTTTATCTACTCGTACTCTAGTGAAATAGATGAGTAACTGTTTCCATCCTGACAATCCCTGCTCCAAATAACTTACAGCGGGATCTAAAATAATTTGAATAACCCTCAGACATTTTATTGGTGTGTTGATTTCAAATCATGTACCTCAAATAAGATATTGTATACCAATATTATATATGCTTTCTTTTTCATTCCTTTTAAATCTGCAGGTTCTATGCAGCCGAGGTTGTAATTGGCTTGGAATATCTTCACTGTTTAGGTACTTCTATCAACTCAGTCTATATTGTATGCTATGCTGACAATACCAGTGATGCTTACTTTTTCTTCATATACTATATAAATTGGAGAAAAGATGGGTACTTGACACATAAGTGCTTCCCTGATGAGTAAATGTTCATGGTAAGTTGAAGGGACATAAGTGTAGCTTATATAGCTTTTCATGATGGGTAACATAAAAATGATACAGAAAGGAAAAATGATTGTCAGTAATGGGTAGGACATACAACTCAAGGTTATGCAAACACATTTATTTTTATGCATTTGATAACGGTGTCTTATTGTCGGAATGGAAAAGTGATCATGTTTTGCCAATGTGGCGATGATGTGTGGACATATCACTATTTAGTTTCTTCTTAAATGAATTAGGAACTTACAGAACTGTATGGCGGTCTCATGTGTAAACTGATTTTTATTTGGCAATGGCTAAACACAGGAATTCTTGCTTGTTTTTTTTGAATTAACGACAAGAAATATTTAACTCTTTTTTGGTTTATTTCAACAATTAATCCTGCTAGACGTGTGTTGAATGAGTTTCTACAACCATAGATGGTTACTCTTTTATTTGGTTGTTATATATGTAGCACAAAATGTTCCTTATAATGCTTCTCTGCAGTAAATTTTGTCCTTCCTTATTTCTTTCAACTGATTTGACATTTTCTAATGACTTCATCTCAGGGATAATTTACAGGGATCTAAAGCCAGAAAATATTTTGCTCCAGAAGAATGGTCATATTGTTTTAACCGACTTTGATTTATCATTTATGACGTCTTGTAACCCACAAGTATGTAATTATATAAGCATGCATGCATTTTAACTTTGATTTTCCATATCTTGAGGATTTTAATTAGGGCATCATATTCTATCTAGTGCCTGAAGGGAAATTTCAGGTGATCCACAGCACATTCTATAGGTGTACATCATACAAAGATGGGTTGTTACCCTCCCATTTTAGTTTCTTCAAAATTGTGGAGTTTCCTTCACCCAAAATTTCTCAAGAATTTTTGTTAGTTTTGATTTAATGTAGCAAGATTTTAGATTTGCTTTATTTCAGCATGACACGTTTAATGGTAGGCTCTTGATTGATATGCAATAGATGATATTTTCAACATTCCATCTTACAGTAAGTTTCTGTGACTTCATTTGGACGTTATCTAAACTTTTTGTATGTGCTGCAGATTGTTGTGAATCCGCCATCTAATGGGAGAAGAAGATCCAGAAGCCAGCCTCCAGCAATTTTTGTTGCAGAACCAATAGCACAATCGAATTCTTTTGTTGGAACTGAAGAATACATTGCTCCGGTATATGAAACCTCGTACCATGGAAGTTTAAATTTCTAACACAATAAATGGATTGTTGATTATATATTTTGTTTTGATTCTCTTTATTACATTCAGAGTGTATAATTTATAAAGGTACCGTTATACCAATTCTTTGGAAGTGTTAAACTACGATAATTGTACTTGCTTTTCTTGAACTCGAGTATGTTGACTGCTAATTCTGGTTTATTGAAGCAAGCATGCATTACATACAACTCCTGGATAACAATACAATGGTTGAAGATCAGAATATTGCTGCTGACATTGATTTCTTTATCATCAAGTTTCTTGTGACTATGAATTTATATATATCTATATTCTAGTTATTTCTATATATAATAATTAATTGTAATATAATAGTTAAAATAATTCACTGTTAATAATGTCTCCTTGCAAGCTGCTCAAGAAGTTTAATATATGTCTCTTCTAATAATAAAAATAACAAAAACACGTAGTATAATTTGGTTCACATAATAGTTTGGTTTCTTTGGTTTCAGGAAATAATAACAGGCTCAGGTCATAGTAGTGCTATCGACTGGTGGGCTCTTGGTAAGTGCATTCTGGCATGCCACAACTATCAATTGACTAACACTTAAATCATATTTTTCTTAATAATATCAGCTGTTCTTTTTCTTTTTGTTTTTTCTTTCTGGTTTTGGTCTAGAGTACAACGCCTCTAAACCTGAAAAATTATATGAACCAATATAATTAGTAATACAACCATTTACTTTATAACTGAACCGCGTTAGACCTGGTATAGATCTTTCTCTTACTTCACATGGTATCATACTTAGTTTCACACTATTGAATATTGAGGGGAATTCGATTCAAAGCACGGTTAAATTTGGTGATATCTATTTATACGATGCAGCACATGATACACTTAGTTTATTTCCATGAGGCTTCACATTCTCATCGAGTGGGGTGGAATATGGGGACGTGGCTCCAAACAAACATATGATGTCTGCCTTTCTTGTTCCAGTTGCCTAGCAAATGGTCGTCCCGTCCTTGGCTGGACAATACATCTAAACCTTTTGCAGTTTTTCTTTTTCTTTTTCTTGGTATATAAGGTGTATTTTCTGCGGAAATTGTTCCTATAGATTGCATTAACTTCCCAAGATAAGGTTAACTGTTGACTTGTTTATATATTCCAATTCAGGTATACTGTTGTATGAGATGCTATATGGTCGTACACCTTTCCGAGGAAAGAACAGGCAAAAGACTTTCTCCAACATTTTGCATAAAGATCTTACCTTTCCGAGTAGCATACCAGTAAGTTATTTAATTTCCATCCTTTTCTGCTAGACCTTATTTTCCTTACCTCTAGCTTTTAGCTGTTTCATTTAGAATGTTCTTCGTTTGTGTTGCCTACCTCATGAATTGAAGAATATATTTTTACTGTACACGTAGAAAGGAGGAATTACAGTAACTCGTCAAAAGATATTAGAGATAATAAGATTTTAGCCAGTCTGCGTCAATGAATTGTTAGATACTATGTCTTTTATTTGTCCTGTGCTAGAAACTAACAAGTGCCTGTGTTAAACCATTGTCCTGAGTAGACCTGAATCCTAATTATGGTTAAGCCATTCTACTAACCCTTCTCTTTTCACTCTTATCTCCCACTAGAGAATAGTACTTACCGAGTTATTTCTATTGTAACTTGAAATTAATTTTCATTATTGTTGATGCAACTAAGGTTCTTATAGTTCTATTTTTCACATGTATAGAAACCATAAATGCCAATGGATTTAAATACGATATTACTTGGCTTTTCTTTTAAAGCATCATAAATACAACCCAAACCAACTTTAATGCTGATCCCAATCTTTTATACGCATGCCTAGTCTCAAGACTTCATGCCTTTTATACCGTCGTAATCTGTTAAGCTTCTAAGCCTTCTACTATTTGGTGGCTGATATTACTGACTTCACAATTCAGGTTAGTCTCAGTGCCAGGCAATTGATTAATGCACTGTTGATCAGAGATCCTGCCATGCGTTTAGGATCGCATTCAGGTGCCAGTGAAATCAAGCAACACCCTTTCTTCCGTGGAATTAGTTGGCCTCTCATTCGCTGCATGGTACTTTCATCTTCGTCTAATGAATTGGATTTCTTTTATCTTCTAGATGATAATTTGGATTCTAGCAGACGATGTTAAGGTCAAAAATAATGATTTCATAAACAGCAGTTCACCTCTGATATACGCAGAAACCACCACGACTGGAAGTGCCATTGAAATTAATTGGAAAAGATCCAAAAGCCAAGAATGTGGAGTGGGAAGATGACGGAGTACTAGCACACTCGATGGACATGGAGATATTCTAATGCTAATTATGGGTACTTTTATCAGGTCAGAGCACATTCAGATGCAAATTATTTTCACCATGTTCCATTAGAATTTATCCACTTAGTGTCAAAAATAAAAAGTCATCATGATTCATGGCCATGCACTTCTAGTTGGATACTATGTACATTATCTCTTGAGAAGTAGGCTAGAGGAACAGTTCGTAAAATGTTCAATTTCTGCCAATCTTGCAGGAACGCCTATTTAGTACTTTTGTAAATGAGGCTATGTGATGGAGGACCATCAAGCCCAACAATTTCTACCATGAAAGAACCCATCCAAGCCCACAATGAAGCTATAGGTTTTGCTTCAACCTTTCAGCTTTTGCAAAGCTTGTATTTGTGAAGTCCAAGATAGCTCACAAGCATTATGAGCCTTGATCAATGTAGAACCATTGACCAGCCCTTAAGTTGACATGTTGAAGCCCATGATAGAGCCCAAGACATTTTGGAGGTTCAGTACAAGTGCGTGATAAAGTTTTCTTTTGTTATGTGATGAATAAGAGCTTTTAAAGCTCATTAGTTTCCTTATTTATTTCTATTTCAG
>JANKOD010000004.1:18037937-18048881 GCA_026284645.1 Erythroxylum acuminatum | reverse complement strand
GATTATGATGAATGAAAATTGAGAGAATTTGCTTTGCAATTCTTAAGGGTTTGAATGTTTTCCTAAAACATATCATATGGTTTTATTAGTTTCCAAAAACTAAAGGGTTTTGTTTGTTTCCAAAAACAATCACCTATCTTTCACCCATTTAAGTTTCCAACCCAATTCCACAATTCCAGCTTTCCATTTCCAGAACGACCTGTTTAAGAAAAATCATATATTTTCCCCTACTCACTAGATAAAAAAACTTCATCAATGTTGTAGTTCATTTCTTGAACTTCAATTTATCCTTAAAGACCACCCCCAAATTCCTAGCCGTTTTCCCAGAAATGTACTTTGAAATCGACTAATTGTGTAACCTGCACCTTCAGCACTTTCCTATTCTAGCACCAATTTATCAAGAAAATTCATAACTTTTTTCTAGACATCAGATTGCCACGATTCCTTCATCAAAGTTGTAGCGCACATCCTATTCTACACTTTTGCTTCAAGAATCACCTCCAAATTCCAAGCCATTTGTCCGAAATTCGCCTTACAATCTGACTGTTCGTTTGTACTCAGAAAATTCCAATTTTTACGAAACTTCAACCATCACCCCTAAACACCATAACCATCACTTCCAGCCACCTTCGACCACTACACGCCATCACTATGCATTCTGAGATGGGAATACTTTTGCACTGACCCTGATCCAATGGAAGGAGGCATGGCCTCACACACAATGAAGACGAAGTTTATACAAAGACTGAAGAATTGTGTGTTTATTGGGTTGAACTGTTAAATGTGGGTTTCTTTGTCAAATATGGGATAAAGTAGGATCATGACGAGTCTATAGCATTTTTCCTAAGGCCTTGAGGCTTCATATTATCAAGTTCTAGGCTATAAGGCCTTGAGGCTTCATATTATCAAGTTGTTTTGGTTGATGCATTTGTCCCAAGGCCTTGAGGCTTCATATTATCAAGTTCTTGGCTATAAGGCCTAATTGAGCCTTAGGTCGGGCTTGAGTTCTAGAATAACTATACCTGGCTTAAGCTTAGCCTAGCCCAGCCCATTGTCATTCATAATCACAACTTCCTCATAGCGTTATTAAACTTTAAAGTGGTTTTCTTATGAGTCTATTTTTTAAATGGTGGATCTTAGTAAGACTATGGTGACAAATAAGGTTGTTAAACATAGACTTATTGATAGGGAATTTTCACATTTAATAGTGGTTTACTAATGCCATATTAATTTTTTATAATGAACCATCTTCTTCTTTTGTATATTATTCCAAGTGAAGAATTTTACATCAAATCTTAAATTTGCCACTCTTATTTGACTATAAGTTCTAAAATCATTACTAAAATTCAACATATTTAGGCTAGTACCTTTAGACTCTAAAGGAAGTAAAATGCTATTGAAGTTTCCAAAGGTCATCTAGGAGAGATATATATTGCCCTGGATTGGTCTTAGTTCATTCTAAAGTGATATTTTCTAGAAAGCCAAATTTTCAACAAAAAAAAGTAAAGCAAATCAGACATAGATTAGGTAAGAGCTTAAGTTTCAAGTAAATTGATTGATATGAGGATCTTGATTAAATGCCTTTAGCTTTATTTTAATCAAAAGTAATAACAATCTTAGCATTGAAATGATACGTGATTTTAAGAGCATTGTACTTATGTTTTGATGATTTTTATAGGAGTTGATACTCAATTTGGCTTATATTTTATTTTCATATCTTATTTTTCCTCTCCAATAACGAAAGAATGAATTTAGGCAAATTAGAATTAATTTAGAATGGTGTTGATATTATTTTAGATGAAGGTTTTATAACACAAATTCATTTTCAATTCATGTTCATGGTTATGTAACACAATTAAAACATAAATCTATGTTGGAGGTCTATATTAGTAGCAACTTTTATGAAGTTTAAGGGCTTACATACATTAAGTGTACCACAGATCCTTATTTAACCCATATTGGGGTTATGTTAGGAAACTTCTTAGGTTTTCTCGTATAAAAAGATTACAAGGATTATTGTGAGAAAGGAATGTCAATAAAGAGCCAAACTAGAGTAATTTTAAGACATAAAAGAGAAAATTTAGAGAGAAGGAAAGGGATTCCCATCAAGATTTAATTGAAAAACTTCAAGATTTCAAGATTTATGAGAATGTCCATTTATTTTGTATTCTTTCTTAATTATTTTTGGATTTATTTATTTTAATATAAGCTAAATTGTGATAGATCTAATTAAGATAAACTCAATGTTTTTTTTATTTAGATTGACTCTTTGATTTAATGAAAGACATGAGTTTCCTTACAAATTATTCATGATTACTTCTTATCTATGAATTAAAATTTGCTAGCATTTTGATTGAATTTTTACATTTTATATAAGGGTTTTGGTTAGAAAAAGATATTTCAATCAATCAATATAAAGGTCAAAGTTATAATTCTTAAGGAAAAATATGTTATAACTTTAAAATTTCTACCAGTCTAAGAAAATAAGATTAACAATTGAATCAAGATAAATTTAATCATGGAATGTTTATAGGGGGATTTTACAGTTAGATCTTGATTATAAATTGAATATTTTTCTCTTGTTTGTTTCTTTAATTTGTTATTTTAGATTAGTAATTCTACTTTATTTAACCACTTCTTTCAGTTGAATAATTCATTTTGATAGTTTAGATATTAAAAAGATAATTATTACTTGTAGTCTCTACAGGAATGCATACTATAAGAACAACAGGTGCACCTACCTATTTAATCTTTATTATTGTTCAGATCATGGATATATCAAAATTTTTAAACCATTTTTGGGGACCAAATATTAGGAACATTATTTTTATTAATATAATCAATTATTCTTTCTTTTTACATTTATTTATTTTACAACTTTTTCTCTTAATCTTATGTTTGTTTGTTAAATATTAGGATTTAGATACTTTGGTTTATAACCAAGATTAATTCCAAATTTCTAGTTGAGCCAAATCTAAAAGTCTAAAGGAATTTACTTTGGTTAATTAAGGGAGAAAAATCTAGGAACTTGAAGGCAACTAGAAGTTATAAGGTTTCAACTACTAAACACAATGGTAAGATAGGGAGGATAGTGTACTATAAGGAATCATGCTAGGCCATCCCTTATAGGAAAAACGATCTTACATTATTCGGCCAAGAATAGAGGACAACAATTTTGAGATCAAGCCTAATATGATTTAGTTGGTTTAATAACTTGTGCAATTTGATGTCTTGTCTTATGAGGATCCAAATACATGCATAGGAAAATTTTTAAATATATATGATACTTTTAAGATTAATGAAGCTTCAGAGGATGCTTTTCTTTTACATTGAGAAATAGAGCCAAGTCATTGTTAAAATTCATGCCTGTTGGATCTATTAGCACATAGAATGGTTTAGTTAAAAACATTTTCCTCCAGCATGAACAACATATTTTACTTTCAACAGTTAGAGCGTGAGATGTCCTATGATACATTGGAGATATAAAAGGAGTTATTAAGAAATTTCCCACACTATGGACTTTATTTGGGATCATAAATGAAAACATTTCATAGTGGATTGATATATCCATCCAAATAGTTGATTGATGCATCTTTGGGTGTGACTACCAACTTTAAAAATCCTAAGGAATTGCAATAATTGATTGAGAATATATATATAAATTATTACTAGTATTAACTTGATTCCACAGTACATGTTTAACAAACTAGGATTGGGTGAAACCTAAGCTAACTAGGATGAGTATTAAATTAGTGGATAGGTCAATTAAGTATCATAGGGGCACTGTAGAAAATATTTTAGTTAAGGTTTACAAATTTTATCTTTCATATCGATTGTTTAATTGTGAATATGATGGATAATATAAAGGTTCCTTTGATCTTAAAACGACCCTTCTTAGTTTCTACTAAAGCTATTATTGATGTCCATAATAGGAAATTAATCCTAAGGGTAGAGATTGAGGAAGTGATTTTTAAGATAGTGGAATCCGAAAGACATCCTTTTGATAAAGATGACTCTTGTTTTTTATGTAGATGTTATTGATAGTAAAACTTCTTATACTATGTAGGAAATAACCATATATGGTATATGGAAACTTATATAGAAGAAGAGATGGATAGCTCTATTCAAATGGAGCATCTGGCATATTTGGAAGCTAATGATCCTATAATTTGGAAGAAGAACTTTAAGGAGATTGACATACTGAAGCAAAGTAAAGATGTTTACAATCTCCAAAATCCCAATGATGAGTTAAATGCTTAAGTAAGAAGTTAAAAAAAAAGACTTATAAAAAAATCATTTGTTAGGAGCAACCAAATAATTTAGGTTTTTACTTCAATTTAGTAGTTTTTAGGATCTTTAACAATAGTTTTAGTAAGTTTTTGCATAATGTTAGTGTTTGTTGCATATCTTTTAAGTTTAAAAAAAATACTAGAGTTATGGATATAAGTGTATTTTGATAGTCTTTTAGTATTGAAAAACTATTAATTTACTTGGGATGAAATTTGATTGATTTTTATAGGTTATAAAGGAAAGATTATATACAAGACCTCGTATTACAAAACACCCTTATACATTTGCTAAAGAGCTAGCAATAAAGGCGCATCTAAAGGCAGAGTTAGTAGCTGAGGAGTCATATTGATTTATTAATGATCAATTAATGATGGAATTCGATAAGTCATATGATATTTTTGTTCTCAAATAAGTAATAATTATCCTAATTATCTTGTTTGTAATATTATTGTATATTATATACATTTAGGATAATGTACAACTTAAATGTGAGGGAGTGATTACTTTAAGACTTAGTTTATTTATAAATTCCAATTGCATTTAGTTTAGTCAGTGAAAACTTTAGGAAGTTAGGCAAGGAAATTGAGGTGAATGAAAATGAGGTGAATGAGTTGATCTATTAGAAGTTATATTGTTTTAAGAATAGATTGAATTATTTAACATATATGATTGTTGATGAGTACTTTAATTGAAACTTATTAAATAGTCTTGATAATCATGCTTAGATTGAATGATGAGTCAAATGAATAATGTTGAAATATTTTGAGTTTTTTATTTTAGGTTCATGAGTGGTTAATTAGTCCATTTTAATTATGCATTGATAAAAATTCATAAACAAAGTGTTCATAAGTAAATTCTTCTCTTTTAATTTGATCTAAGTCATGGGTCAAAGTTATGAATAGTACTAATAGCTAGTTATAATTGTGACCTAATTAAGTAATTAAAGATATTCATGATAAGATGTTTACCCTTATATAAAAAGGTTAGGATAACTCTTTAGCTAAGTCAATCATGCTTGTAAAAATTACGTTACTTTTTACACTTTTTATATTCGCTTTACATATGGTTAATTTTTTATTGAGTTAAATTTAAAAGATTATTTAGTTAGGTTGAAGTTGAATTACAAGTTAGGTGTATTGTCTAGGGATCTAACTATTGATTAATGGGATGACTGAACTAATAATTATTGTAATTGAACTTATTGATTGAATTATTAAATTTTCCTGCAACCTAACTTGCCTAGGTTGATGTCTTGTTGAGATAAATTTGCTTGATGAAAGAAAATGCTCAAGTTAATTTGATAAGTTCTAATTAAACTATGCTTTTAGTATGATTTCGAGTGTGTTTTTTTTCCTTGTTTTTTAATGATTTTTATAGGATTTGGTGCTCAATTTAGCTTATATTTAGTTTTTACTCCTTTTACTCTCCAATAAAGAAAGAACGAATATTAGCAGATTATAGTCAAGTTGGAGAAGTTTTGAAATTATTTCAAATGGAGGTTTTGAACGTAAATCCCCAACACAGATTTGTATATAATCCATGTTCATGGTTAAGTAACATAATTTCCATATGAATTTGTGTTGTTGATCTATATTGGCAATGACTTTTACAAATTTTCAAGGTTTAAATAACATAGGTGCAACACGAATATGTGTTGGATCCATTTTGGTGTTATATTATTAAGTTTCTAGGGTTTTGACATAAAAAGATTAAAGGGGCTATTATGGTGACAAAATATCATTAGAGAGCCAAATTAAAGCAATTTGAGGTAGCAAGGAGCAATTAAGTAGAGAAAGAAAGGGATTCCATGTAAAATTCAACTAAAGAAATTTTACACTTTAATAATATTTTAATATCTATGAGAATGGGCTATTTTATTTTACACTTTTTGTCAATTTTATTAGTTTTCTTTATCTTAAAATGAACTAAATTGGGATAGATCTAGATAAAATGAACTTTAAATTTAATGGAAGACCCAATCTTTCTTACAAATTATTCATGATTACTTCTTATATTTTGAATTGAAATTTGCTAGCGTTTTAATTACAATTAGATTTCATCTATAATGATTGAAAAATCATATGTGTATAAATAGATCGTAGCATGCGTAATAAGAGTTTCATACAATCCTAAAGATAAGAACACATAAATCATTTTGGTTAGAGTCAAATATAATAAAGAAATTTATAGAAAAAGCTAATGCACTCTTAAAATTTTTATTAAAAAAAGATTTCAATCAATTAAAGTAATAGAAAAGTAATTCTTACAAAAAATATATTTATAAATTTGAAATTTCTACTAATCTAAGAAACTAGGTTTAATAATTGAATTAAGATAAATTTAAGCATAGAAAGGTTATAACAGATTCTACAACTAGATCTTGATTATCAATTTAATTGTTTCATTCTTATTTATTAGTTTTTTATATTTTATATTAGTAATTTTAGTTTGTTAACCACTTCTTTATGTCAATCATTAGTTTTGTAAGAATAGATAATAAAATGATAGTTATTACTAATAAAATTACTAATACTTGTATTCACTATACTATAAGATAAAAACGATAAGTGCGCTTGCCAAGTTGATCTTTAGCATTTTTAGTTCATGAACACCCATCAAATAATTGAACAATCCCTACTAACAGCCCATAACCATTTTTCGTATTAATCAAATTTTAATTTATTCTCTAAAAGACTTATCAATATATGTCTTCTTATCAAAATATAACCATCAATTACCTATTATTGTAAGGAAATTATGCCTTCTGACAATCCATGCTTGGAATGACATTTGGAAATGAAAATGAAACTTTATGGGCCTTTGCCTAGTTTTTTCACTATATCTTCGTCTAGTTGTTACAAAAAATTATGTCCTTCAAATCATCTGATCATTAATTCCCATTTTCTTCCAATTTAGGATAGTTTACCGTATTTGGATTCTCACATATAATATTAGTTGTATTGTAATTCATTATATGGGAATTGCTAAACAAATTGAAGCCTGCTTATCCTGAGTTGTTTCTACAAAACATTGACTTGCTGGTTAGGTGAATTACTATTGTGAGTAGCGTTTCGGGAATTTATCATATTATTTTGTCATTGTATCTACCTATAAACATAGTGGAACTAATTTGCTTTATTATTAACCATATATTTGAAGTGAATCACACGTTAATATAGACTTAATACTCGATATACAAATGCACAAGAAGGGGGGTTGAATTGTGTATTCTTTTTCAATGATCCCCTTTTTACAAGAATTTCTTTAAAACTTGTTCTTTTCTCGAAAACTATTGAAAATCAGTATTGTAAAATATTTTCTAAATTCCCATATGAAAACAGTAAGATTAACAATTAGTAGTTGAGAGTTAAGAGAGAGTGTCGACACAACAGATTTATATTGGTTCACCCCAAACTGTAGGCTACGTCCAGTCCTCAGAGATCTTTATGAGATTTTACTATACTTCGTAAAGTTACAAGTATTCTTTGACTTTGAGCCTCTTTAGGTCTCTAACAACAAGTATTCTTTCACGCTTAGCATCTTCAGGCTATCTGCTTTTCTTCTTTCGACTGAAAGATGTTTCGAGCTTTTGTTACAGATAAGAATAGCTCTACGTTTAGCACAATGAAATTTCTAGCATTTTGAATCTCGCTAACTCTTTTTCGAAAATCTCTAACTTTTTGCAGCTTTCGACCCTGACTCGTATTTATAGCCTTCATCTTTAACTGCTTCTTGATAATTGCTTCTTTCTTCTTGTTTCTTGATTTTTGAAGAATCAGTTATTCAGTTGAGTTCTGGAACTAACTCAAGCTAATTAGTCATCCGACGTGGTATCGGTTCTTCCGTCTCAGTTTCTTCCAACTGATGTTTCTTCCGTCTCATTTCTATCCTCTCACTTTAGATTTGCGGATCCATCTCACTTTTATCTTTGCGCTTCCGTCTCACTTTTGGCTTTGCGCTTCCGTCTCACTTTTGTTTGCTTCCGTCTGACTTTTGTTCGCTTTCGTCTCAGTTTCTTTCCGCTTCCGTCTGATTATTTGGTCTTCATCAAAATCACTAAACGTGAAGTCATTTTCACTTAACATAGTACCCTTAAACAATCTAACAGAACACTTTCTTCCAGAAAAATGTCCCCCAATGTCTTAAGTTTCTAATGCCACAAGAAATCATTCCATTTGGCTCAGTGAGTCAAAAGATACACTTCAACCATTTTTGGACTGCTCTTGTCCAAATAGTATACCATACATTACTTCCATATGAAATTTAAACATCTTAGAGACTGAATTAGATTAAATTTCTTCATACCATTTGTAGCTCCATGTCTCTAGTTTACCATAAAATAAAAATAATCTCATTTCGACCTCTACTGATCCAGAAAACATAAAAATACTGAAGTATGTTTAGTGAGACAACACCAGTTCATATTATTGAAGAACACACTCACTGTACCCGTCCCACTCTTTTCACTCAATCTTTCTCCATACACTTCATATGGCTATGATTCTTGGTAGGGAGGTAGAGCAATGTCTTACGAATCCAATGGTTCAAGAATCAAGTCATTCGGATGTCAATAGAAGAAGTTATGGCCAAAAGAATCCAATATGTTCATATCTTTACTCATATTGTACATGCCTTGGCGCAATCGCCATAACTCTCACTACAGGTGTCAGATTGACTTCATTTTTGGACTATTAGAAAGAGGACTTCTAGATCTACAACTTTTATGGAGACCTAAAAGGCCAATTCTATCGCCTGACTTCTGTATCGTCTCACTTTCTATCGTCTCATTTTTGCGTCTTATTTTTGCGTCTCACTTTTACGTCTTACTTTTGCGTCTCACTTTTACGTCTCACTTTTGCGTCTCATTTTTGCGTCTCACTTTTGCTTCTTACTTTTTTCCCAAAACGTCTCTACTTATAAGGATCATAACTTTTGACTCTAATGTCCAAATTTTTCATACTATATACCGTTGGAAAGATAAAAGAAAGATCTACAACTTTCCAGAAGGCACTAGGCTAAAATCTATATATATCAATCCCAAATTTGCCCCTAAAATTTGAAGATGAATTTTCCATTCACACACCAACGTGCTGCACCAATTTCTTAACTTCATGACAACTTTTGAGATTCTTAGAGATAGAATTAAAATTTGATGTCTTCATAAGAAATGTACCATACATTTCTAGTTTAATCGCAATCAATAATCATCTCGTTTGGATAACTAGTGAAAAAGTTATGACTAACAGACCAAAGAACACTCAATGAACATTTTCCAGATCACTACTAATCTTGTTTCTAAATCTTTCCTTATCACAACTCATACCAAGATCACTCTTTCTACTCCTCATTATCAATAAAATCACATTTAATATCAATTATACCCGGAAGTTGTCAATGAATGCATGTGCCACTTTTTATGCGAAAACCTCCAGTATTTATGTGCATATATGCTAACATGATATATAGGCAAGAAAATACATTTCCTTAATCTCTCTTTGATCTCACATGTACTGAAACTTCAGGTCCTAACCCTTAATATGGAGACGAGATGTTACAGATCGAACTTCACAACAGTGATGGAATATCAATTGGTAGTGAGATTTCAGGTAGGGTGCCAAATGTTAGTACGAAGAACATCCTTATGTGGAGTTCAAGACGTGCAGCTCGGATCAAGACTGTCCCTGGCCAAGGTGGATATGTTCGAAGTACAAGTTATAGGAACTTAACATTTGATAAGGTATGATTTGGAATTGTTATCAAGATGGATTACAATGAACACCCGGACAAAGATTATGATCGAAAGGTTGTTCCAACACTTAAGGATATTAACTTCTGTTGTGAAAAGCGACCAGATTAGAGCAGGTTTGCAGCTAAAATAGGACTGAGAAATTAGTAATGAACACACAGATTTTACATGAAAAACCCCCAAATTAGGGTAAAAAACCACGGATAAAGATAAAAGATTTTTACTATTAGAAAAACTGGAGAATTACAAGGAAAAACTAGACCAAAAAATATATAAAATATTTTTGTATCTCTCTTTCTCTTTTTCTCTCACCTCACTTCTCTCTATTTTTCTGCTCTCTGATGTTTGCTCTTCTTACTTCATCTCCTGCCTATTTATAGGCAGGAGATTTGGGCCAGCTATCCTTTAGTGGTGCCTACCATTTACTATGGTCAACTTTGCTAGGCACCATTTTTGACAATTCTCCCACTTGAAGATTTGCTTGAGTGTTAATCAAATCTTCACACTATTCTTTCTACCTTGCCGCTTCATGTTGCTTACGTCTCTGTCAGGCCACACGAGGATCAACACCACATAAACTTGTCACCATTGATTGCTTTTGTCATAAAATCTGTCAGGTTCTCCATTGTATGAATTTTCTGTATATCCACCGTTCCTTCTTCCACTTTCTCACGAACGAAGTGATACTGAACTCGGATGTGTTTTGTCTTTGAATGAAATGCTGGATTCTTGGCAAGATGCAAAGCACTCTGATTGTCACAATACAGAGTAATATTCTCTTGTTTGTTCCCAAGTTCTTCCAACAACATCTTCAACCACACTGCTTCTTTGCTTGCTTGTGTAGCTGCTACATATTCTGCTTCTGTTGTTGACGTAGCCACAACTGACTGCAGTTTTGAAACCCAGCT
>JANKOD010000004.1:18023616-18035288 GCA_026284645.1 Erythroxylum acuminatum | reverse complement strand
GTCTAATTAACATGGTAATTAAATTCCATTAACATGCTAATTAATTTCTCCAATTACAATAATAGCATCCCATTAAATCATACCACCTAATTTCATGACACCCTACCTTAGGCATTTATCACTTAACTTTCAAATTCAATTTAATTCATGCTAACTCATGCCATCTAACTTAATTTATACTACATGTTAATTTATTCCACCATTTAATCCATAACAGACATGAGTTGGGCAAAACATACTAAATCTTCTTCCAAGCCTCAAATCTTCAAATCATCATTTAATTCAACTTCTAATATTTCACATAAATCCATCTTGAATCTAAACCATATTTTTCCTTTCAAGAGTTCTTAATCTCCTTACTCATGAATAATCATCAAAAATTTTCATTTAATAGTCTTAGCTTGCAAAAAGATTTGGGGCCCAACACCTTTCAATTATGGTAGATTGATTCATAAATAGGATTTTTCAATCTCTATGTATGAAATCAGATTATGTTCTAGTATTCTAGATCTATTAGAACATATATTAAACATGTCATTGAATCACAATATATCAATCAAATCAATTGAATTAATAAAATAATCAAAACA
Organism: Erythroxylum acuminatum; assembly: GCA_026284645.1. NCBI lineage: Eukaryota > Viridiplantae > Streptophyta > Magnoliopsida > Malpighiales > Erythroxylaceae > Erythroxylum > Erythroxylum acuminatum. The sequence goes on along the minus strand of JANKOD010000004.1, from coordinate 18,034,698 downwards.
TGTTAAAGCATAAATATAGGGTTCATCTAACCTAGACACTAAAGATATTTAGTTACACTCAAGTATAAACAGAAAGAAACACAAATAAAAAATAAACGGTTCATAATTATAAATGTCCCTTTTATTTCCTATCGAATATTCTTGTAATATAAAGGTCTCTCTTAGATCTTTTAATGATTTCTTCATGTTTTCCACTTCTTTGGATCAAAATTGCCATTGAGAATGATCACCACATCTGAAATCACCTCTTAATGTCTGCTCTTACTTTTTTCCTTCTAAAACATCTTTTTATATTAAATTTTAAGGTTATAGGAGATGTATAAGCTGATGCACGACTATGCATCGAACTATGCATAACCCAAAATCTCCATAATTTGTGAATCTGTATAACCTAAGAGAAGTGCACAGGGCTGATGCATAGTCATGCCTTCCTTTTGTGCTTCGAATCTTCATTTTATGTCGTTTTTTCTTCCGAAGTCTTCTCCTTTTAGTTCATAAAGGCAATTGTATTCTACAAATACACTTGGGGAAAAATAAGTACCGAATATGCAATAAAAGTATAAATTATCAAGTAAAAATACATCAAATAGGAGGTATAGATATGGTTAATTATGCATCTATCAAAAATCCCCATACTTAAGCTTTTGCTGGTCCTAAAGCAAACCATAATTACAACTATAAATTTAACAGCAACAATCCTTCATTAATCTTGATTTGTCCAATCATACTCTAAATCATCATATCTTATTGAATCAAATTTACAAATAGTTAGAATCAAATTGTCCTTAAATTAGCCTAAGTCAATATTAATAATAATCACGTCAATAATCACATTGAAATCAAAAGCATAAACTTTTACACCCTTACAAGGATTTTACTCAATGTACTCAAGTGTTTGGGGTAAAAAGCATCAAACTCTTAATCAGTGCATAGTAAAATTCTTAGCATAAGCTTGCAATATTATCACATCTCCACCACTTATGTATAAAGTAGAAGCACAAATAAAAAAAAAGTCTTATAAGGTTGTAACAAGGCTTAGGTTAGGTATTGATTGGGATAATAAAAATTTTGATTTGAAGGAAATTTCCTAAAAAGAAAATTACATGAAACTTATTCACAATACACATAGGTCCATTATATATATATTTCTTTAATTGTGGTACATGATGAATGCTCAAAATTATTGTGAAAAAAAGAGAAAAAAAATCTAGCACATAATTGTGAAAAAAAAAAGAGAAAAAATCTAGCACATATATATATGTGTGCTAGATTTTTTTCTTTTTTTCACAATAATTTTGAGCATTCATCATATACCACAATTAAAGAAATATTGAACCATTCAAAAATTCAAGTTTCAAAGAAGCAAATAAACAAGGTTTAAAACAATAAAAAGGTCATCAAAGAAAAATATGATAAAGGTTAATATATGGGTTTAATAAATAAAAAAGGTTATGACTCAACTTGGTTATTCCTAAATGTAAATTTAAGGGTGTGGTAATTTTCAATTAAATAGGCTTAAACAAGTTGCTGAATATAAGTGCCTTCATTATATCAACGCTTCTAATTTAACAATTGTAATCTCAATATGTATAATAAAAGCAAGTTCTAGAATTATTCTACCAAACATGATAGCACACATGAAAGAATAACAAGAGCTTAAAAATTTTGGAATTTTGCTCTTAAGTTCAAAAACTTACAAAACATATGGAGTATATGTGTGTAAATAATTTGAAATTTTCATTCAATTTGACAATTTCAATCAATACTAAAAATATGACTTATAGAAGAAATTTTTATTATAATTATCATCCTTTTGCATACCAATTCAATCAATATTCAATAATGAAACACATTATTAATGGACATATTTCAGTCATTCAATATATCAGTTCATAAAATTTAATAATGGAGATTATAATAAGCTTAAAGAAATCAATAAAAATTTATTAAACCCTTCCCCACACTTAAATTTATACATTGTCCTCAATGTACGCAATATAAGCATATATTAAAAAGTGAGGAAGAGTTGGTACTTTCTTGAGTAACATGATTTTTTTATTTTGATCCATCTAATATGAGACTAACATCTTTGCAAGACATAAACAAAAAAGGTATAAAACAATAAAATAAAATAACAAATAACAATAAAGAAAAAATATGAAATATGAAAATAGAGATAACATAAATAAAAAAAGCCTATCCTAATTCATAGGTTGCTTCCCATGCAATAATTGTTTAACATCATTAGCTTGACATACTCTTTATGCTCAACTTCATCCCGGATTAATAGTAAGTGGCTTGTTTCCACCTGTTTCCATGCATAAAGGTTGTGTAGCCTGTAAGTAAGCCACATGCTGAAAGATAATAGCAAGGATATAATTTATAAAATTTATTACTCCAATCATTTGTATTAATGCCTATTGCAATGACAAACTATTAATAAAATAGGGAATAACAAAACTTAATGAATCTTCAATTGGCTCCAACAGTTTGTCTTAGAGGAAGTAAGAAGCGTCCTTACTTAAGATCACTACCAACACCTTATAAATACTTTCCTTACCTAGTTCCTTCGCCAATTCTTCCTTAATCATCTCTATCCACTCTTCTTCTTCGTCCTAGATAGAGGTTTCTGGCTTATCTTCTTCTATTATCTCCTGCCATTTCTTTACTTCCTCTTCTTGGATGGAGGCTTCTTCAAGAAGTCCTTCTTGGAATGTCACTCCATTTATGAAGCTAACCCTTGTCTTGTCTTCACTCTTGAATTCACATAGGTTAGCTTTCATTTCAGCCAATAGTTCCATTACTTTGTTTATAATACTCTATTCCTTTTCCTCTTCCTCTTCTAATGGGAGCTCTTTGTCACTCCTAAAGGTGATTGCCATTCCATGTTTGGTAGGGTCTACTTTTGTAGTACTGATCAAACTCCTTTGCATCTCATTAAATATTATCTCTGCTAGTTGGTTGATTCGATTCTCCAAATTTTGTATACGAGCCTCTGTTTCCTAATGCTTTATGATTGATTCTTGAATGAAAGCAGGCATCATATCTTCCAAAGTTGGCTCATTAACTAGAGGTGCTTGGTATTGTAAATATTTACCTGGAATATAGTCATTCCATCCATAAGTGTAAGAGTTTATCCATTCTGAATTGTAGTTGTTCTCGTATAGTGCACCTTAAGGTTGATTATGCTTGTTCAGTAATTTTTACAAATAGTTTGGTGCTTGACATTCATGATTTTAGTAAGTACTCCCACAAACGTCGCGACACAGCATAGACATCGATTGAGCCTCCGAAACCATATGAGGAAACCTCTCTCTCCCATGTAGTGATGTTATAGGTTATGAAGACATATGCTAGCTCTCATAAAAGTATTGTTCGCTCCATCATTCCATTATGAGTTGTGCCTATGACAATGAATCATAAATCCTACAATAGACCACAAATTCAAGATCAAGTAGAGAAATTCAAAAGATAATTGAATCAATAAGCCTCAAATAAAATAAAATACAAAACATAATAACTAGAGTAATAGGATTCAAGTGTTCCTAATATCAAAGTCCCGAGCAAAGACGTCAAATACTTTATTGACTTTTCTGAGTTAGATAATGTTGAATTAATCACAAGTACACGATGTAGCTATAGCTAGTACTGATAAGTACAGTTCAATGCTGTGAAGACTTGAATACTAGTAATTACCGTTATCCTATCATCTAGTATAAGAATTTGATTGTGATTTTTAATTTAAAGAAAATAAAACATAAACAAATAAAAAATTAGGAAATGATGTTGAACATAAAAACAAGAAATCTCTTAGAAAATGATCGATATCATAAATTAATTTCTAGGTTATGAATCTCTATAATATCTCTTAAATAATTACCTTTTTATTATGCAAATATTTATTGATTTATTGGATCGTGGAGATTCCTAGGATATGCAAATAGCTTACCTTAAGTCATAACAACTAATCCTAAGGTTTTCAACCTAATTACTCAGGTTAAAGTTTATAGGATTGCTTTACCGATTTGTGACTCCCACTGCTAGGTTTCACCCGAATTTGAAAGATTTATGTCATCATATCTCTAGGGTTGCAATTAAATCCTTTCAATTATGGTAAATCTATTCATAAATAGGATTTCTTAATATCTATACATGAAATCATATTATAATCAAATAATTTGGATCTATTAGAATATATATTAAACACGTAATCGAATCATAATATATCAATCAAGCCAATTACATTAATAAAAGAATCAAAACATGATAAAGCATAAACAAAGGGTTTGTTTAACCTAGAAACTATAGATATTTAGTTATATATGAAATAAAATGAAATCAAACATAAACAAAAAGAAACACGAGTAGAAAATAACGGGTTTATAAATATAAATCTCCCTTTTATTTCCTATCAAATATTCTTGCAAGGTAGAGGTTTAATCTTGTATTCTTTTGGATCTTTCAATGATTTCTTCTTGCTTTCCACTTCGTTGGATTAAAATTTCCCCTTGAGAATGATTACCACGTCTAGAATCACCTCCTAATGTCCACTCGCTTTTTTGCCTCCAAAATGCCTTTTTATAGTAAATTCTAAGGTTCTGAGAGATCCACGAGTTGATGCACAGCCGTGCATGAAAATGTACATAATCCAACATCTCTAAAATTCACAAATCTGCATGGCCTGAGAGAAGTGCATGGGCTTATACATGGTTGTGCATCCCTTCTATATTTTGAATCATTGTTTTATGTCATGTTTTTTTTTTCAAATTCTTCTCCTATTAGTCCATGAAGGCAATTGTACTCTACAAATACACTTGGAGTAGCAAATTAAGTACTAAATATACAATAATATTATAAAATATCAAGCAAAAATAAATCAAATATAGGGTTTAAATATGGTTGATTATGCATCTATCAATACATCTATTGGTTTATTGGCTCTTGCACTTCTTAATTATCACTAATAGTTATTCTTGCTCATCTCTTATATTAAGTTTAAGGGCTACTTCTCAAGTTTTATTATTAAAAATCCACTTATTGTTATATCAATCATCAACTTTATTAAATAGATTCAACCATTATAAAAGATTTGAGCTTACATCCATATTGGTAAGTTAAATGTGGACACTTTCTCAACAAATCTCTATATATCCCACAGCTCATAAAAAGTTTTGTTATTAAGCTACTGATGGGTAGAGATGTCACTTCACAATTTTGTTGACTTTGATAGTAGGAAGTATTTAGCTAAGAATTTCTCTATAAGACTTTCCCATCTTATGATTGAAACTGTAAATAGTGCCTTTAACTATTGTTTAGCTTAATCCCTCAGTGAAAATTAAAACAACCTCAACTTTATAGTATCTTTAATGGCGCTATTAATATTAAAGATGTAATATATTTCTAAGAAGTTAGTTATGTGTTTGTTGAGATCTTTATCCTGTAATTCATTATATTGAACATACACCTATAGTTTGTGTTGGTTTCAAGTTGTGCAATATTGGATTGTGTCCCTACAAGAGATGGTTTCATGTATTCCATCATAGTCATGTAGTCTCCTTTTATTGTATCATATTGTATATTCATATATCTCATTTTTTTTGCTTAGTTCATTCTCTTCTTATCTAGTAAAGTGTTCTTTCAAACTTTAGGTCTTTTTTTTTAAGGAAAATGCAGTAACAACTCTTTGTCATACACCAATATCACACCCTGAAACTTAAGGTAAACCAAGCATAAAAATAAGAGAATTAAAATAAATAAAAAATAAACATAAAAATAAATAGCAACACTGGACTTAGCTTTTAAGTTTCCTAAATACCAATTGCTTCTTTAAGAATGGTGCCAAAAATTTTGTTGTGATGATGATTTGCTTCTACTTAATTTTTTTAATTCAAAATAACTACTAATAAACTAAAGCAAATGTATCTATTGTTGATGAGCAATATAATGATGTATAGAGTATTGACCCCACAAGAAAGTTAGATGGATCTAGTAAACTCTCCTATTGCTAACTAGTCAAAATAATTAATCAAGATGATTGTTAGATGTAATTAGATAATCAAATATAAAATAAAACCTAAACAAAGTAATAGCCAAGAGAATTAAAACAAAGTAAGTACTTACATATAAAATTCAATTATGATAAATACTTAGATTAAGTACTTCTTGTAGTATCCTCTTTACATTTAGGTTTCAATAAACTTATGAAGTATTTATCATTTGAGCCGATAAAATTTTTTAAATATGAAATTTTACTCTCTCGAGTTTCAACACTTATTCTTAAGTTAATTAACTTGAATCTCTACCAAGTTAAAACTCTAAAAATCCATTATATTTTATTAACTTATATGAAAGATTTCACCCTAATACCAGATTATTCATATAGGTCTATCTATGGCATCTTATTTAATTTCTAATAACTAAGTCGTGGTCTTAATTATCCACAAGTGGAATTAAGATAAGATATAATCATCGACATATTTAAATCCGCATTAAAATAATTCAAAGATATTTTGAAGATATAAATCCACTTTATAAATAAAATTAGAACAAAAGACATAGATCTCTCCTACAATTTAAAAAGCTTTACAAAAATTTCTTAATCTTCAAAATTCTTTAAAAAGCTATTTATAGTTTTTAATTTTTCAAAAGAAAATCTTCTAAGATTTCAATCAAAAAATAATGACGAAACACCTACAAAATGAACTTCATATATGGACTAATTATATGTCATTGACATGGTACTCGACCTAAATAAATTGAACTCGACTTAAATTAATAATTTAAGTTAATTATAATAAATTTTCAATTTAGATTATATTTGATTAGTTTGATTCGAGTTTAAGTGTTAGGTAGAATCGTCATGTCAACACCATTTGTCTGATCCACATGTAATATCCATGTCACGTGTATTTTGTCGTTATATTTTAATCAAACTCTAAAAGAAGGTTTTTTTATAAAATTAAAACTTGTAAGGAGTTTACTTTTAGAATTTTAAAGATTAAAACTTTTTTTAAGTTTCTTATGCAATTAGGGAGCTTTATATCTTTAACCATAAAATCTAATCAATCTATATAAAGACAATAACTAGGATTTTTCCTATCCTTACATATAAAACATTTAGCCACAAATTATATTTGCACCAATAGAAGTAATTAATAAAATAAAAAAATCATGATAGAAAGAATCTGGATTTTAAAAAAAAAGTCTATATATTCGAAAGAGTCTAATGCATTTATATGATATTACATCTTATTTCTCAATTAAAAACAACTAACCTAAGTTTTTTTATTAAAGAATGATATTCTAGACCAGGAATCCTTTTATATCTCTCCAGGTTTTAGCATACCATTGTCTTAGACTGTAGATTATGACTGTGTCCTAAACCGCATATTTTTATTGTAAATTTTTTAAGTATGGAGTATCTACTAGGTGATGTTACTCTTTAGAATTTTTCACTACTATACTGTCTCTTTCTAAAAATCATAATAATAAACAATAACCACAATTAATATGAAATAACCACAATTAATATAAAAAAAGACATTTATCATCATACAAATATACAATTATGAACAATACAAAGTATTTAAAATATTATAATTTCATCATATAATAAATAATAATTACATCAAAATATCCAATAAAAAGAATAATAAATATCCTTAACTATTAACCTATTACAATTTATGATAAGAGTTTGTGATGAGGAACCAACCAACTAGAAATGAAACAGGTAACAAAAATATTTACAATTACATTACATATATAGATTTTAACATATACATCAAATATAAGTAAAATTTAAAGAAGAGGAAAAACAAAACTTGAAACTTCATTCAATCGTCTACGGGAGGGTACTTGCTATAACTACATTGACTCTAGTTATCATTTAGTACAAAATTCTCGTCATTAAGAGGAGTCTCATCATCATCTTCATTCAAATTCAATGCACCAAATGACATGTCAATGCTTTCCTAATCACGATTATCTTCCAAGTCATTCACATCTATCAAATTTAGTTCCTCAAAAGCCCAATATGCCAAAAAATTGACATTATCAATAAAAATTGGATCTGTTGAACTAATTGTACTATTAAGACTCCTAGTAAATAATAAAATTTAATTATTAGAAAATTATAAGCAATTATGTCGCAATTAATAATGATAATAACATATTTTTCCCGAAGCTTGAAATTGTAACGAATGAATACCAAGTCATTCGATTTCTTGTGCTCCAGCCTATTCCTTTTCTTGGAATAGATGAATTCAAACATGCTCCAGTTCTATTCACAACCTGTTATACTCATACATTAACTTAAAATCCAAATTGCAAACTTTTGCAATTATGGAACACCACTTCCGAATTGATCCCACTAAGAAACTGTAAGTTGTAAGATAACAAAAGTAGCGTTACAAATAAAATAAAGTGACAATTAATTTTTAACAAATAAGAAAAAGGAAAAAATAATACTTGGAGAAAGTTTTACTCTTTGTCAAATAGCAATCGGGAATCCAAAATCCCCAAAAGATAGCTTATAAGGCTCTATTTGTAAGCTTAAAAGATCTTGTATCATTTCATGGCCAACAATTATTGTAACAGTGAATAACATTCCTCTTCTACCTTCAACTTTCTTTGTAAAATCTGGTCTGAAATATACACTAGGATTCAAAAACTCCCCAGCTGCAAACAACGAAGAAGAAAGTTGTCTTTCCCATCTCTTATTGATGATTGCAAGATACGATGTGTACAAAGAAGACCTATGTTTTAGATTGGCCTTGATTGCTTCCTTAACCTTTTCCATGGCATCATAAAAAAAAATCCTATTGTTGCCTTTGCTTCATTATCAGCTAAGCAAAGCAACCTCACCAAAGGCTCACAAACACAGATAACAAATTGGCATTGAGATCAAAATTCTCTATCTTCTAGTATAATTTTAGAAACCCCCACTCCAGCATTAGACCTAGCATGCTAAGATGTAATCCACTTATCACTTGTAAACATTTGTCTTAACTCTTTCTTTATCGTATCAAAAGACTAAAGTAATAAGAAATTTGTTGCAAATCTCGTCATAGCAGGACAACATAAATTCCTACCATTGGTAAATTCCTTTCTCATTAAATTTAACACCTATGCACGATTATAGATGAACTTGGTCACCTTTTCATCTTTCTGCATAGTTTCATCAATAATAGGAAAATACCTAGGATCCCTTATATTCTGTAACATTATGTCAATGCAATGTGCAGCACAAGGAGTCCAAAAAAAGAATTTTGCTTATTTTGTAACCTTCTTTCTATTGTTTTATAAGTGGTATCATTGTTAGTAATGAACTGAACAATAATTTCTAGCCCTACTTCATTCACAACTTCATCAAATATCTCAAACAAACTATCAGTATTTCTAATCAAGCCAGATGCATCAATACACTTCAAAAATATTGAGTCATTTGCAAAATAAACCAACAAATTAATAATAGGCACTTGTCTCCTATTTGTCTAACCATCACACATGATTGAACACCTAAAAGTATCCCAATTCACTCTTCTTTCTGCCAAACAATTTCTAATTTCAGAAACTGAACAACTCAAAAGTTTACCTCTTAAGTCATCAATTGAAGGAGCTTTGCATCCCAGACCGTAAGAAGCTATTGCATCCACCATAAGTTGATAATACTAAGACTGAGAAGTATTGAATGATGAACCTGTATCATAACACCATCTAGCTACTGTCATATTGACATTGTGAGCCGCATCTCTTGATTGCATTAGATTATGAATTGAAGGTGGGCTCCAGGAGTTGTTCATGGTGCAAAAAAAAACTAGTCACCTGCCTTCTTCTTTTCCTCACATCAGGTCCAGGTGTAACATTTACTTCTTCATGCGCCTAGGATGGAACACTACCAGTACCACTACTACCTTTAACATTTTCACAATCACCACGAAAACCAGCAAACAAACTTCTACTACCAATTTCAAAATTCAACCTTTCCTTTCTATCTTTCTCATATTGATATTCTTCAAGCAATGTTCTCATTTGCTACTTCATATCATGACTTACTTTTTTACAGAGTTCTACATCTCCTTTAATCCCAGCTAAATGCTTCTTCAATTGAGTGATTCCTCCACCTTTCAAATGCTTGTTACAAAACAAGCAAATTGTATGATTCTTCATACTTGGGACCAATGCAACATGTGCCTAAGCTGGATCATTATATCTTCCTAAAGCAGTTTGATCAAGAGTACTTGAACTTCCTTGCATGTATCTGTAATAATAAATGAAGATATTAATTTTGTAAGAAATTAATCCTTTAGTAGTTTCATCAACAAAATTAGCAGTGTTAAGTCCTTCATGAGGCAATGCAGTATAAATAATGTCTTTAACCCTTTATATTAAGCCTAAAGAAGTCAAGATACATGAAACTAGATTAAAATTCAGAAATAGATAGACTTTCCTATTGGAGAGTAGTAAATTCATGCTAAATTTATAATCGAAGTACAGTTTTATGCTTAAGGTTCAAATATTTAAAATGATGGCTTAACGAATCTAAAAATTCAAGTTATGACTTAAACATCCTTAACTTCACTTAGCATGTTCATCTTTATTCTTGTTTTTTTAGGAATATGATTATTGTCATCGACATATCTTTATAAATCTTTACCTTTAATAAATATCTTGAAATGGAATGCACAAGCTAAGTAATTTTTTTCATTAAGATGAACTAAGAAACTTTTCACACTTATCCGAAGATATAATGCCAAGGTACTATAAATGAGATAAAAATGGAATAATAAGAATAAGATTTTGAATATGCAAAGGCTATAGGATGGGCTAATTTTGGGATAAATAAAGGTGAATATGCAAGAGCCTTGATGAGATGGACTAATTTTGGGATAAAGATTAGAAACAACTTAGAGATATAACTTTTACCTTTTTTGCTAATTTTCTATATAATAATTACAATTACAAAAGCTCCTCTTCAGCTCTTCCATAAGACCACAATCGAATTATTATTATACTCAATTAATTATTTACCCAATATCCAAATATCATTTCAATAATTTTAAGAATATGTCAATTAATTAT
>JANKOD010000004.1:18005420-18019470 GCA_026284645.1 Erythroxylum acuminatum | reverse complement strand
GTTATGATTTGCAAAATTAGAACTATATTGTAACGTGGGTGAGTATTTGCGGATTCACCTGTGTTGAATGTAACCTGCAATAATTCCCGCTTTGTATTATTCTCCACGGCCGTCTTTTACCAGTATTAAATAGAAAACTTTATTGTGGCCTACCCATTTGTTGTCCCAAGTTAATCAAGGTCATGGCTTACTTCTGTGGTCATAGTTACTAGGTAATGTTCTGGATTCAATGGATATAGATGAAATTGCTTGGATCTGTTAAAACAGTCTCAGTACGTAGTATTGATTAACTCGTGTTTTAAATGTGCCTTTCCAAAGTTTCACATTGCTGTTAGTTTGTACATGTAAAATGCTGGTCTAGCCAAGTTTCCCCACTTTTGACTATCTTCCTTCAATGCCAAAAAATAAAGAACCTCCCAAAAGAGTCACACTGCCAGTTTCGGATGTGGCTGAATTTTATGCAACATAATCTTAAATAAGTAAAATTTTAAAGAATGAACTCCTGTATGAATTCCGTCGTTTGTCTTTCAATCAATTCCTTCACCTCCTATTAATTAATTCCCTAGTGTATAATAATTGAATATCTATAGGAATAAACCTTGTTACACAATTTTTTGTACCTAGAAAAACTCTACTGGATTTTTGGCATTTTCGGAGGCGACATAGTTTCGGCTAGTGACCGTCCGGAGTTTATACGGCGGCGACCTACATCTCAACAATGCCCGGTTGACACCATTGAAAAACGGATGGTGCTTAATAGTGGTTGCTCCCATTGTCGGATCCATTCTTTTTGCTGGATCTTTCACCAAAAGCTGTGTGATCAAATCCTTTGCCCAGCACGGAATTGACTGTTCTTTAGGACACACTAGGGCTCAAGCGGCTATGTTCCCTATGATTAGCTCGCGATTGATCCCTTTAAACGGAGTAAAGCCGTGGAAGAGCTCCAAAATGAATATCACTAGAGTCCATACTCGTGTGTCCCCGACGAACGACATTGATCAGACGTCTACAGGCTCGGCAACGATCTCTGGGGTCCCACAGTGATTGGACCTCTTTTTCCTTCGTCGACGTGTCGGGTGCAAGCACGACACCGACAATGCAGTGGGGCAGAAGGCACGATGATGTGGTGAATTGCGACGCGTGGGTTGGGTGATCGCGAGAGGGATCCGCTGGTGGGATGTGTTGTTTTGACGGGAGACAACTTGAGGCGTTGATGTTAAGTCGTTGTACTTTAAGGAGAGATCAAAGTCCGTGAGCGAGATGTGACCGCCAGATCTCACAAGAACATTTTCAGGCTTGATGTCGACGTTATGGAGCTGACGCTTGGTTTGGACTCGGGAGGAGTTACGGTGTGAGTGGTGGAAGTGAACGGTGAGGTCGTCGACGGAGAAATTCATGGAGAATGAGGGTGGAAGCAGACCGCCCCCTTTTAAAGAAAAAGAGAGGGTATGTGAGTGACAACGGCGCAGGCTGGTTTGGCCATGTGGCATTATTTTGGAATCAAAGTTATGGGCTCGATAGTTAGCCTTGTTTGTATAAAATTCTTCCCTTTTAGGATTCGGATCATGCAAGCATACGTACATAAATAAATCAAAAAGATAAGATAGAAAATAGGTAGAAGCGTTGCTTCCTCCCTGTGATCTTTTTTTTCATCTTCTCTTTTCTTTGTTCTCTTTGCTTCCGAAGATACCACTTTCCTTTTACTAAAACTTGGTCCAGCTTTCTCCTTAAATTTTCTATTATAATTGAAGGCAAAGGATGTAAGCCTTCATATAGTTTTAAAAATTTTTAAAAAAACTTTCTGATTGTTAAAATTCTTTAAAAAAATTATTAGTTTCTAGTTTTCCAAAAAGTCTCCTCTTTGACTTTGATTAAAACATAACTACAAAATATATGCAATATCAACATTAAATATGGACCAATTAAATATTACTAATATGGTAACTCAATTCAACTTTTAAATTAACGTAATCTAATTAAATTCGACTTGACTTAATAAGTTAAGATAATTAAAATAAAGTATTACTTTAATTCCAATTTAATTATTTTAGTTCGAGTTTAAGAGCTGAGTAGAATTCTCATGTAAACATCATTTGATTAATACAAGTATAATATTCATAGCTTGCACATTTTATTTTTATTTTTCAACCAAAGTCTAGGAAAAGAGATTTCTTCTAGAAAATTAAAAATTAGGAGTTTTTAGAAAATTTTAAAGAACATGACTTTTTTTAAGATTTCTTAAACTACATAAAAGATTTATGCCTTTTACCCTGTAACTAATGATCATGCCTATTTCAACCTGATCCTTTTATCCTATTCTAACTAGTAACATAATATCGTATTCATATATAACACTGTAATAGTCCAAATGACATCATTAACAAGTGTTTCCTCTTTAACTTTACCAAAAACTACTCTAAGACCAATTTTATCTTACCAATATTATTTATGATCATCTTTTGGATTTGAATATCATGATTAACTCCTTTATTTTACCATCATTCTCCATCCTTTTCCAACCTACCATGTTTACTACCTATATACCCAACATTACCAAATACCTTGTACTCTCAGAGACCAAAAGCCCCTTTTTTTCTCAACCATAGGTAGGCCTCCCACAGGCCAAAAGATTCCTTGTATAATTGATAGGTGTAGATTATACTATATTTTGCTAGATGTTTAAGTGTGTTTTCAAGTATTCTTAGATTATTATCATGTGTATAAGCTTAGAACTATGTTATTGTTAGTGTTTGTATATATTCTAAGTACTTGATTGATCTAAAGCAAAAATTAAATCTTAAATTTATGATTTAAGAAGTGTTTGTTGTGTTTGTGAGTGTTGGAAATTAGGAAATTGAAGAATGAAGAAAATAGAGGGAGTTTGAAGGTGTCAAGATCGTGCCTCAAGGATCAAAGTGGAAAAGCCCCAGTTACACCTCCAAGACCCTAATATATATTTAAGGATGTGAAACACATGAAAAAGTTTAGTAGCCACAATCAAAAGTGAATTAAAGTGGAGAGATCAAGAAGAGCACCAAGAAATTCCAGCATTCCAGATCAGAGCGTTAAATAGTTTTTTCTCTTTTCCTTTTATTTTTTTTTTGTTATCCTTGATGTGTAATTCAATTTATTTGATTTCATGTTTTGGTTTCTAGATCCCTATTATGGATTGTTCTTGAACTATTTTGCGAACTTAATTATTGTTGAATTCAATCTATTTATAGATGTTGGGAACGACAGTGTTGAGGAACATAGATTCTGGATTGGCTTGGTTGCTGAGGTTAGTTGAGTTTTTCTTGGAAATAAATTCTAAAAAAAATTATGGGACATGTTGGGAACATATTATAGCCTCTGTAATTTTCTCAGCATTTATTGAAATTATTTCAATAATTTTTTCAAGAAAAAGACAGAGTTGGACATTTTTTAGAAAACTGTTGAACCTGGTTTATTTGAAGTGGTGATTGTCTGTTTTTTGGTTTCAATGCCTCGGATCATTTTTTATGTGCTCAGAAATATTTTACTTTGATGTTTTATTCATGTCAAACTGATTTGCTTGAAATTAGATTTTCAAAAAAAAAGTTTGGATGTCAAATATGTCATATTAGCGTCTCATTCGTATATTTAGTTGCCTTGATTGTTTTGGCGGTCACAAGTTATGTGACAAGTGACGAAGTAGTCTTGATGAAGTGGAGACTACCTAGAGATACTTAGGGTGATATTTTGATGTTCTCAAATTATTTGGAAATCTAAGAAATTAATATTGTATTAATCTATTTCAAGTATTTCATGTCTAGTATGACTATATATGGCAAGCATGATACAACTAAAGTGTTTAATTGGTACATTAGAGTAGAGGGTATTACACTTGGTATATTGGTATTTTGAATTGGAATTGAAAACATACAGATTGAGAAATTAGCCGATGCTAACATTAGAAAGCAATTCGGTTCAAGAGTTGAATTGAACGTCAAATCTTTAGATGTATAACACGTCACAACCTATAGAAGAAAACCTTGTGAGATGATTGCATTAAAGAATGCATGCTAGAGTTGGTTAGGTGGGATGATGGATGGTTATGGATATAGATTCAATGTGCTTGATGAGCATCCTAAATCATATCATATAGTCATTGTGACTATAATCCTCCGACTTAGATGAGACCAGAGTATGAAATCCCTCAAACATAATATGAAAACTAATGCCTTCCATTAATATGGAGAGAATCAGAATTCTTTTAAAGTTAGGGTTGTTGGGTAAACCCAAGCTCACTCTATACGGATATGTTCAAACCATGGAAATAAGATTTTTGAATTAATGGGTCGGTTTTCACTAGAAGCGTTGATTTGTTGAATAAACTCAAAGTCAATGTAGACAAAGGCGCAATTGGGTAGCGTACATCAGATCTACACACATCAAAAGTTGATAACCCAATGTGTGTGCATATATCACGAGTTGATAGCACTAGATGATAGTTGCATTTATGATGCAATTGATATGACCGATACCTACCGATTAACCTAAGGTGGCTTGTTGGGTAAACCCAAGATCATTCTGAGTAATGTCAGATATCGACCCACTATGACACTTTATTATAATTTTTTCTTGGATTCATAATGAGGGCTATGGATTCTTTGAAACTAGTGGGAGTTATATACATGTCAAGCAAGTCCTTATGATCATACATGTATTTATATTCTAACATTCTTTCTCTATTCACATTTAGGTTGATTGAAGATGTCTTCCAGTGTGAATTTGCGCTCACTTATGGATTCTAATAAATTGATTGCACCCAGTTTTCTTGATTGGTTGAGAAATCTGATAATTGTTCTCAAATTTGATAAGCTAAGTTATGTCCTAGACATTCCACTTCCTGATCCCCCTGTTGTTGATGCTTCTGATAAGGATTAGAGAGCATATCGTAAGCATCTCAAAGATAGTGACTTAGCTATTTGTACTATGCTAGCCTCTATGTCACCTGAGCTGCAGAAGCAGCATGAGTCTATGGATGCTAATACCATAATGTTTCACCTTAGAGGGCTTTTTTATAAGCAAGCTCAGTCTGAAAGGTTCGAGACCTCAAGGCTACTCTTCGCGACTAAGATGACTCCAAGGACATCTGCAGTGCAGTATGCAGTGAAGATGAATGGATATATTGAGAGGTTGACCACCTTAGGTTTTGTTATGGGTTATGAATTAAGTGTTGACTTAATTCTGGTTAGAATGTCTGATAGTTATTCACAGTTTGTGTTGAACTATCGGATGAATCAAATATGCACGACAATCGCTGAGTTGATTAATCTGCTCAAGACAACAGAGCAAGCTATCAAGAAGGATAGCAAGCCAGTGCTAGTGGTGGACTCTTCTTCTTCTAGTTAAAAAAAAAGAACCTAAAGAAGAAAAGGTCTAAGAAACCAAAAGAAAGTGCAGCAAAAAGGAAAGTCAAAGAGAATGCACCGAAAGGAACTTGCTTCCATTGTGGCAAGACTGGCCACTGGAAGCGAAACTATAAAGTCTATCTGGAGTCCTTGAAGAAGAAGCAGGCATCAGATGCCCCTTCTCCTTCAAGTATGTTTGTTATTGAGGTTAATACTATTTTTTATCATAACATGTGGGTATTAGATACTGGTTATGGATCACACATATGTAACGATATGCAGGTTCTCATGGACAGTAGATAGCTCATGAACAGAGAACTGGACCTACGCATGGACAATGGAGCAAGAGTTGATGCATTAGCCGTAGGCACTTATTTTTTGTCACTCCCTAGTGGGCTTATAATTAAACTGGATTATTGTTATTTTGTACCTATTTTAACAAAGAACATATTGTCTGTTTCTTGTTTAAATAAAGCTAGTTTCCATTTGAATTTCAATAGCAATGGTTCTATTAGTTTGAATGGAATGCTTTATGGTACTGGTAAATTATACAATGAAATTTACATATTAGATATGTCGCATCCAATTATGAATGTCAATGACACGAAAAGACATAAACTAGATAATTTAAAATCAACTTACTTATGGCATTTTTGCCTTGGCCATATAAATGAGAGACGTATAGCTAAGCTCCATAAGAGTGGTAGTTTAATGTCATTTGATTATGAATCATATGACACAAGTGAATCTTGTTTATTAGGCAAGATAACCAAGTTACCTTTTAAGGGAAAAGGTGAACAAGCGACTGGAGTATTAGAACTAATACATTCAGGTATATGTGGTCCGATGTCCATCCATACCAGAAGTGGTTTTCTTTACTTCATTACCTTTATCGATGATTATTCTTAATATGGGTGTCTGTATATGATGAGATACAAATCTGATGCATTTGAAAAGTTCAAATAATTCAGAAATGAAGTAGAAAACCAACTTGGGAAAGGTATCAAGACACTATGATCCGATTGAGGTGGGGAATACTTAGACTAAGAATTTTTAGATTATCTCAAAGATAATGGAATTTTATCTCAATGGACTCCACCTTACATATCACAACACAATGGTGTGGCCGAAATAAGAAACTGGACCTTGTTGGATATGGTACAATTGATGCTGGGCTTTGCAAATTTACCAAAATCCTTTTGGGGGTATGCACTCAAGACAGTAATTTATTTGCTAAATAGAATTCCATAAAAAACAATTGATGTTAGTCCATATGAGATGTGGACTACCAAAAAATCCTATCTTTCTCATTTGAAAGTTTGGGGTTGTCCGGCTTATGGGAAGCGAATACAGTCAG
The DNA here is from genome assembly GCA_026284645.1 of Erythroxylum acuminatum. Lineage (NCBI taxonomy): Eukaryota > Viridiplantae > Streptophyta > Magnoliopsida > Malpighiales > Erythroxylaceae > Erythroxylum > Erythroxylum acuminatum. The sequence continues at coordinate 18,012,738 of JANKOD010000004.1, read as the reverse complement.
ATAAGCTTGATGCGAAGTTTGACAAGTGTTTGATTGTAGGATATCTTAAAGAAACAATGGGATATCAATTTTATCTTGCTGAGGAACAAAAAGTTTTTGTTTCAAAGCATACTGTCTTTTTAGAGAAAGAGTTTCTTTTAAAAGAAGACAATGGGAGCAAAATTGAACTTGAAGAAGTTCAAGATGCTCGAATAGATGTGGATCAACTGCCTGAACCTGAGACTGTGACTCATATAGATAAAGTAATAGTTCAACCTTCTTCAATATAGGAAGTTCATAAGTCATATAGGATACGCTTTGTTTCCAAAAGATATGGATTTCTCATGATTAATCGAATGATGTATTGCTCATAGAAGATAATGAGCCTACTACCTATGAAGAGGTTCTGAAGAGTTCAGAGCTTGAGAAATGGCTTAGTGCCATAAAAGTATAAATGGATTCCATGTATGAAAACCAAGTATGGACTTTGGTTGAGACACCCAATGGAATAAAACCAATAGGGTGTAAATGGGTTTTCAAAAAGAAAACCGACATGGATGGTAATGTGATTACCTATAAAGCAATGCTTGTGGCTAAAGATTTCTGTCAAAGACACGAAATTGACTACGACGAAACCTTTAACCCAGTAACAATGCTTAAATCCATTAGGATACTCCTAGCCATTGCCGCTCATTATGATTATGAGATATGGAAAATAGATGTGAAGATAACTTTCCTAAATGGGAATCTAGTCGAGGATGTGTATATGACACAACCAGAGGGCTTCATCTCCTATGATGGCAAAAAGGTATGCAAGTTTCAGAAATCCATCTATGGAATGAAACAAGCATCCAAGAGTTGGAATATCCACTTTGATGAGATAATCAAAGAGTTTGGTTTCTCTCAAAATCTGGATGAACCTTGTGTGTATAAAAAGGTTAGTAGGAGGGCAATCATATTCCTTGTGCTATATACATATGACATATTATTAGTAGGAAACGATGTCTCTATACTACAATCTGTGAAGATTTGGTTGTTTAAACAATTTTCCATGAAAGATCTTAGTGAAGCAACTTACACCCTCAGGATAAAGATCTATAGAGATAGATAAAAAAGGTTACTTGGTCTTTCATAATCAATGTACATAGACAAGATGCTAAAGAGGTTTAACATGAAGCAGCTCAAGAGAGGGTATCTTCCCATGACTCATGAGATAACACTCTCGAAATCTATATGTCCTAAGACATAAGATGAGAGGATACACATGAATATGATCCTGTATACATCTGTAGTAGGATCTATCATGTATGCTATGCTATGTATGAGACCCGATGTATCATATGCTCTAAGTGTTACGAGTAAATACCAGTCGGATCCTGGTGAGGGTCACTGGGTCGCTGTCAAGAACATCCTCAAATACTTGCAAAGGACTAAGGATGTTTTCCTGATATATGGAGATAGAAATCTAAAAGTGAGCGGGCATACAAATGCCAGTTTTCAATCTGATTAGGATGATTTCAAATCCTAATTAGGTTATATATTCACACTGAACGGCTGGTGGTCAGTTGGAAGAGTTCCAAATAAGAGACAACTATCGATTCAACAACCGAGGCAGAGTACATTGCGGCTTCAGACGTAGCAAAAGAGGCAGTTGGATAAAGAAGTTCACTACAGTTTGCACTTTGCCCATACTCATAACTAAGTGGGAGATAGCATGGTGAAAGAATGAATTGCACAACAATTATCTATGGGAGGTCTTTGCTACCCAAAACTCGAGTTGAAGGTAGGGTGGAACCAAATTAATTAAGTCCACCATGCATTCGCTTAAGCATGGCGCTCCTCCGTATCGTGATAACAGATTCACCATCGTTCCATTCCTTGTTTGTTGCGTCGGGATTCGAACTCACGACGTAGGGCTAAGCCTCAGGCCCATACCTGAGCTCTTATACCACTTTGCTACCCAAAACTCGAGTTAAGGTAGGGCAGAACCAAATTACTTAAGTCTGGTGAGATGGTTCGTGATGAGCACATGTTCGTTCATCAAACCACTTACTTTTCATTCAATTAGGGGTCATGATGTGTTGCTAGACGCCGCTCTTGACTTGCTTGAAATAAGTGTTAATCCAAATGGCCGACATAACCGGGAACTTGATGGGTCACTCACATAAGAGTGACTTGAAGAATTCGTAAAATAGTTTTGGATAGAGATCCATTATATGGAGAGCAATAGAACCAAATGGATCCTGATAAGATCGGGGTATATCCCGATAAGATCGCGACATCGATATTATTGAAATAGGTCTTTGATATTTTTTCCACACCTGGGACCCGGTAGGACCGACCTTAGTGTGACTGGACCACCTCAGCATTTATATATATATATGCAACATGAAAGATGAGAGAGACTTCTTTAAAGGTGATGCATTTATTGTCTTTAAATGATAAAAGACAAAAACACTAAAAGACAAAAATAAAAATAAAAAGCTAGAAAGGAAGGATGATGATCGTGAGAAAAATGGTTTTAACAAGTTTAGAAAACAGCTTTTCAAGTCATTCTCCTCATCTTTCTCCTCTTCATTCTCTTTTACGATTTTTCTCTCCATAGAATAAAGAAGAGAGGTAGCACTCTTGTCTTTGTTCTAGCACTCTTGTCTTTGTTCTAGCCATTTTCGAATCAAAGAGCTTGATTCGGTTAGTTTCTCAACTTTTTAAGCCATTCTCCTCTTCTTCCTCTTCATTCTCTTTCACAATTTTGCTCTCCATAGAATAAAGAAGAGAGCTAGCACTCTTATCTTTGTTCTAGCCATTTTTGAATCAAAGAGTTTGATTCGGTTAGTTTCTCAACTTTTCAAGCCATTCTCCTCTTCTTTCTCCTCTTCTTCCTCTTCATTCTCTTTCATAGTTTTGCTCTCCATAGAATAAAAAAGAGAGCTAGCACTCTTGTCTTTTTTCTAGCCATTTTTAGATTAAAGAGTTTGATTTGGTTAGTTTCTCCGATCTATGTGTGGATATCGTTAGAGATGGTCTGTTTTGGTCATTGTGGTTTACGACAACCCGACAAGTAGAAGATTGAAGAACGAAGGAGACTACACACAAGGTACATGGTTATTATATGAATGATTGATTTGTGTAAATACCATGAATTCCTATATATATATATGAATGATTGATTTGTATAAATACCATGAATATATAAACATGTATGTGAATTGGGAATTTTCAGTTAAGTTTAAAGGTATTTCCTTGTATAGGCACATAGATCTTGGGCTTCAGGAAAGTCCCGGAATAAATTTTTTTTGTTTTCCAAACTGCGTGTATATGATGCACGCACCAGGATTTTCCTACACTACAGTCCCTGTAGAGTCACATTCCCTACTTACTGCTACATCATCCAGCACCCCTACTACATCCAGACCATCAGATATTATTGATGCAACATCTACTCCTGGACCAAAATTTGAATCCATATTGACAAAGATATCAAGGGTAAACACTACGAATAAAGAAGGCGACCTCTAGCTTGGAGTTAAGGGAGTTGATAGTAGAATTTACATTACAATTGTCAACGATTTATGAGTGAAATTCCAAAAATTTTGTAATACATAATAACACCATAGGTTTATACTGAAGTTATATAGGTTTTAATTTGAAAAGGATCTAAAATAACTTATATATTAGGTTGGTTCCGTCTGAAACTTGCTCCAGAAATATCCCATTCAAGTTCAAGGAGAAGATAGAACTTAAGAGTTATTTATGGAAAAATATCTCTCAAAGAACAAATGATTTTTATTATCAAGAGTTTGAGGTACAAAAAAAATCTTTAATCTTTTTTATTTTATCTAATTTTATACATTAATTAGATAAATGTTGTAGTTTGCAAGTACTTAAAGTATGCTTTTCTCTTTTTTTTTTAGAAATAATTTTTTTGGGATTAAAAATTTGATGTTGTCATTTATGATGTATGGAAGAATCGTGCCCCTGTGCACATAATAGAGAATTTTTTGGTTTGATACACAAGAATAGTGTACGACCGTCTTATATATCTGAAGAAATATGAAGTCGTTGGCAGTAGTACTGGGCAACACCCGAGGCAATCTCCATTTTAAAGCGCAATTCTACAAACAAACAGGGAGGATCGGAGGGAGAGAGTCTACCCATATACACTGGATGATCTATGACCTATCAGAAGCATGCAGAAAAACGATGTCATTTTTGAAATAACAGTTAGGCCATGGGTTGAGCCGAACAGGCCTGTGCTCTACCCGTGGCCCAATCAGGCAGACCACTTTTGGCCCGTGGCCTAGTCAACCCGGGCCAAAATTGACACCCCTACTAAACTTTACATTTATATTCTAATTTTTGTACTAATTACTACCAATTAGATTTCAATGTAATTTGATGTATGAAATTTAGAATGAAAATATATGTGTATTATAGAGAATGATGATTTCATAAATGTTTATTGCCATGAATGACTGTATTGTTAAGAAAAGTTTTTTGTTTAACAAGGGATAAATATCATAAACGAAACTTTGCTGAAATTTTTGTAAATTGTAGTTCAGTTATAACACTTTATTCTGATTCAGAAAAAGCATATGGGCACGAAGCTTACATTACGTCAGCTCTTTTTGCCCATTCACACTAATAGGCATGATAGTGTGACCTTTGTCAACACCCGATACAGATAACTTAATGTATGTAAAATTTATACTTTAATATTAATTCGATAAATAATATTATTTAAAAATTATCACTTATTAATACAAACAATTATAATGATAGGAGCAAATACAAGAAAACATTAAACAACAATCTCAGAACTCTGAAAATGTTGATAAGAGTCAGAAATATCTTGATGCAATTAGTGGTAGGGGCTGTCATGGAAGGATTTTTAGGTTAGGTTTTTTTGAAAACACATGTTAATCGCAATTTTCCACATTCATTACAGCTGTATTTAGTAGGTGGTCCGTAGCCAAAGAGAGAGTTGTTTAGTTTGAGAGCACAATGGAGATGCTGGCAACTTAGTTGCGATAGTCAATAAATTACATAGCCCAACTCCGTAATGAAGTAGATGAGTTGAAATGGAGAGACAACACCTCATCGCAACAGTCAAATCATCCCCCTTCACCAACTACATAGCTTAGATTTATAATATTTTTGTACTTAAATGGATTTTATTTGATGTTTTGCTATTTTTATGTTTTTTTAATGAGTTCTTAATTTACAGTTATAACACACATTTTCAAGATATTTATTGTTGTACATTATAATTTTTATAATATATTATCATTCAGGATAATTTTTATATTATATTATCAATCAAGATTATATTATTTTGAGAAATTAAATGTAAAAAAAATAGATTATCAACAGAAAATTTTGGTGGGATTGATAAATTTTGGTGGGAATTTGTAGTGAGATATGTCGATGGAGTTTTTGTAGCTAAAATTACTGACAAAAAAATAGTATCGTAGTTAAATTCCCCGATGGAATTATAATATCCGTCTTTAAAATTACATATGGAAATTGTAAATTTGTTGAAATTTTTAGCGTCTGGTATTGTAATTACGTTGGAAAATTTAGTGACGGAAATTTTAATTTTGTTGAGAATTTTAGCTATAAAAATTGTAATTTTGTCGAAAAATTTATCTTAAAAAAATTGTAATTCCGTCAAGAAATTTTACTTATAGTCGTTTCTCTTACGACTCTTTCTGTCTGTAATTTTTGTCGCCAAATTTATTTGCCTACAGAAAATTAGTATTTTTCGTCAACAATTTCCGTCACTAAAACCAAATTTTCTTATTGTGTTCTCATATTGTATTAACTTCATAAAAAAAAGAAATAATTGTTAATACAAATCTTCGTTATATTCAACTCCTTAAATTTACTTCAAGAATGGATATATGGTCAACATTATTAAGGTATAATTCCACTATTTCATAGTTGTTCTTTATTATTACATTGATTAATTTTTTAATACCATTCTCCATTTCTAATGTTTAAAGCCCTCATATAGGGATTTGGGTATGAAATCCTCGATTTCTCCTTACTTAAGGTCATTAGATGTGAAATTAAATTGAAGCATTATCAAATGATTAGAATCTATAACCAAGGAAATCAATACGCCTTTAACATACTCCATTATAGGTGCATATTTGAAAATCCCACGTGCCAAAACTTACAACGAAAAATAATATAAGATTTGATAGTTATTCATAAATTAAAGAGCAAATCATAATCAATTTAAAAATGTGTAGTGATGAAACTAAATTAGGTGAGAGTTTACAAAATATGTAAATTGAAAAAACTTATGCTTATCTTCAGAGTATAATTAAAAAATCAAATCGATTCGATTTGTTTAATCGTAAAAATTTTAAACCGATCAACTTTTTTATTCGACTTTCAATTTTTCAATTGAATTATATTAATAACTCTATACCGATCAATTTATTAACTAATCTCTTGATTTTTATAAATAAAAATTAATTAATTAATTATATTTAATAATCTCTTTTTCAATTAAACTTCAAATTCTTTAGTAGAAAAGAAAAAAATTAATCATATTTTAAATTATTTAATTTTATTTAATCCTTAGTCGGTCTAATACCAATTGATTTTTTTAAACCTTAAAGCTATTGTTTTAACTTCCAATATAATGTTTAAAACATTAAATATTACTAAATACTCTCGTATTGGATGGAGAAACAAAATAAATACTTAACGGATTTTATTAGGATAAATACTATGAAAAAGTCAATAATAATGGTGATGATACTATTAAGTGATGTTTCCATTATGTCGGATAACCATGTTACTTAAATTATTATTATATGAGGCTACAAAAGCTCAACATTTACATAAGAGTTTCAGACACTGATATGATTACTGTACCGTATCGGCCGGTACGTACCGATTCGGCTGGAAACCGATATCGGTACCGGTATAGGTATAAATAGTACCCGTAAAAAATACCGGTCGATACCAGCCAATTTCGTCGGTACCGACTAGTATTTAAAATACTGGTCAAATACTGGCCGAAAATTTTTAAAAATTGGGGCACTTTTTTGTAAACTTTTTAAAAATTTTAAAAAATTCCCTCCCTCCCTCTTACCTGTCCTTCCCTCCTTTTTTTCAAAGTTTTTTAAATAATAATAAATATTTTATTACTAATAATAATTATCAATTAAATAAAACTTAAAAATACATTATTTTTATTTTTATTACTAATAAATTATTTTTATTTTTAGTACTAATAAATTATTTTTATTTTAATATTTTATATAATATTTATTAATAAATACTAATAAATTAGTTTATAAATAATAATTTTAAAATTATT
>JANKOD010000004.1:17902355-17920922 GCA_026284645.1 Erythroxylum acuminatum | reverse complement strand
GTAGCGGGATGTTGCAGTAATAATAATATTAAATAAATAGGTAAATATAAATATAAAAATAAGTAATAAAATAAATACTATAATAAGTAAAAAAATAAAAAATAGATGATAACAGTACGGCGTTATGCTTAAACTTGACTTTGTCTTTTAACCCTGAGGATTTCTTTGCATGTCTTGTCAGATCACAGATGTCCAAAATATTATATCAGGCTCAGGCGCTTTACTTCTCAAAATTGCTTCCTTTTAGTTTCTTCAAAAAAATATTTAAATTCCTTTTAGACTCCTGAGGTACAGTTGACGGTAATTAATATTCAGAAACCCATCCATGGAAGAGAGACGAGCGAGAAGGTTCGGTAGGGTACAACCGCACACTCAATTACCACTTCACCGTCCAGGAAGAGGGCAACGGCGGCTGCTCTCCTGCACCGTTTCCCTTTGGTATTGCGATTACAGAATATCGGCCTTAAACGGTCATCTTCTCCGATTTGGACGGAGATATTCCAAGTTTTTGAGACCTTGGTTTTCTGTTGGAGTTGGTTTTGCGTTAACTTCGTTGCTCCTAGTCACTTTGGTACAGCCCTTGTCTTTTTCTCCATTCTTTCGCTACTTTATTCACTAATCCACAAAGCTCTTTACTTTGCATTATAGGACATGTTGAGAGTGATAAGTAAAAAGATCAAAACTTTGATTGATTGAGATGGGTTTCGCATGCAGATTCTGAGTTGGGAACTGGGCAGCGCTCTCCATGTCTTCCGTGGAAACTCCAAGCTATCTGATCTTTCCGGGTCTTTGTTATTTGGTTTTTCGCCTTGGGTTAGTTTGCTTATTCCCCTTCATTGTGGAAAAACAAAAAAATAACTTATTGTTGAACGGTAGACACTTGTCGTCATTTTCAGTTGATTCTGTTTATTTCCAATTTGGTTACTTGTATTTCCACTGAATGCATTTGCTGCTGTAGGTCACCAAGTTGAGACTATCACTGGTAGATGCGGCTTATTTAGGCTTTTCAACCTTAATATCTGTTTCTTTCCATGAATTTGGGCACGCCATTGCGGCTGCAAGGTCGCTTCTTTTAATGCCTTTTTTTTATAATCAGTTCTCGTGCAAAATGATATTTTTTAGTCTTCTTATTGAATGTCCTATTCAGATTACACTTTTATGTATCATAGAAACGAGTAATATTGAACCTTGCTTAAACCAATTAAATAAACCCAATAGTACAAACTAGAGCGCCCACCTTAGACTATTGGCACATATACATGTATATCTTCTTTCATCGTACAGCCACAAATGATAAAAGTTGTGAAAATGTTAATCATAAAGTTAAATATTTTAACTAGAATTTTTTGATTATTTTGAATGGAAAGTAACAAATGTGATTATGGGATATGGAAGCAATTGAATTTTTGTCAACTTTATTGCTTAAATTGTTACTTGTTTTCATATCTCAGAGGTGTTGCATAAGGTTATTGTCCATGCTTTATTCATGGTTCATTAGTAAATTGGATTTTAATTTATGAAGATTAAATTCCATAATGTAATATGCAGAAAGGTAGATGCTCATATTTATATTCTTAGGCACCTTTTATTTCAATGCAGTGAGGGCGTCCAAATGGAATACATTGCCCTTTTTGTTGCAGTTTTGTTCCCTGGTGCTTTGATTGCTTTCAGTCATGATAGTCTACAGGCCTTGCAATGCTTTAATACTCTTCGTGTGTACTGCGCTGGAGTTTGGCACAATGCTGTGGTAAGCCTTATTTTAGATTGTTTCTTCTACCTATAATGTTTGGGATATGTTTTAGATCGTATAGTTGTTACAAGATCTTAAGGCTTAATTATAAGGATCCTATTTAGTTACTTACCTAACTAGTAGTTGAGTAATTAGTATATATACGTATCTCTAGCTCTTAAAAAATTTACATTAATTTAAACATCTTTTTACTAATGATTAAAAAATCTAATCGGTTCAACTATAAAAATCTTGAACTGGTCAACTTTTCAATTCAATTTATTTTAATAACTTTTGTTGTTAAAACTCGATTAGTTTATTAATTAATCATGTCAATTTTTTTAAATTAATAAGTTCTTACGAACCAAAATAAATCAATTAATTTTTATTTAACATTTTTCAATTAAACAAATTCTTCGACGGATAAGGAAAATTTCTTTAAATAATATTTCAAAAATTTTAATTTTATTAAATCTTTAGCCAATTTTATGACGGTCTAGTACCGGTTGAATTTTTTAAACCTTAAACCTCTTATCTTAACGATTTAACTTTCGGTTTGGTTTTTAAAACATTACTTTTTACTCCTTATTGCATAATACTGGAACCAATCTTGGCTATTTTAATATTTTTCGCTTCACTTTTGCCTAGTGATCAGAACTTTGAAATTTTTGGGTCATCCTTTTGAAGTGATCTTTGTTCTCACTATCAACATCATTAGGACTGTTGCTCTTCGACCAACCTCTCCTTGAAAATCGATCACCGAATGGCCTTTGCGTGAGCCTCATCTGTCGCCTAAAGGTTCTACATCCTTTCACATGCATTAGTGCATGGTAGCGCATTCGAAGACAGCTTGTCCTCCAGTTAGTTTCTTCGACATTGTTTATCCCCTACCAACCTTGTTGTGTCTGGTTTCCTTAATACCTTAACAAGGAATCTTATTCTTAAATTACCCTCCATTTTACCTTTGAAGTGTGGTTTTCATTCCACTGTTTGGTTTTTTTGTTTTACAATCACCTAACATTAATAAAGACTGTTCATCTACGTCATTCAGCATTTGCCTAGGAGCACTAGCATAAGTTATTTTCTCATATTTTGGAACCTGTCCAAAAGTCAATTAAAGACCTTGTGTAGGGAGGAAACTTGAGAAGTACCATTCAGCTCATTGTGCAACTACTATTGCTATACTCAACTGCCAAGAAGACAATTACAGTTTCTGTAAATGAATTTTCTAAATTATCTTAATACCAAGCAACATTAAAAAATTTATCTCACCTTATCAAGTTTAATATTGACTTATGTAAAACATTTATGTGTCTTCTTTCCTTGTTCTCACGATGAGTCATTCATTATGGTGCCTAAGATTATCATCATCATCATCAACACCCAGTTAAAGTCTCGCTAAGACACGGGGTCTAAGGAGGTCCGATAATACGCGGCCTTACCCTTACGTAGTAGATAGGCTGTTTCCTGTAGACCTACATGCAATGTGTCATGAAGAACTTACAATAAACATGGATGTGCATACATATAAGAGACATAAGGTAAAATAAATTAATAAATCAAATAAACATACAAGATATGAAAAACAACTAGATAAAAAAATACAATACAATGAACATTTATGACAGATAATTTTAGTCTTTTCTCTATTTTCCATAAACATATATCTCCATTATTTTGCTTGCGCTCTATGTTGAATCTATCAAAAATTTCTTTAATTTAATATACGTGAATAAACTCACTTGTTCCCTAAATTGTTGTATCTTAGGGCTGTTTGGTTACACTTATATTTTTCTGTTTTAATTTTTATTTTTAGTTTTAGTTTTTTGTTTTAGTTTTCATTTTTCTTTTAAATAAAAACAAAAACTTGTTTGATTCTTAATGTCAATGTAGTTATATTTTTATTACTGATGATATTTACATATTAGATAAAAATTAAAAATACATTATTTTTAATTAATTAAATTTATTTTAGTCTCCTATATAATATTTTTATTACTGATGATATTTACATATTAGATATAATATTTACTAATAATTGTTAAATTAATTTTATTTAATTTAATTAAAAAATTAAAAAATTAAAATTTTATTAATAATTAATTTTAATTAATTAAATATGTAATTTTAATTAATAATTAATATTTTAAATAATTAAATAATATATTTAGTTGATGGTAAATGACTTGAATTAAGAGGTCTTTAACATTCTAAATACTCAAGTGCTAAGACTCATTCTTTGTTTAGGTGTCAGCTCCTTTTGAAGCTCATTATCCATTAGGACATCCCTTTTTATCTCTAATAAAGAAGTTATGTCTTTAATTTCATAATGTGTCTTCCTTAGTTTGTGAATCCTGTCAGTTTACCAAACATCGTCGTTTGTCTTCAATACCTTGGGTCACTCACTAAACAAGCTGGTTTCCCTTTTGAGTAAGTTCATTTATGATGTGGGGTCTATGTCCTACTGTATTTAAAATTGGATTTTGATATTTATTATTTCTGTTGATGATTTCTTTCATATGACTTGGCCTTATTTTGAATAACTGTTTTGAATTACTTTCTGATTTTACTATTTTATGTGCTGAAATAAAAATGTAGTTTAATGTCTATATTCATAGTTTGAGAAGTTATACTGCCAAAGCATATTTTTTCACATCAATTCAAGCTTACTTGATTCAGAATTATATTCTTCATCAATACTTGTGCATTAACACACCCTCAAAAGAATGTGGCTTAAAGGAAAAATCAACATTAAGTTGAAATTGCTAGAGGACCCTTATTTCAAGTGCACGCCCCAAACAATTTTACGTTGATGTGGTTTCTACAGTTTGTTTTTTGATTAACTACATGCCTTCATTTGTTCTTCATGGCGATATTTCTTATAGTGTTCTTTTTCCTTCTAAACTCTTGTTTCTTATTATACCCTAAATATTTGGTAGCAATTGTTTTGTCTATAATGTTTGTCTGTAAGTAACTAAGTTAGATCCCAAATCTTCAAAACGTAGTTTCCTAGGTTACTCTATCATGCAAAAGGGGTGTTGGTGCTATTGTTGTAGTCTTTACAAAGATTTTTTATTAGCCGATATTACCTTTTTGGAACACATACCTTTCTTCCTACTTCTTCAATATTTGAGGAGGATGATTTGTTTATTTTATAAGATCAAATATTAAACTACTAATGTTATTGCTATACTTGATACTTCTACACAATCATCACCACCACCTATTCGCCTGGTCTAATGTAGATGACAAGATTATCTTGATACAAATTTGGCACCTATCTCTTCTTTAACATCACATCCAACAATTGATGGTTATGATCTCCTAATTACTCTTTGTTAAGTTATACGTCAGTTCTTATTCTATTTTATCTTTTGTTTCTTATGATCACTTGTCTCCTCTTCTTGTTCTTTTATTGCAAAATTGTTCATGAAACCTTATCCCATCCCAGTTGGTGTGATGCTATGATAGAGGAGATGAATGTTTTAGATGCTAATGATACGTGTGATTTAGTGAACTTGCATGTAGGAAAGAAGGATATTAGATGTAAATGAGTGTTTGCAGTCAAGATCAATTTGGATGCATTGGTGGGTCAATTTAAAGAATGACCAGTTGCAAAAAGCTATGCTCAGAATTGTTGTGTAGATTATTTTGACACTTTCTCTGCTTTTGCTAAATTAACCTCTATTCATTTATTCATTTCTATGACACCTACTCATAGCTGGACCTTACATTGGTTAGACATCAAAAATACCTTGGTACATGGTGACCTTTAAGATAATATATAGAGCAACCATTTGGTTTTATTGCTTAAGTAGTATAAAAATTTTGTCATCTTCGAAAGTCCTTAAATGGTTTAAAACAAAGTCTTTGTACTTGGTTTGGAAAATTTAGTCAGCTAGTTAAAATGTTTAGAATAAATAAGAGTAAAACTCACCATTCGATTTTCTATAAACATTTTGCATTTGGCTTCATTCTTCTTGTTGTGCATGTGGATGCTATTGTTGTTACTGGAAGTGATACTATGAGTTTCATTTCTGAAGTTGTTTTTTTCATAGTTAATTTCACATGAAAGATTTAGAGGCTTTGAAGTTTGTTTTGGGATTAAAGCTGATAAAAAGCAAGAAATGTATTTTCTATCTCAGAGGAAATATATAAAAAGCAAGAAAAGTATTCTTGTATCTCAGAGGAAATATATACTTATTAACTAAGATCGAAACATTGGGACTTAATCGATGCAGTGCTCCAATATTCCCTAATATTCAAGTCACCAAAGAAGGAAATTTATTTAAAGATCTTGAGAAATATAGTAGATTGATTGCAAAATTAAAATATTTTATAGTAACTTGTCTTGATATTGCATATTTTGTCAGTATTATAAGTCAATTCGTGTTTTCTCCAACTATTTATTATTGGGCTGCTCTAGAACATAGCCTATATTACTTAAAGGGAGTTCTTGAAAGAGAGATACTATATGAAAATAACGGCTATACTCACATCAAGTGTTCTTCAGATGCAGATTGAGTAGTTACTAAGATTGAATGGAAATCAACTATTAGGTATTGTGTTTTTGTTGCAGGAAATTTGATCTTACAGAAAAGCAAGAAATAAGATGTTATCTCCAGGTCCAGTACGTGATTTGAATATAGAGTTTTGACACAGTCACAATGTGAGACAATTTAGATATATCAGCTCGTAAGTGAAATTGGTTTTAAAGCTTCAAAACTAGTAAAGTTGTGATGTGGTAACCAAGCTGCTTTGCATATTACTTCTAAATCTTGTATTATATGTATGAACTAAACATATTGAAATCAATTACCATTTCGTTCATGAAACAGTGTGGCAAAAACTTGATCTCTACAAGATATGTGAACACGGGAGAACAACTTGGAGATATTCTCAAAAAGGCTCTAAATGAAGATCGAGTCAATTATATCTATGCTCTAACTTGAGGGGAGGTGTTATAGCTTGAGGGGGCGTGTTACAAATTGTATAACTATTACAAGATTCTAAGGCTTAATTATAAGGATCCAATTTAGTTATTTTCCTATTTAGTAGTTGAGTAATTGGTATATATATATATCTAACTGAACCCCTCTACAAAATACATCAATTGTAATATCTTTCTACTCTTCATGACAGGATAGAAATTCATGCGTTTATGATCTACTTTGATTGAGCTCACTTAATAGATGTAGTACAAACGTCACAAATCCTTTGTTGCACTGATTGCTTGGTGAATTTGTTTGGTCTGGGATGAGAAATCTGATAGAAGCCTAGGCCCAATGGTCAGGAATGTGTATTTCTGCAGAAAGAAGAAGGGACTAAAACCTCTCGATCGTTGAAGTCTGGTCCAGGAATGTCACTATCATTCTGTTATGAATGTTGTTTTGCAGATGCTGACTGTTGTGAAGTCTGTTGTCGTTTTGCATAGTTCTAGAATGCTGACTGGGCATGGTTGTTACACCAGCAGCTGCTTATAGTTAGGGGGTACGGGTGTATGGGGGATCGTTGAGTGAGTAAATAGTAATTGGGAGTGGCCTCAGTGTCAGGGAGAGAACGAGTACCTCTCTAATGTCCTCCAGTAGTCATGTCTTACCCTTCCTATAATCAATAAAATCTACTTTACCCTACTCAGTTCTGATCTTCTTCTTCTTTGTTACATTGCTTAGTTCTTATTTAGAGTGTGGTTTCCTATCAAAATCTTCTCCACTTACTTGCCATTCAAAAATTTCATTTTATTTGAAAAATGTTTAACTCAAGTTTGCTCTAGTGTTCTGCAGTTTGTGGATTGTCATTATTCTTCTTGCCGTTGATCTTATCACCCTTCTTCATATATGGAAATGGCCTTATGGTACATCATCCTTTCTCTTCTTTATATTTGCAAGAGCAAAAACATGTACAATCTATATGTGTGCAGATGATTTCGCGTAAACTAGCCCATTTTCCCTTATCATGTATGACGTTTATGACATTTTCCTGTAATAGGTTTTGGATATATCTTCTACGTCCCCTTTGTCAGGCTATTTATTACCTGGTGATGTTATTATTTCAATGGATGGCAATAACATCCATACGAAACAAGAATGGATGCAGATGATTACTCTAATAGATGAACAGATACTTGGAAAGTCAAACCATTCAGAGAATCCTGAAGGTTCTCCAGTTCATAATAACAGGAAGGGCTATTGTGTACCAACTGCTATGATAGCAGAAAGCAAAAAATTCAATCTGGTTGATGATCAGTATACATGTCCAGGTGATCTCTTAATGTTTGTTACCATTTACTCCTCCGATTCAAACAGATTAGATGATGTCAGAATTGAAGATGGTCATCCAAAGAGACAAATAAGGGGCCACTGTTTGAATGCAAAGGAAGTTGTCAGACTAAACAAATGTGGTGATCGTTTGATGCCCGGAATAACCAACAGTAGCAGCTATTCATGTTCACTGGTGGATATTGCTAAATTCTGATGTTTGTTATCTTTAAAAATATTTTATTTTGGTTCTTTTAAAAAAATATATTTTATTTTGGTTATATCATTTGTTTAAGCACATCTACTCTTTCCAGGGTGAAAAGTTTAAGACATGGACCAAAGGTTCAAGGGTTTGAATCTATAACAGCCCTTCCCGCTAAATTTTTAGACAGTTTTGGCCTTTGTTTATTTCTTTTTTTTCGAGTGAACAAACTAATGGAATGCCAAATTAATCAAAGCCATGTGATCATTGCACACAGGATGAGTTCTGCTTAGGTCCTGTTCAATACCCAGGATCAGTATGGGTGGAGATCACCTATTCAAGCCCTTATTCCCCTGGGTGTATGCAGCACAGAAGAAATGTGTTTTCAGAGCTCCAAACTGAACAATTGAGAGAGGATGAATGTGGAGGGAGTTTTATATTTGTTGGTGATTTAGGTTCTATGGCAGATTCGGTTTGGTTGGCAGAGTATCAACCTCGTTTAGGATTTGCTTCCATTGCACATCTTCCTAGCATCATGGAAAAGAGCTTAATGTGCACGTTCCATGTGTCACTTACATTGGCTCTCCTCAATAGCTTGCCGGTATTTTTATCATTTTGGTTTTTCAATGGTATAAACTAAATTTTAAATGACTTATGCTGTTAGAATAATTGGAAAAAGGGGATGGAGGGCGGGCGTTCATAGAAGCTGTGAATGAACTTGACCTTTATGATTATAAAATTACTGTGCTCAATGACTAGATCATACTAATTTATTGAACTCACTTTTTGTTATACAGCTACTTTGCTGGCCTGATGAGGGCCTAGATAAATCAAGTGATTTTGGAGTAGAAGCCTATGGCTGTGAAATTGGATTACTTAACTAATTAGATATATATTTGCGAGATTCCTCTGACTAGGCATGCAATATAAATTTTGCTCATTTTGGACTCAGAAAACAGGGATGAAAGTCTAGGATACTGCGTAATGCGGGACCATCTAATCACTGATTCTATTAGCATATTATTGATTTTAGTAGTTTTATTTAGGATTGAACTTTTATTGTAAGTCATATTCAGTTTATATTTATTGTATCTTGATTTACTCTTCTAGGTTGTATAAGATTAGCCTTGAACTATTATAAGCATGAGGTTTGTTTCAATTTTAGGTTGTTATTGAATGATTTTGGCAAACAAATATTTTCTTGCCTTGTGTTTTCTTCTAAGTTCTTGATTGTTCTCTTATTTTGTTATGTTCTGCTCTGTTTTCTTCTAGTTTCTTTCTTGTTCCGCGTGTTTAGAATTTCTAATTTCTAATTTGTATTTGTTCTACATCATATAGTGCATGCGCTTAACTTTCACTTTTGAGGATTTTCAGTTCACACAACTATTCTTGTTTTGAATTTATGCTAATAAATGTGGATTGTATCCCATATCTGGGATCTTGGTCTTAAGTGGAGTATTAGCATGTATACTGGGATATTAATGAAATACTAAAACAAGCTACATCTTCTAGGTTGATATGTTGAGTGCATGATATTGCCTTGATTTACCTTTGGAAAATGGAAATAGGAGTGGTCGTAAAGACTGCTTGGATTAAAAATGTGTAAATAGTCATTTGAAAAAGCAAAAGACTTGTAATTTTCGGTCTTCTCCAATTTCTTTTCTTTCCCTCATTTCTTCATGTTAAATGATACAGCCTTTGATTCAGGTGTACTTTTTGGATGGTGAATCTATTCTAGAGGTGGCTCTTTGTCACTTCACTTCACTGGGCCCTATGAGGAGGGCGAGAGTTTTGCAATTCTGTCTTGTAGGAGGAACTGTTATTTCTATGTTGGCTTTTATGAGAATCTTCTTAGCCATTGCTTTTAGCTAACAGGTCAGTAGTCTTGATCTTTCAAATAATAGCTGGATATGCTTTGTTAAATTTATTCATTTCACATTTTGTTTCTTTGACTAACAAACCTGCAGAAGCTTATTGCCTGTATTTGTAATATAGCTTCTTGTTTCCTAACTAGGATTCCCTAGGCGCTGCAACATGTGTGTACGCTAGTTTAAGAAACAAGAAGCAATAGCCTCTCTTTGTTTACACCAAGAACAAAGTATGATTTGCCTAAACAAACTTCAGCCACTTCACCAATCCTACCATTAGTCTCTTCAAATAAACCAATTGCTTCTCTTTCACCAGGTCATTGGCCAGAATTGTACCATGAAACCGGTGCAAAAATAGTAAAGGTAATTGAGTAACAAAGAGTTTGCTGATAAGATTAAAGGGACTATTTTTTAGGTGTGATGAAAGGGTTTCATCAGGTCACAAATTTAGAAACAAAAACAACATAATTTATTTTTGGTGGAAAATTAAGAAGAAGAAATGGAGGAAGAAGGAAAGTTGAATTGGACTAAATATAACTTGGGTGATCGTGGCAAAGACAAGATACCCATCTTTTCCTTACAAGCTTTGTCAGGGGAGCAATTGGGTGAAAACAAACATATGAGAATGTTAGTTACCCCAGAAGCAAGCAGATTGTGTAAAGAGACGATTATGATAGTGATCTAGATGCACCCACACAACTTTCTAGATGCTTCATTGGTATAAAGAGATGGTTATGATTATGTGAAGGTGGATGACGGCAAGATGTTCGTGGGAGAGGGATCACGGTTACCTTGTGAGATAAGGTGCAAAGTTTTGAATAGACCATACAAGGTGTCCAATTTACCATTAATACTTTGATATTACCCTTGAGAGGTTGTGATCTAGTGTTGGGATTCAATAGTTATCTACTTTTGAAAATTTTTGTATGATTTAGAAGTAAATAATGATATTTAATTAGGACAGCCAACAGGTACTTTTGAAGGGAGGTATGGTCAGTTAAGCCCAGAAGGTGAGTTTCAAGAAGTTACTGGTGAAGTCCTTAAATAACCTACCACTTTATCACCACAAAGGGGTCCCCATTTTAATAGATACGTCGGTTTTCAAAAGACAATAATTGAAGAACTTGTGTAAGATTTAACAAGGCAAGGGATCACACAACATAGTACCAGTCCCATGAATATCTGATAGTTCTAGTGAAGAAGAAAGACAATTCTTGGAGGCCACGCATTGATTATAGGGAGCTTAATAGATATACTATTAAGGATAAATTTCCTATTAAGATAATAGAAGAATCATTGGATGAATTGTATGGAGCAACTTGGTTGTCTAAGCTAGAATTAAGGTCAATATATCACCAGATAAAAAAATGCGTCTGGAGGATTTCAAAAGAGCTTTAACAATAGCCCTTGTGTTCGCATTTCCTGACTGTTTAAAATCTTTTATTATCGAAACTGATGGTTGGGAAGTGAGATTAAAAGGAGTACTTATGCAAGATAAGCTTCTTGCCAAGCATTATGTTTTATCTATATGTGAAAAGGAATTTCTAACAGTAATGGCCATCAAATACTGGCGTCGCTACTTGATAGGAAAACCATTTGTGATTCACACAGACTGCAAGATCTTAAAATATCTTTGGAACAAAGGATGTGTACACACTTCCAATAACCGGGGTTATTGAAGCTATTTAGTTATGACTATGAGATAAAGTGTAAGAAAGGTCAAAACAATAGGGCGAGTGACGCTTTATGTCAAAATATTTCAGAGAAATGATGTTAGTAGTGTGGAACTATTATCTTTATTTATTGTGGAACTATTTGTTGCAGGTGCAGACCGAGCTGCTAAAGGATATCAAGATAAGTTAGGATGAGGATAGCTTTCAGGCTTATCAAAGGGGAGTAGCAACTATCAATGCCAGAATAATGCTTTGAAGTGGAAAGGAAGGGTGGTACCGGGTTGCAACCCTGAATTGAGTTCATGAAAGCACTAGTAGAAGTTATTCAGATATGTTTGCAACATTTAAAAGGCTCCAAGCTCTTTTTTATTGGAAGGGGATTCAGAGGGGTTAGAGGACATTAAATTTCTATGCAAAACAAATATGATACCAATTTATTTGTTGGATTGCCACAACCATTATCAATACCTCAATAATGATGGTAGGACAATAACGTAGATTTTATTAAGGGATTGCCAACTTTAAAGGATACTCTGTAAAAATGGTGATTATTGACATACTTCCAAATATACCCACTTCGTGGCTCTCGACACATACACTTGGTAAAAGTAGCAGCTCAACTCTTTATGAACAATGCTTTTAAGTTCCATAGAATGCCATCAACAATCACTAATGATAATGATCCCACATTCCTTAGTTCCTTTTTCCGAGAACTCGTATCGCCAAGAATGATTTGGCTTGCACCTGTCAACAGCATACTATATCTAGAGAGATGGGCAAGTAGAAGTCTTAAACAAGAACCTTGAAACATATCGCCAATGTATGGCAGGAAATTATCCATCAAAATGGAATACCTGCTTGGCTTTAGTAGAATGGTGGTTCAATATCATAGACCATTCAGCCATCAACACGAAACAAAGCGCTATATAATTATAGTGCATGATTACAAATTCCTTACTTTGTAAGCGACTTCAAAGTGCTATGGGTATATCAAGCATTGAAGGATCATGAAGTTGCAATCCAAGTAATTGTATTCCATTTGTAAAGGACAAATGGAAAAATGCAAAAAAAAAAAAAAAAAGGGAGGAAAAGAACAGAAAAAAATAGCAAATACATGACTTTTTTATTTTGTCAAACTACAATCATACAGAAAAGCATCGTTAGCCAAATGAAGCAGTAACAAGTTTGTCACCTCTATTTTATAACCCCTTTAAGGTACTGGTTAGGATAGGGAAAGTGGCATATAAATTGAACTTTTCTACGCAGTCCCATTCATAATGTGCTTCGTATCTCCCAATCTTTAGAAGCCCATCCGAACTGACAAACCTACATCTTCTATACTTCCCTAGGAGCTAACTATAAAAGATTAACTATATCTTCTATACTTCCCTAGGAGCTAACTATAAAAGATTAACTACATCTTCTATACTTCCCTAGGAGCTAACTAGACGGTCTGGTTCGGTGGTCAAGTGAGGCATTAAGACCCACCTGGGAGTTCCTAGTTGATATTCAACAGAGGTAACCATCAAATTAACCTTATAGACAAGGTGTATGACTATAATCGTTTTGTTTATATATATATATATATATAGCAACACTTAGATGCAAGTCATTAGCTAAGGCAAATGCTTGTTATGGATGTCACAATGGTTATATTATCTGTAACCAACCTACTTCCAATAAGAAATGAATACCAATCTTCTCAATCCTTTCTCTCTCTTTTAAAATTTTTCTCTTCTCTTTCTTTTAATAATTTGGTGAATAGAATTTAGTATCAATTAATTATATTAATCACAAAGTGCAATCTTCTAGAGAAATTTGTGGTTTATAGACCAATTACATGTTGTAATGTATCATACAAGGTAGTTCATAAAACTATTGCAAACGCAATAAAGCTAGTTCTTAATTCTTTAATATCTAAGAACCAGAGTCCTTTTATCCTACGTCACCTCATCTTGAACAACGTATTATAGCCTTTGAATTTATGCATTATATCAAGAATCAATAGAAGCAAAGAAAGGGGTAACTTGTATTCAAAATGGAATACAAGTTACCCCTTTAAAAAGACAATACTAGAGTTTACCTTTCTAACATATAAATAAACTATCCACAAAACATGTTTTCACTAATAAATATAAGTGATAAAATAAAAGACATCAAGATAGAAAGAATTCTAGATAAAATCTCCCCACTCTAAATTTAATCTGTTGGGAAGATTTTCAATCCTCATCTTTATTACAAAAAAAAAAAAACATTAAAATGATCTCTTGAGGGTTCTTATACCGCCTAGTGGCTAATCCTAGGTTTATAATAGAAAAGAATGATCCTTTAAATTAGGGTTTTTATTTAATACATCTGGCTTTTTCCCTTAAGGAATGGTCTGGGAAATGATCAATTCATAGACCATGCAATATTTTGTAACATTCTAGAGAGGGACATATAGACTCTACAATGCCTGTTCCCTAGTTCATGTATCTTTTTATAACTTCTCTGCACATGGCCGTGGCCATGGGCTTAGACACGACGTGCCCAGGCCATATTGCCTTTGAGACATTCTCTCTATTATACCATCTCCCTTTAGACCATATCTATAATCGTGTCTTCATCTTCAAGTGGTCAGAAAAGGATATGAGTTAGCACACAAATTTGATCACCCAAGAACTGCATGTGTTTTCTTCACGTTTTCACTTAAAATCTTCTTCAACTCAGCTAAGGCTTACTACAAGGCAAAATTTTTATAATTACCTAAAAACATAACATAAATTGAGTAAACCAAAGTAATTTAAGCATTAAAATAAGGCAAAAGAATAGTAAAATATATGCATGTTTTGCATATATTAAATATCTACACAATTAAACTTTTACTTGTCATTAAGAAAAATCAATCTTCTTCACTTTTAAATTAAAGAAGTTTCAATTCTAGGGAAGTTCAACAAATTAATTAAGATAACCAAAAGTCCTCATCATCCACCTAGTTATATTTTTTATTAACTTTTTATATCTCTAAATAATTGCATTGAATTCCAATCTAATTTAACATAAAATTAGCAATCCTTAAAAGATAACCAAATTCGAAGAATTGAACCCTATAGATAAAATGAACATAAATGAGTAATTACCTCTCACTCTCGAGCACTTAATAACCAAAATAAAAAACAAATCGAAACACTTATTTTTGGTGTTTTTATGGAGCATTAAAGATTTATTTGAAAACTTATCCTAACCTTTTGATGCAAAGGTAAAGACTTTGTTATGAGTACCTCTTCTTACCCAGTTAGATCACCAATTCAAATGGTTATTAGCACATCTCCTAATTTTAACTTTTCACTTAAGTTAAAGTTAATGGAATGAATTTATTTAAGTTCACTTTAGTCTTACATTTTTCAGTGATACTAGAATACTAAACTACTTAATAAGAACAACTTTGACCCAATTTGTGTTAAAATCATATATAAGGTTTCATTATTCAAATTAAGAATTAGTCTTAGTGTTATTAAATTAAATCGAAACCAAATTACTCATTAATGCTAATATCTATTGATCTAATGTTGGCCCCCGAATTTTTTTCTTGATGAATGAGCATAATTTAAATTAATTTTGAGGTCTTGATAGATTAATTTATTTTGGAGTTAATTAGTATGTTAATGTGAGTAAGATTATATGACATAGGTTAATTGAATTAAAGTGTTAAGGTGGTAAAATTACATGAGAGGCATTTTTGGCAAGACACTTAAGCATTAAAGACATAAGGCATTAAGGAAGGGCAAAAGGGGAATTTTGCACTCATTAAGGGTATAAGAGTGAAAGGAAAAATTGTTGTCTTGTTTTAGAGGAAGAAGAAACGAAAATTGAAGAGAGAAAAGAAGAGAGTGTAGTGGGAGAGAAAAGAAGGGAAAGAAGAAGAGCAAACTAGGTTTCAAATTTTCTTAGTTTTGAAGAGTGATTTTGAAGTTGCTCAATAAGAGAAAAAGAAAGAGGAAGATTAGAGCTTCCATTAGAACCAAGAAACTCATTGTTTGGTAAAGATTGAAGGTAAGTTTATGTTAAATTTTTTGAATTTTTGGAAGGGTTTTGGTTCAAAGAGCTTAGGAAATGCATGGGTTTAAGTGTTCTAGGACCAATTTCATACATAGGTTTCTTTGGGTTTTCCAATTTGAGTTCTTATTGATTTGGGATTTTTTCCAATGTTGAAGAAAATCAAGAGAGGCAAGAGGAGAGACATTTTTGAGCAAGTTTTCAAGCAAGGAAATTAAGGTGGGTTACATTTTTACAATTAAGTAATAGCCCATTAACGTTTTCTTTCAAATGATAAAAAATCAATAATTTCAACTATGTTATGAATGTGTAATTATTGCTCTTTGAATGCTTTGAGAAGTTGTTTGTGTTTAGTATGTGAATTCGGTGTTGATGACTTATGAAAAGAATGTGAAAATGATTCTTGAAAAGATACTATGTTTATGAAAGCAAGTTTCAAAAATGTGTCATTTTGGGCAATAAGTTTACAAGTTATGAAATACATGTTACGTGGGTTTGGTTTGGTTCATTCGGTATGTCAAGTGCACTTCGACTAAGGCTTCTCCCACCTGCCTACTAGTGGCATGGAGCTCCTTCATAGACTTTCTCATGTTTACGACTACACAAAATCACTATGTGGGATTGTGATAGCTCGTTCTGTTCACGACTACACAGAACCATTATATGAGAATGTGTTAGTTCATTCTATTTATGGACCTCCCAAACCATTGTGACGTGCTTATGTGTTGATAAGTTTGCTAAATACATGATTTATTTTGTTTATAAATTGTTTGATAAAATGAGAATTGGGAAATATGTGTTTCATGATTCAATGTGAGTTTTAGAATGGAAATGAATCTTTAAATGGTTTTTTTTCTTGTTACTAATTATAAAACTGTTACCCACGAGCTTTAAACTCACCCCCCGTTCCTTCCATCTTCAGGTGATGAGCAAGATATCGAGTGATTGAGTCAAGAGTCAAGGCATCACTCCAATTTGCATATTTTGTTTTTGAAGCTAGATTATGTAAAATAAGGCTTTAGTCACATTTTGAGCAATTAATATTCTTGTAAAGTTTGTATTTTTTGATTATGATGTAAGGTGGCTCGAAATGCCCACTAAAGCGATGTAAAACTCTTATCTTTTGATGTTAATGAAATATATATACATTATGTTTTGCTTATGATTTCCCAAGTTTTTACATTGCATTTTCAAGCTTTTCATAGGGGTAGGAATTGTGTTCTGACTTTAGGGAAAAACTATATTAATCTAGGTAGAACTAGCCAAAATTGTCATCTTGGAAGTTGTAGACTATCTTTCTAGCTTTTCAACGTTATAAAGTATGAAAGTTTTGGACATAGGAGTTGGAGATATGATACATTATAAGTTGGTAATGCTGCATAAGAAGTGATATGTGCTTAATTGTTGATATTTTTAATTATTTACACTTAGCGATTAATGATGCAAAAAATGATTAAGGTACTCACTTTAATTCATATTTGATTTTAGGTACAATTTGGAAGCAAAGAAATTAAAGTGAGTTGAAAGCACGAAATTTGGATTATTTTCTGAAGATTTATTTTTATTTATCTTTGTGGAGCAAAGAAAAAAAAAGAAGAAAAAGAATTGAAGGAAAATGAAATACAATACAAACAACGTTTTAGAGGGGTGGCAATTTAATTGTCAAATTGGAGGGACCCAGCAGCTGAATACAAGAGAAGCAAAAATTTAAATCAATGTGGACGAAAAAGCTGGAGGCAAATTAAATAGAAGAGAACATAAGACAAGGACAAGCATTTTTGGAAGCAGCACACTGGAGGAATCAAGAGCAATTAAACGTAAACGGAAGCAATTGATAAAAGGAGACCACGGTAGCACTAGGGGGCTGCGTCCCAGAAACGAAAAGAGGAGACTTGAGGCTGACGCAAATAGGGATTAAATTAAAAGCACAGGAGCCAGCAGCTACAAAGACGATGACGCGTGGAGGCGTGACCAACAGGGGGCACGCACACCAAAAGCCTGAAGGGTTTTAATTAGAGGGTTTGGTTTTAATTGTCTTGTCATGTTGAACAGGAGCCACAACATAGAGGAATGACGACGCAACAATATAAAATGCTGGATAAGAATTAAATTGAGGAGAAATCACGCAAGCAAGGCGTGAAGCAAAATAAGGAGACAACAATTAAGAAAGTCACGTAGCCGAGAAGAGGAATTAAATCAAGAGCGTTTGGGACATGATAAGAGGCAGTATAAAAACAATCAATTAGGGAGGAGGAGGGGGACCTAAGGCAACACGTGTAGACATTTAGAGGAGCATCAGGTTTTATTGGCTTGGTGAATAGTGCCAGCAGGAGGAAAAACACGAAAACAGGAGAGTGACCCAGGAGTAGCGGCGTTGGGGCGCAACGCTAGAGACAGAAATAAATAAACAAGCTTGAGGAATAAATCAAGTGGAGAGCAGCTGAGAAGTGAGCGACAGTGGGAGGAACAGCGAACAGAAGTGGCGCCGGTGGAGTTGGTGGCTGCGGCTTGTAGCTGGGGCGCTGGCTTTCGGCGTCGTGAAGCTCCAGCGACTGTAGTGCAGAGGACGCAGTCAGTGAAGAGTGGGCATGGAACTTCCAAACTTATTAGTCAAATCAATGAGCAGTATAATTGTTAGGAGCTTGCGACAGTGGAAAGGAGAGTAGGCCGTGAGCAGTCAGGGGTTTTTGGCTAGGATGAAGATGAGAGCTGAAACAGTTTTTCGAAAAATATTTATGACAGGCTGAATGTCCCGACGCCGGTTCGGAGGTAAAATCGACGCTGACGACTCGGGTTAAGTATT
>JANKOD010000004.1:17861975-17879779 GCA_026284645.1 Erythroxylum acuminatum | reverse complement strand
GATCTTTCCAGTAATGGTAGTCCTCTCCATTAAATGCTGGAGGTCTAGTGACTGAGGCTTCTTCTGCGATGTAAATATGTGATTCTCCCATTTGTCTTTCGTCCACACTTGATTAGAATGATTCTTGGACACCTCGCTCTGATACCAATTGAAGTGAATCACAAGTTAGGATAATGATAATCAACACACAAGAAGGGGGGTTGAATTGTGTAAACTTTTTCGTTTTATCCTTCTGTTAGAAAATCAATTGCTTAATTCAGAACACAAGTAAGTAATAATGAAAATTATGAGATTTTGGACACAGAGATTTTATCCTGGTTCACCCCAAACCGTGGGCTACGTCCAGTCCTCAGAAACTTTCTGAGATTTTACTATCTTCAAAACTTTACAAAGTATTCTTTCAACGAGCCTCTTCAGGTCTCTTTACAAAGGGTACT
This sequence comes from Erythroxylum acuminatum, assembly GCA_026284645.1. Taxonomy (NCBI): domain Eukaryota; kingdom Viridiplantae; phylum Streptophyta; class Magnoliopsida; order Malpighiales; family Erythroxylaceae; genus Erythroxylum; species Erythroxylum acuminatum. Next base: position 17,879,342 of record JANKOD010000004.1, on the reverse strand, counting down.
ATTTCACTCTTAGCCTCCACAGGCTATCTGTGTCTCTTTCACAATAGAAAGTAACTAGAGCTTGATTAAACAAAAATTGCTCTAACACTGCTTGCTCAGAACTCTTTCGAGTTTTACAGTATGTGCGTAAGTATTTCTCGTGTATATTGTAACGCCAATTTCTCAGTAGTTCAATAGTCTTTGCCTTCGACTTCGACTGTCTATTTATAGTAGAGTCCTCAACAGCTTCTTGAATAACTGCTTCTTAATTCTTGAAAGAAACGGTTATGCAGTTAGGCTTCGTAACTTCCGCACGCTGATACTTCAGACTTCCTTCATCTGTTTTTGTATCGTCTGCTTTTTGTATCGTCTGCTTTTGCATCTTCTGCTTTTGCATCGTCTGCTTTTGCATCGTCTGCTTTTTGCATCTTCTGCTTTTGCATCTTCTGTATTTGCATCGTCTGCTTTTTATGTTTGCTTATCAGCATTTTGTCTGCTTTTCATTTTATCTTCTTTTTGTTTGTCATCAAAATCTTTCAATACGTAAAGTCAATTTCGACTTAACATTTGCAGCTTGATAGACAAGAGTGGAAGATTTATTGCAAAGAAGCTATTGGAGATTAGTCATTTAGATCTGTTTACTCTTGAAGTACCATCTAATGGAGGTAGTAGGTATTTTTACTATTTTTATTAATGATTTTAGTAGAAAGGACTTAGTGTATTTTCTAAAACAGAAATTAGAAGCTTATGATGCGTTCAAATCATTTAAAGAGTTTGTAGAAAAGCAAAGTGGCTGCAAAATTAAAGCATTAAGAATAAATAGAGGTCAAAAATGTCTTGCATACAAAAAGGTCATTGAAAATTCAACATCAGTTAAAGACAGTAGACAAGGTTTAGAACTCTTTCTTCACTATTTCAAAAGTAAAGAACTCGTTGCTTATTTTAGTCACTGAATTTGAAAAGACATCTGATTGGATTTAAGTTTCACTATTCTTGTTTACTGTTTTGTTAAATTGTATATGGAATTGTGTTTTCAATTCATTAGGCATTAATTGTAGACATTCAACTATATATTGGCACAATGATTTGACTTTATCAGAATGTTTATGGTGAAAAAAATTGCTATCAAAATGACATAATAGTATAATACACTCACACACATATGCACAGAGAGAGAGAGAGGGAGAGAGAGGAGGGGAAGAATTAACACATTCACCAAAAATACATTCAACTACATAGGCTCGGTCAAAATGTTCCCTTTTATTGGAAACAAAAAGTAATAAAATAACAAAGACTTGACACAAAAGAAAGCTTTTTATTAGATCACAAATTGGTCAATTCAAAATGGAGTGCTTAAGCTTAAAGGAAGTTGTGCCTCTCATAAGTCCTCTTGCCTCTCATAGCCCCACTTCCAGTGTACAGCTTATCATGATTCATGAACTTCGACTATTATTAATGTATTGCTTTAGCATCTTGTTGTCATCTTTCATGCATAGCCCAAGCTTTATATATATTTATTTTATTTTCCTGACAAAATACATCAAACGAGAGTTCAAATATTATAGTGCTAAAAAGCAAAGCTCGAATTAGTTTAAATAATTCACATAAATTTAAAAATTATAATATCAATTTTCCCTACCAGAAAATTGAATCCATAATATTTTAATTTATTTCAAGTATAGCTTAGAAATCAACTCTGGTAATCGATCGACATCGACAAGGTTGCCAACACAAGATGTTGGAACCGCTCGACATGGTTAGGCTACGGCCTTCGGCATCGCTCAGCTACGGCCTTCAACATCGCTCGGCTACGGCCTTCAACATAGCTCAGCTTTCGAGCAACGCTCGGGCCTCGACAAACGAACAATCGACCGATCGACCGAAAAACGAACAATCGACCAACCGATCGACAAATGAATAAATAGCTAATCGATCGACAATCGACCCATCGGTCGACAATCAACTAATTATTCGACAACGACCAATCTCTCGACATTGATGTCGCTCGGCCTGGATATCCAGATCGGTCTATTCGCATCAGATCGAACGATCGACCGACTCGCATCAGGCGTGCCGGTTCACTATGTGCTATTTGAGAGAGTAGCCTATCATACAAAGCCAGCGATAGTCCGAAGCTCCATCCGACAAGATTGAAAGAACAGACAAAAGAGTAAAAACAAGTCTCTTTATTTTTAATAAATCTGCCCTGATCACAAGCTCGACCAGGTGAGCGTTCAGAAAAGAAACATCTTTCCTACTCAATTTATTACAAATATTATCTCTCCTACCCGATCTACCACAAATATTATCTGTCCTACCCAGTCTACTGCAAGTATCATCAATGAGCTTCTCCATTCCAAAGTTGAACAATCTGTCCAACGCATGTTGATCCTGACAAGTCCTATGACAGCCACATTTGAACCGTCACAGGACCTCGTTAGGAATTACCTCTCGCTCTATCTCAATCTTCAGGAACTACCTCTCGCTTTGTTTCGATCATCCCCTCCTCTCCTTCTGGAAAAAGGCATGATCTTGGCACTAGCAAAGCATTTTTGGACGGAAAAAGGGGGAAAGGACGCGTGAAGGACGCATTCTGACAACAAACGATGAAAAGATAAAAAGACAAAGGGTAGAGGCTAAGGAAAGTCATGCAGAATGAGAAAAAATTATTCGACCCAGAATTTATAGTATCAGTCGAACAAACATGCCCATCTGGATTGACTACGTGGAAAAATCTAAGAGGCTGAAGTGGCGCGGCAAACGAAGGGACACACGTAATTGTGTGCGATAAATGCACGGCGGTCCAAGAGACGCGACGTTCCAAATCTCAGTGACGCCTAGAAGAGGCAAACCATCAATAATAATTACATCAAGCGTTTTGGATTTCAGCGCCCGTGTGGCAATTGAGAGGGCGCATCGTTTTAGATTCCGAACGACGCTTAGAAGATACGAATCATCAAGTACTGAGTACGCTTAGCCCATACCCAGGCATTGCCGATCGATCGACCGCCCTGTCTCGGCATAAGCCAATTGATCACCCCTCCTTAACACGACTTAATCGATCGACCAGCTGCCATCCAAACGATAGCTTGCTAGCTCGATCAGCTTCCCCTCATAAAGAATTATAGCATGTAGGGCGCTGACCTCCGATCGACCGGCCTCACCACTAGCCGTCACACAGATAGGTCGCACAATCCTTATGTACTCCTTCGACACTTCTCTTCGGTCAGACTCGAGGAGTGGGGGGCTTATGGTCGGGTCGGCTGGACCGGCCTTACCCGGCCCAGTTCTAGGCCTAGATATTGACGGCCCAATGACCACAGCCCGTTCGGCCCAGAGGGTGTTAGACTCCTATGCAAACGCTACGACTCACGTAAAGACCTAAACCTAACGACAATCCCGGGTATATAAGGTATTATTCTACCGTAATTCAGGTATGACAAATAAACCCTATTTTTCTCTGTTCACGGCAACAAAAAACCCTACGAAAAAGGCTGACTTGAGCGTCGGAGAGCCCTTCCGGGAACCAACCCCCGGCGTGCCTTTATCTGTTTTGCAGGTATTTCACAGCCAGAATCGCACAGGCCATGGATCATAACGATGACGGTCAACTTCAGCAGAATCCGGCTGAACCAGACTAAATTCTTGGTCCCTCATTACTTCTGCTAGTTCTAGAGTTCCAGTGATTTTAGAAACATCCCTTATTGTAGATGGAAAGTCCTGATTCTTATTAATAGTTTCCATTTCCCCTTACTCCATTGATTCCCTAAGTCCCATTAGTTCTTGATAGTCTCTTTTTTGAACAATCTACCTGTTTCTGCCCGTACCATCTTACAAAACTAACGCTTCTAGTTGTAGGAAAGGTTTATCTCAGCTCTGACAAGTTCACCAGCCTCATTAAGTTTCATTAAAAGGCGATCCTTAAATAGTTCATCCCTTATCCTAACCTTAACATATATTCTAGAAAAACATATTCTTTCAAGATTTGAAGTGGAGGAATCAAAAGTTAGAGGTTTACATACTGAGCTGGAAAGAAAGCTCAAACAATCCAATGTCCAATACTTCAGCGGAACATTATGGGAATTGATCCATATTAGGGAGAACTTTATTCCATTTCTATCTAATTCCATACCTTGAAACCACTTTTGGACAAAAATAGTTGACCTTCAATATGCCAAGGTCTAATTTCTATAATTGAAGAAAGACTATCCTCATTCCTGAATTTGAAAATGAAGGAATCCTCTTTAGTTAATATAACGTTATCCAAACCCTTGCTGCCCTATCCGGATTGAGCCCAAGCTTATACCAGAGGGGATAAAGGTCTTTTGTTCAAAAAGAAACCAATCCAACTGTAAGAACAAGTTCGATCTCCTATCTGCAGTAGCTCTATAAGTGGGGAAACAATCCCATTCACTAAGGTATAGTGGAAAAGTTTTGGTTTCTACGGGGGTATCTCCTAAAACTACACTCCTTCATGATTTGGTAACCTCTTTATAAGAAACATAATTCTTTGCTCGATTCTTTAAGGACTTATAAATGGAAAGGGAACTCAAAATCCAAGCTACTAGGCTCCTATTAGACCTTCGAGATGGTTGACTGCTTTAAGCTACCTCTAATAGGAACCTTCATATGTCTTACTAAAAGAGGAAAGCCACCAGTGAGACACCGATAACATTCTAAAAGGGTTAAGTTACTGCTCAAAGTGGTGGTTAGTGTTAGCAGATTCAGAGAAGTCTTTCCTCTCCCTATCCTATATTGTTTGAAAATGAAGCTTAAATGCTTGAAATAAAGCACTACCTTCTCTCTTGAACCCTTAACCTTTATGATCGTTGCACACTTTTACCTTTACACAGTCAAGTACTTCTGTGTTCATTTTTGGACTCAATTATATGGTTAATTGTTAATGGTCATTAGTGGTTAACCTTACCAAATAAACAAAATTTTATTTTATTACTACTTATAAAAAATTGCCCACTAATAACCATTAAAAGCTTTCCTTAAAGTATTTTCCTTTTCATATTCCCAACTTTCCGAACTAGTAATCATCTTATATAGTCTTAAGTGTTTTCTTCTTTTTCCTTAGTTGTTCTTCCATCTTCTTTTTTAAAATTTTTTTATAATTTTTTATAATGAAATTTATATCATCTTTATCGCTCTCACTTACAGAAGTCTCCTCATCATTAAAGTTATAAATACTTTAAAAACCACTCCTTTTCTTCTTGGACCCATTTGTTTTTCATACAATTCATTCATCCACATCTCATAACTGAGTAGTGATCCAAAAAGCTTTTTCAATGACAAGGTATCAAATCTTTAGTTTCTAGTATAGACGTCACTTTGCCTCTTAAACATTTGATAGAACCTATGAAATTTTCTCACCAATTCAAGATTAGTATATCTTACAAAGACTCTTAAGAGAATTAATGATAAAAATGAAATAAGTGCAACTATTAGAAAATAACTCTTTTTTTTCTATATGAAACATATCATATTGATGCATTAATAAGCTTACTTTGGTCTCTTTTACTTCATTAGTGCCTTGATGTGTGATTTTAAATATGTAGATAATTTTCTTACATAAACACCTTATTGAATTTATTACTATTAGGAGCATAAAACAAAATTTGCAACACTTTGCTATTTAACTCAATGAGTCTTTTATCATTTTTTTTCTGTACTCACTTTTATCCTATGGTATTTCAGTTTCTACTTTACCTACAACTACTATTTTCATTGAAACATAAGGACCATTCTCTACAATTTCTTAAGATCAACCCTTTTGGCCAAAAAAAAGAAAAGAGTTTAAATTGTCACTTTAAAGAAATGGGGTCAACCTATACATTGGTTATCTTAACTAAAAGAGAATCAAATGTACCATAATGATTGTTACCCAAAACTTTGCTTTAGATATATCATTTAATGAATGAGCACATAATTTATGGAAATGACTAAGATAATATTACAAGAATTATAATAATAATTTTCTTAAATATTGATATGCATAATCTTCTTTTCTCTTGGTTCTTCACTTGAATTGTATATCTTCTCCACTTTGTTCTTTTTTTTCTTTTGTTACTCAATTTGGCTCCTTTGCTCACTTTACTCTCCTATTAAACTTATTCTTTACCTATTAAATTACTAATATCATGAAAATAATATAAATATTTGTAGTAACTTATTTTTTTGTTAACAAACTATGAGTTAGAAACTCACTTGCCTAATAGAGTCAATATTATTTGAAATGATGAAGAAGATTTTTTTATTTCCCTATAAGAAGAACAACTTCACATTACAATCAAGTCAACATTTTAATAAACCAATAATTATGGAATATAAGATTTGTGTCGTTGGTCTTTCAAGCAACCTTAAAGATGAAAATAGAAAAGCTTAAGGTGTATGGTAATTTGACATTAATCATTTATTAAGTAAAAGGAGATTCACAAACAAAGAATATGAAACTTGGCTATATGAATTATTTCACTCAACTAATTGAAGAATTTGGTGAAATTGAATACCTTCATCTAGGAACATGAATTAATTTGTTAATGCATTAGCACCTTTAGCTATTATGTTGACAGTTAATAAGGGGATGGAACTTCAATGAGCCATTATATCACCTATTTTTTTGTATTTAAACTTGATGGGTATCCTTTTCATTGTGACTTGAAGAATTATATTTATAATAAGGAATATCTGTCAAAGGGAAAGCATTATAGAGAAAAATAAATTAAGAAGATTAGAAATAAATTTGTAATTTAAGGGGAATTTGTGTATAAAAAATTCCAATGACACCTCTTTCATTGGGTGGATAGAAATGAAGCTAATAAAACCCTAATAGAGATGTATGAAGGGTGTTGTATAACTTATCCCATAAGACAAAAAAAGATCTAGATAAATCCTCTGAGCATTCTATTAGTTTACTTTAAAGATAGATTGCATATAATACATTAGAAATTTTCAGTTATGTCCAATCTTTACACAGAAATATTGACTAACTAGGTCATTGCATAATAAGCTTTCACCCTTAATCATTTACTTTATTGGCCTAATTTCATTCATGATATTCTAGTAGACATCAAATTATTTTTATTACAATTGATTACATTATAAATTATACTCAAGCATATTTATAATCTCAAATTATACAAATAGTGTTTAAAATTGTTTTAAATCAAGATATTGTTTGAATATTTGACTTGTCAAGCAAAATCATTATTCACAATTCCCCCATTACAAATGTTGCTTTAAATATAAATTCCAATGAACAATTTAAAACTAATCATATAAATTTATCACCTTATTAAACTTAAATGATGGAGTATTAAACGCCATCAAATAAGAATATTAAGAAAATAATCTAGAAAATGGTTATCATATGATATAGGCATGACATACTATTGTACACTCTCTATGCTTATCCTACAACTATCATAGCATTAGTTAAAGCAACGATATACTCATTACTATATGAGAAAAAGTAATCTTAATAGTGAAGGCCATAAATTTCATCACTTCATGTCCCAACGGAGATGGAACTTCAAAAAACTGAGTGGGTAAAGTGAGTTATAATTAGTTGAATTTGATTGAGAAAAAGAAGTTGTAGTGATATGTCATAGCCAACAATGTTAAAGAAGAAAGGCTAGATCTACGATAAAAAATGCAAACATGTGTTCTTCTTCTCTTTGAGATTTGGTGCTAAGAAGCATTTTTCCCATCCAAGTTGAAGAAAGAATAAAATGGGCTCCATCCTATAAACCTTATATTGTCCAAAAAAAAAATCTTTTCAAGTGGTACATTAATCTTTGCCACTATGGATAGAGAATAATTCTTAAAACTAGTCATTTCAGGTTATTTCATACAATATTTTTATTATTCAAGAGGTCCCTAGATTGAAAAATAGTAAATGAAAACCTAGTAAAATTTAAAAAGAATTAATAAAACTATTTAAGTTCAAAATAGACATATGAAGACTTAAATAAACAAACGAAAAAAATCTCACCGACTTAAAAATAATTGAAAGATATGCAAGGAAATATATGAGAACTCTCCTTATAGCTAATTTTCAAATGAGGGTTTTTGGATACTTAGACAAATGATGAAGCTTAGAAATATCATTTATCATTGTATCAAACATAAAATTAGGAATAGTGAGAGGACATGGATTTGGTTTGATAATTGACTTGACATCAATCCTTTGGAGCAATCAGCAGAATTTCAACACCTTAGATATAGAATGCCATTACATCTTAAATTTTCCTCACTAATTATGGAAGGGAACTGGCATGATAACTTCAAGGGATTCCAGTTCCTAGCTGATCATTTTCCTACATTGGTGACAATTTAAAGTGAAGACACAATATCATGGGTACTGAATTAGAATGGTCAATACTTAAATCATTCTTGTCTTAGATTTTTTTCAGATAATACTATGGAAGTTCCTTGGTTCAATCTTATATGGAAACAATCTTTAGGCCCCACATCATCTTTTATTTCTTGGCCTTTAATTTAAAATAGACTTAAAACCAAGAATCAATGGTATGGAAGTGAAGATGTATTATGTTTGCTATGCATCAAAGTTGTTTAGGACAGAGAGCATTTGTTCTTTCAATGTAGCTTCTCTAAAGCTATTTGGAGCAATATGGTACACATGTTACCTAGCAATAACAATGGCTACAGATGGGAGTAGGCCTTGAGTTGGGTTATCAGGAATTCTAGGTAAGGCTACACAAACCCCATATTGTATAAAGGAGTTTTCATCATTACCATTTACAACATTTGGAGAGAGAGAAGACAAAGAAGATTCACAGACACGAAACAAAAGAAATACGAACTGGCTAGTAGAATAGCTAATCAAATTAGAGCATGTCTAATGGCACACAATGTACAACAAAATCTTTCTATGGAGATGAAATATCGATGGAACCTATAGCTGTCTTTTCTTTTTATTGATTGATGTACTGCAATAATTTAGTTGTTTTTGATATGTTGTACATATGATGCTGGCATTATGCCTTGAACACACTTTAATGTTGTATTAGTTTCAACTATAGTAAAATCATATTCATTTTGCAATAAAAAAGGTTATCGATGAAATTGGAAATATTTTCTCATAAATGTTTTTATTTATGTCTTTGTCAAATTATAGAATTATTATTATCAATGTGAGGGCTTCCTTTTATTGATTGATTTTTCATGCAAAGATAGCATCACATTCATATTACCAAAAGGAAAAGTATTTCCCTTCTCTTGTCATCCTTATAAGGAAACATCTGTTTATTTCTTCATTTTCACCAAAACAATTTAGTAAAACATTGATTTACCTCTTTCGAGCATACTGGTTTGATTTTTTTTCATTTAATTTAAAGTTATGAGTTGAATTTGCATTTTATAAAATGAAGTGATACGTTTGAACAAACATACTTTTTTGAAAAATTAAACATAAATGTTGTCAAAGCAAAAATATAGAACTTTTGAATGAACATGTAGACAGTATAGGAGTTCTTATTGCTCATAACATATATAATGAGACTTTTTAAGCAAATTTATTTATTCAATATCAAGAAAATTGAAAATCATGTAAATTAATATCAAAGTATCTCAATAAAAGTGGATCATTTTGAAAGTCAAAAAGACAATAATCATATTTAAAAGAAACAATTAAATCACTTCCTCCTATTTGAACATTATTAATGACTATGACAAATATTGAGGTTGTATGCTTTACTTATCTATATTAACCAAGATTAGCTCAATGAAAGAATATGCTCCTCCTTCCTGCTACCATCCAATCCCTTCCTCACTATGTCCCCCTGACTTAGATCTATCCCTGTTACAACTTTTGTCCTTCTCCTTCACATATTGCACTCTTTTAACCTCCATCCAAGCTTTACATTCTGATCTTCTCAAGCTCTCCTCAATGTAGGAGTATTCGTTGACTTTAAGGGCCTCCAAGTATTTTCACTCTTTAAGTTATCCCACCTTTTCTCCTTTTTCCTTTTCTAGCAATAATTTTTTGAAGAAAACAACCATTACAAGTAGCTTTTTCCAAGTTATGTTATAAAGACTAACAACTTTGAAGTTAGCAACCATATGATAATCATTTTCTCCCTTCATCTTTATATGAAAACTTTCCCTTATCTTCTCCATCCTCCCTAATAGTTACCAAATCTTTAAATATAGTCCTCTAGATTGGCTTATGTGTTTTCCTCATCAAATCTTCCTTGATTTGGAAGTAAGTCATGGTTGAGGAGTCTGCTGAAAATTTGCAATATTTCCTCCCTCTAACCTCAAGAGATAGTATATGCATAGTTGCTCCAAACATTCAAGTGTTGATGGCACTATTGCTTGGCTCTTAACACTAATTGGGTTCTTTATGGAAAAACTCCATCCTTTCCCTCTAGTTAGAGATTAGGCCTTAAAAGCCTGGAAAACAAAGGGTTTAGTAAAAGTATTGTTATCATAAGATCAAATCATACTATTTAAGTTTAATTATAAAGAAAATGCAAATTAATTAATGGAAGCTAACACATGGCATGTTATGAACCAACTTATTTTCTTATAACCATGGAAACCTATGCCATGCATAGAAAAGGTATCTCATGATAAAATTCCCATATTGATAAATCTACACAGAGTCTCTTTACAGTACTAGTTGGATAAAGGACTTAGTGTCTTAGCTATCTATATTTGTCATCCAATGTGTATGGACGAAATGAAAACATGTAAAAAGAGGATTGGATATACTAAACTATGTGTTAATTTGAAGAAAAAAAATGTATCCCTTTCGAATACAATTCCAATTAAACTTAGGGAGGATGACAAATTGTATAAAGATGCCATACGTGTATCCTATTAATGGAGATCAAAGCATGCCCTTAAGAGAAAAGGTGGTTTAAGAAAGGTAAAAGATTTAAGAGAGGACTTAGATAGAGCTATTAGGCTTGAATCAAGCAAAGTATCACAAAGCTTACGTGAATAAAGGAGAGATTTCACAAAGGCTACCTAAGGATAACTCTAGTAACTTAGATAGATAATTCCTTACTTGCAGACTACTTACCACAAATTCCTAAGGCATATAGAGAGGATAGCATCATTATCAGTTAGGTTCGAGCAGCTTTGATCGCAAACTTTAAAAAAAATGCACTTACTCATAACATGAAGAATGCCTGGATGTTATAATTATGGTACTTATTGTAATATAGTCTTGTAATTTGTTTTATACTAATTTGTGGACAGATTAAGCATATCATTGTAATGTTGTTATTGTAGCTTTCATTGTTATTAATAAATTTTCTTTTAATTTTCAAAAAAAACATAGATAGAGAATCAAAGAAAGCTAATGTTAAATTTAGTGAAGGAAGGCATCTCAAAACGAATTATGACTCACAAACAAAACTTAATAACCTATTGTAAACAATCCTCTATTCCAATCAGAAAAATAAAAGGAAAGGGTGTGGTTAAATTGGGGAAGTTAACAATGAGCGACTCTCTTTGTAAGAATCCATACCTATGTTGATTGCATCATAAAACATTATGGGTCTTTATAGCCCCATAAAACAACAAGCACTTAGGGATTTTGTCTATAACAATAAAGTAGATTTCATTGGGGTATTTGAAACTAAGCTTTCTCGTAGCCTCATAGGCAATTAGTGGTCTTTTGTCTCTAACTATAACCATCTCCACTGTGGTAGAAACATAGTGGTTTTAGACACTAGAAAGGTTAGACTTGAAGTCTCTCGTGTAGGTGCCAAAATCAAGTTCTTGAGGGAGGATAAGGGCTTTAAAGTAAAATATATATATATGGCTCTATCTTTAGGTTTCAAAAGAGAATCTTATGGGTGCACCTACAAAAGTATTAAATCCTCAATACAACATCCATGGTTGCTCTTGAGAGATTTTAGTAACAATCTCAATTGGTCAGAAGCTGAAGGTAATGTGTGCTTAAGCAATCATTCTTTAGACTTCATTGAATGTGTCAATATGCTAGGAATAACAAATCTAAAGTTTAATTACTACTTCTACATGTGAAGTAACAAACAGACTATGGTTTATAAGGAAGAAAATTGATAGGGCATTGATTGAGGGAAATTGGTTAAACTCATGTCCAGAAAGCAAAACAAACTTCCTTCTTCTAGAAGTTTCAGACCATTCCCCCATCGTAGTGTAAAACTTCCTTATTTGAAATAAAAGGAAATTCCCCTTTAGATTTAATAATTTTCTGGTTGTCTATGAGAATTTCATGAATGAAGTAAGAAGAGTAATAAGTAAAAGGATCCAAGGCTTTAACTCTTTCATAAGTGTGACCAAGCTGAAATTTATTAAAGAAGAATCGAAACAGTTCAGTTTAAGGTCTACTTCCAACATTTAGGTTCAAGTTAAACAATTCAAGGGGATTATGGATAACATATAATAAAACTATACATTCACCTAAAGGATGCATGGTGGACACAACTAGAGGAAAAAGCAATCTAAGAATACTCTGAAGCTTTGCGTAATCAAATCTCTTTATTAAAACCAGGAGCAAGGATTTCTTGGTTAAAGAAAAGGGATAAGAATATTAAGTTTTATCATAATGTGATCCTAGTAAGAAGAAACATAAATAGGATATGTTTGATTATGAATTGGCCCATAATCAAAGAAGAAACATAAATAGGCTTGTCAATATCCTCTTAATCATAGCTCAAAGAATTGGCCCATAACCACTTCAAAGATGTCATAGGTACTAAAAAGCTAGCAAGTATTCAACTTGACTCCTTAAATACTTCATTGACGATTAGTTTTTAGATGACTATGTCAATTCCTTGTAGCTCCTTTTAGGCAAAGTGATATGGATGAAGTGGTTTTTGAAATGAACCTTACAAAGTCCCCAGGTCTTAATAGACTAAATCAAATTAACTAGAAATCTTTGCTTATAGTAAAGGATATGGTGACCAAAGTTGTATTGAAAACTTTTAACGCAGGCAAAATGCTATGAAAGATAAACAAATTTTCATATTTCTTATAACCAAGACCTCTAATACTTCTAATTTTGGGATGTTTAGACTAATTACTTGTTGTAATTTTCTCTATAAGATTATAGACAAATTATTGGCTAAAAGAATGAAAAAGGCTTTAGGAACCATAATCACTCTCGCACAAGAAGCTTTCAAGGCTTTGAGAACCATAATCACTCTTGCACAAGAAGCTTTCTTAAAAGGTATAAACATTGGGGATAGTGTTCTCCTTGCAAAAGAGCTCTTCAAGGTATATTCCAAGAGGAATAATTTAAAGAATTATGCTAACAAGATTGACCTGAACAAAGTTTATGACTCTATTATTTGGCTCTTCTTTTAGCAAGTTTAAAAAGTGTTCAGCATCCCTGAAAAATTTAAGAAATATCTACTCATATGTTATTTAACTCCTTCTTACTCTAATCTTATTAATAGAGAACTATCAAGGCTATTCAAAGGGTAGAAGGGCACTAAGTAAGGAGAACCCTTGTCTCCTTACCTTTTTGCGCTTTATATAGAGGTGTTATCTAAACTTATAAACCATAACAGAAGGGTGGATCCCTCTTTTAAATTCCTCTCAAAATGAAAAGGATTAAAGATCTCTTACTATATTATTTATAGATGACCTTTTGCTTATTTCAAGAGCTTATGAAAAATTAGTTCATAATCATATATTGCCTCTTCAATTATTCAAAGAGCTTTAAGTCTTAGCATTAACATTAAAAAAAGCCACCTCCTTATCTCTAAAAGTATGGAACACCTTTCCATTTAGTTTGCAACTATCTTTGGCCTAATGGTAAAGCATGCCCCTATAACTTATTTGGGATTGCATAATAACTAGAAGATTACTTTACAGGGACTACTTACCTTTAATAGACATGGTATAAAAAATAATTTCCAACTATAATAACTAGCTTTTGTCTACATTTGGTATAATTACACTAGTTCAGGCATTCTTGAACTCTCTACACTTATATTAAAGCTCATACTTTTTCCTGGAAAAAAAAAGAGTATTGAAAAGCTTAAAGGAAATATTAAGAAGATTCCTATGGAAGGGTTGCATGGAGGATAAACTTATGGCTAATGTAAATTGGAAGGAAGTATATATATGTTAAAGTAAATAGGGGGTTATGAAATTCATCATATCAATATTACTAATATAGTTTTGATGGGCAAAAGAATTTGGAGGATGATCATGACAAAGAATCTTTATGGTCAGGGACGGAGCCAGACTCAAGTTTAAGGGGGGCCGGGGGCCGGGGGCCAACATTTAAAAAATGTCCTTATTTATTAAAAAATTATATAAGTATATTTATAAAAAAAATTGAAAGTGGCCCCCCCTCCCATATACATAGCTCTGTCTCTGTTTATGGTCGAGATGATCAATGCACACTATTTAAAAGAAGAAGCCTATATGAACTATAAGAAGTAAAAGGCCAATCTTACTTATTTGACCATATTTTGAAGCTAGAGAAGAAATATGTATCACTAATTTTTGATAATTGGAGCAAATAGGGTGTTATAAATGAGCATAGATAGTATATGAGCCATTTAACAAATATACTTAGAAGAAAAAAGTTAAAGTATGGATCTTAGGTAATCAGTGGAATAATATTCCAAGGGTACTCAAATACTGCCTAATTATAATCCAAATAGCTCTAGGAATACTCTTACATTTAGACCTTGAACAATTCAGAGAATTTTACGAGCAATTCCTTTAGAGTTTATATTAGATGCTATAGATATAGAGTTACATGGGATAAATTGATATGGAGCAAGAACATTCCCTCCCAAGATGTCTTATCACCTATGCCTAATTTTTATGGGAAGACTCTATATCCTAGACTTAGTACCCTACTTATTTGTAAGTAAGGCTTGCAAACTATGTGAACAAGCTCATGAAGTTATAGAACACCTCTGCTTTGAGTGTGGTTACTCCAAAGAAATATGGTATGTCTTCATCAACAATAACTAGATCTCTTTCAACTCTTACAATTGGAGACTCGTCACCGTATCGCTAAATTCATTTAAAAGCTAGTCTATAGACAAGGTTATATTAACTTTCATGTTCGAGACTACATTATGCACAATATGTAAGGAGAGGAATTATAGACTATTTAGAAGAGATTCACCCAATTTTATGATTAAAGATGAAATCTTCAAGAGGAAGAGGGAGCTTATCCTCATTAACAACATTGTCAGAAGTAGTGTAAGATAGAATTGGCCAATGCATGGAGAATTAAGTAGGACAAAAGGACTATTATATTAAGTCTTTAATCGGTTTCCATTTAAGGATCCATTACTCCATTATCCTTAAACGATAAATTTACAAGCATAAAACCTAATAAGTAAATTCTAAAAACATAAATCAGAACGTATTCACCTTATAAATTTTCTACTTTTTTCTCTCCACCCTGATCTTGGAACCCATTTGGCATCCATAGAGAAAGTTAGAACAAGTAGACCAGCTTAACATGCAAAGGATGAATAAGAAGCAAATACCTCGAGCTGGGAGTCGAAAGAGGTTCCCATAGTCTCAATTTTTTTAATATTTCCTCGTGTGTTTTTTCCATGTGTATTCACTTAGGGATTACAAAGGATGTATCTTTAACAAGAATTGCACAAGTGCATGCAAGTGGAAAACTTTGGATTGGCTTCAAGCCTTACACAAAATATGTTGTAACATTTATAGGGCTTCATCCCTATATCTCTAATATATTCTTTCATTTACATTCTCAAAAAAGTAAATTGGTGTTTGCTCTATTTCTAAACCTTATTAATTTAAAAAAAAACACAAGCACATGACATAGTCGTTACTAACATAAGCGAGTATGGATCAACCCTATAGAGAATAGTGTCAACTAGTGGTTACTCATAAACTTAACTGTCTAGGCTAACAACTATAATTAATCAACAAAGAAAATAAAACAATCTCTTAGAAACTAAAAATAAAGCAATGATCAAGAATAATGACAATCTATGAATATACTAGACTTGGGACTTTAATATATTCAATTTCATGTAATTTAATGAATGATTTTAGTTTTTTGGACCGCCAAAAGATTCTAACTTAGATTATATTCTCTCTCAAGACATAAAAGCCCTATCCTTAGATTAAGTCAATTGAAATCCCTTTTAAATCAAGATAACTTAAAATGCTTTAATTCACTATGTGAATTCTCTTGATACATTTTATCCTAACTTAGGAAAATCTTGCGACTTTCTCTTGAATAACTCATACTTAATCCTCTTCATCCATGTTGTGATCTAACCACATATCTCATCTTTCAAATATTGAGGCATGAATCAAATAATTAAAATCTTTCACTTTCACTCTTTCAATTTAATCAATATAAAAATATAGATAAATCTAAAGAAAAATAGATATTTATTAAATCAAAAATTAATCAAACATATTACATAACATGTAAAAATGATAAAGAAAACAAGAAAAGTAGATCATTGTTCTTAGATCTTGAATCTTTAATAGATCTTGTTAGAATTTGATTCCATCTTCAAAGATTGAATTGTTCTTGATAAAAAACCAATGTTGTATGCTCTTGAAAATGATCTTCTTAAGCCATCTTGCAATAAATTTATTGAAAAATTGAAAAACTCAAAGGTATTAAAGTTTGGGATGAGATTTGTTGTGCCACTTATCCAATTCCTACTATGTCCCAACAGATCTCATCCGTCTGTCAGATGAGATCTGTTGGCACAGAATAAAAACTGGGTAAGTGGCATAGCAAATCTCATCGGCTGAAGTTTATGCTATCCTTTACTTGATTGTCTGACACCAAAAATTGCCTTGCCCTTGAACTATAAGGTCGATAAGGCACCTATATGATACATAGCTTGATTTAATATGTTCCTTCATATGATAATAATTATAAAAGAAGTCATTCTTTACATGACACCTCATAAACTTTAACTACCCTAGAGTAAGAGACAGAGCAACTAATGTACCCTTAATCAACTTGACCCATAATAGTTAAAAGTATTGCAAATAAGATTCTTTTGATCGATTGATGGCAATGGTATGATGATGGCGTTAATGCATCTGTAGTCATTACTCTCAAGTGGTGGCTGTCGTTGCTTAGGATAGAAATAACAAAGGAATGAATTTTCCCTACTAGGTTAGATTACAAAGAATGAAATATAGTTTTTCACATCATATTAGCAAAACCCTAAATAAGTGATAGACACATGATTACTAACATTCACATAAGATACTTACAATAAAAATATTTCTGAGTATGGAATATGAATGTTTGATATCTTGCGGAGGGGAAAAAATGGCAAATAACATAAAATGGCCCCTATGTTATAGTTGACTATTCAAATTAGCCCCTGTATTTTTAATTCGTTCAATCTAGCCCCTGTGTTTTGTAATTTCATT
>JANKOD010000004.1:17831688-17845740 GCA_026284645.1 Erythroxylum acuminatum | reverse complement strand
TAATGCCTTCTCCCGGCAGCCCGCTTGTGGCCCATGAGATCCGAAATGGACTCATTTCGTTCACGATGTAAACTTCGATTTCATCGTTTTGTTCACGGGACCCTCGAACCATTTGATGTGCATTTGCATTATAATATGACAATTTGTGCTTTGAATTGAACTATATCCGAAATGTGATGATCATGAAATGTGTATGAATTTGGCTAATTGAATTGTCTTTGCAACGTATATGTATTGTGATTGCTATTGCGAATAGTTAGGTATATGTGTACTTGGATGGTTGTGTGGCTCGAAGCCAATGGTTAGAAATGTTTTAGCCACTGAGCTGTCAAGCTCAACCCATATTTTTCCCCCTCAGGTGCAGTCTGTGAAGGCCAGTAATCCTTGCAAGGCGTTTGGATCAATCGCAAGAGAGTAGCCGTTGCATTTTGGTTATTAGCAAGATTTTGATAGCTTTACAAGCATATTGATCATGGATCATCAATTGCATTTTTGTAACTCTTGTAAAGGTTTATGATATACTATCAATATGTTACTAAAGCTATGGATGAGAATATTGTATGATCTCTTCTTTTGGCATGGGAATGAATGGAAAATTAGCAAGTTTCTTATTGATTGTGTTGGATGTGTATATTGCTTGGAAATTGTCTCTTTGATTGGTGCTAGATGGATTTGCAAATGATGAGGTTGGTGATGTTGTTATGCTAGTATGGTGGAGTTTGGGGATGATGTATTGATTAGTTTTAGTTGTGTTGTCAATTGCTATTAAGGATCCTTGGTTCTGCTCGTAGCAGATTCAGTTTGCTATGTGTATAAGTCGACTTGTCAGGTGTATAAGTCTACTTGTCAGGTGTATAAGTCGACTTGTCTGTCTGTATACGTCGACTTGTGAAGTATAAGTCGACTTGTATCAGTTTCCGTAAAACTTCTCCGCTCATACATAAGTCGACTTGTCATGTGTATAAGTCAACTTATAATTTGACCCCTTAACGTCCGAATTTCAATTTGTGGTCTTCGTGAAAGTTGTAGATCTAGATGAGTACATATTAATTGGTATAAAGATGAGGTCAATCCGACATTTGTAGCGAAAGTTATGGCGGTTTTTCTAAAGTATGTCAAATTGGAATCAGGATATGAACAGGTTGGGCTCTTTAGGCCATATCTCCTTCGTCCGACCTCCGATTGAGGCGATTCTTGTGGCGTTAGTTTTCTAACATATTTTCCTACCTTCCATAAAAATTTCATGGTCATTGGTTTCAAATTCAAGAAATTTGATTATTTTAAAGTGAGTGGTCGGGTTGGAGAGCTTGGTCGGGTAATGAGTTTAGTTTAGAATTTTAAGCATATCTCGAGCTATAGAGCTCCGATTTAGGTGATTCTTGGTTCTACATAAACTAGAGACCGAGGGCTACCATTTTAAAAGGTCAATTTTAGTTTTTGTGATCTTTGTTTTGTTGGGCTTCGGAAAGTTGAAATTCCAGTTCGAAGGTTTCCAAATTCTGATCGCGAACAGGAGATTGAGTTCAGGCATAGTGGCGGTTTCGCATGAGCATACCATGGAGTAATTTGAAAGAAAATTTTTGGGGTATTATAAGAGAGTAATGAATATGCATTAGTCATGTCTAATAAGGGTTAAATGACATAATCTTCCGAGGTCATTGCCACGCTTAAGGTTTCATGCTTTCACTTGAGGGTTGGGTTCCGGTAACGGTGCCCAACAGGTGGTTAAAAAATTAAGATTTTTTTGTTTTTTCCATAAGGTTCTCGAAGAGTTAACTTCCCTTTCTTGGTTTTTTCTTGCTTTTTGATGCATGAAATCAGTATAAATATGTTTAGCCTTGAGAAACAGGTTGAAAATGAGCCTCGGAGTGCGAAAATCTAACTCAAAAATTGTCTTTTTTTGACGAGGGGAAGAACATGCATGGCTGGTCAGTAGTGCGCTACGTGTTAACGTGTGAACGACACGCGCTAGATGTAAGGCTCATTAGTGAGCATGTGGCATATACACCACACGCGCCACATAGTTGCAAGCGCATGGGTGTATATCTGCCTACCCCCACTAGTAGATGACGCATCGGGCTGATGTCAGCCTGCTGACGCAATGTTGATGTCATGTCAGCCTGCTGACACAATGCTGATGTCAGCACACTAAAGGACAAAAAACGAAAAAAAATTCAAATTTCTCGTAAGGGTGCCTGGGATGGTTTAGGTCAGTTTACAAGTCCGAGAAATTCATAAAGTGAGTTTTTCTATTTTTCTGGATTTATTACATTAGTAATAAATTAAAGTTTAACTACAAAAAAGGAATTAAGACATTTTGAAGAAGATTTCGAGTAAATT
The DNA here is from genome assembly GCA_026284645.1 of Erythroxylum acuminatum. Classification (NCBI taxonomy): domain Eukaryota; kingdom Viridiplantae; phylum Streptophyta; class Magnoliopsida; order Malpighiales; family Erythroxylaceae; genus Erythroxylum; species Erythroxylum acuminatum. Next base: position 17,843,400 of record JANKOD010000004.1, on the reverse strand, counting down.
TTTATGCTTCAAACATCACATGAGGGAGATACTTTAAGTTTTTATGTCTCAGGTCTCATGTATAGTGTTCAATATCACATGATAGTCATTTAGAAAAGGAATTAAGACATTCTAAAGCCATTTTTGAGTGAATTTTCATTCAACGAACTTGCCATAAGGGAGATACATGAGATTCTCGCATCTCGGGTAGTCGATTTAGTGTTTGATGATGCACGATAGTTGCTCTAATGAGATTTTTCTCTATGAAAGTATCAATTAAAGTTTTAGAGAATGTCTTCAGGACTAATGTGTGACAATGAGACTGTTCATTCAGGTTTTACATTTATTGATGTTACATTGTCGCATATCGTATGCCCATAAAGAATGTGAGGATAACATAAAGATGTATTCCTTGTGTTTTGCGAAACTTTTGGGTGTTGATGAGATTGTAGTCACTACAGTGGCCTTTTGAGTCAGCATTTTGAATTGTTCTGCTTGTATGTTGGAAGATGTCTCCAGTCTCATTTTTTGTTATTCTGCCCACAGGTGTTGGCCTTATATGGGATTTTGAGATGTGCATAAAGGCATAAGATAGAGGAAAGTCATTTCTTGAATGATCTATTAGCCCACAGGTGGTAGTATCATGAGAGTTGATGGTTTGTACTCTGATTACTTTTATGTAAAAGTCTAGTTGCATATATTATGTATTCAGCCCATAAGTGTTTCATAATATGTATGATCAGATTCTCGGTACAGATACTATTTAATGACTTTTAGTATCCCTACTACCCTGCATTTGTGCTAATCTTTACGTTGTTATTTTGCAGTCACCTTTTCAGTTAACAATCACAGTGTCACTATTGAAACCCTGACCGGTTTCAATACGAAGAAGTAGATAGGGGATGTATTGAATGCTATGGAGATAGTTGGAATTGATATGGCCATACGTACAGATATGCCATCTCCTCTTACATCCATGAGCTCGACAGCTCATAAAGTAACTTATGAAGCCTAAGATCGGTCTAACAAATTTTGTTTGATGATCATTAAAAGATCAATACCTAACCTTCTGCTTAGTGAACTTTTGGACATAAACATAGTGAAGGAATTTCTTAATAATATCTCCCAGAGATACATAGTCTCATCTAATGTTGAGATAAGTGCCTTGATGAAAGAATTATTCTCCATGAGCTATACGGGAGAAGGGGGGGTAATATAGTACATATCAAGAATGATCCATCTTCACAGTAGAATAAAGATACTAAATATTCCTCTTCTTGATGTCTTAATAGTTCACCAAATTCTCAGTACACTCCCTCCAAAGTTTAGTAATTTGGTGATGACATATTATGCATTGGATGAGGAATGAGACTTCAATGCTTTGATAGCCTATTACGTTGTTGAGGAAGAGAAACTCAAGCTTGCTACTTCTACAGCGGTCGAAGCAACTAAAAGGAAGTCAAAGGTGAAGCCCCCTAAGATCAAAGGTAGAAAGACTACATCTTCTCCACATGCTGATGCTGGTCAATCCAGTGCTGGTAAAAGTCCTCAGAATATAAAGAAGCCAACAGTATAAGGCCTGGAAGGAAAGACTGTGACCATTGGATAACTCCTTGGCTTATCAATGTATGAATCTAATTTGGCGATAGTCGTATTAAGTTTTAGGTGACTAGATAGTGGAGCATCAGATCAAGGTGCTTTCCCAATGCAAGGTTTCATATCCAAAATTGAGTCAAATAAAGTGAAGGAGAAACTGATGGTTGACAGTAATGAAGAAGCAGATGTAATATCTATAGGGGATGTATGTTTTGAACCTTGCTGCAAAGTTTGATCTTTGTATTAATTTTGGAGAAGGAAAGTTAACGTTTTATAATTAATGCTTCTGTTGAACAGTTTTTGTTTAATGTAAAACATAATAGTACAACTTTCTTGTCATATGGTTTGTATAGAATGTGTCTTACCCCGAATTAGATATATACTTCTTCGTATCTTACCAAACAAGTCAAGAAAGACAACCCTAATGAAAGATAAGTCTAAGTTTTGGCTTAAAGTTTAAGCCACATTTTTAGAGTTAGGGTTGAAAGATTGATTAAGGAAAGCATTCTCTCAATTCTAGATTATGATGATCTGGAAACATGTGTTGATTGTTGCAGGGGTAAGTTGACTGAAATAAGGATAAAGAGGTCAACTCGTGTTTCTGGCTTGTTGGGTTTGATACATATTGATATTAAAAGACCTTATATAGTTGCATTGTGCAATTCTAGATGTATTCTGACATTTGTGGAAGGTTATTTCCATTACAGGTTATGTGTTCTTGCTTAAAGACTGAAGGTTGAGAATCGATTGGAAAATTTCATCAAAATAGTTAGATCTAACCGTGGATGAGAGTATCATAGCAAACATGGTGTTGCAAGAAAAAGCTCTATTTGTTAGATATATGGAATCAGTTGGAATAATGACTTAGTTCACTATACCGCGTAGTGCTGAACAAAATGGTATGTTGCCAAAAGCGTAAGCGCACCCTAAAGTACATAAAGAAGTCAATACAAAACAAGACTAATCTACCTAATTATTTAGAAGGGTGAAAATCTAACCTTACACATATTCGTGTATAAGGTTGCCCTACTGAGGTAATATAATCCTTATAAAGACAAATTGCATGCTCGTTCCACTCATTGTTATTTAGTCAGATATTCCGACCATTTTAAAGGCTACAAATTTTATTGTAAAGAAGGAGAGACTAGAATAGTGGAATAATAAACAGTTAAGTTTGTAGAATACGATGTTTATGATGATGGTGAGCCCTTTAACCCTTTAGATGATAGCAGGATGAATACTACAGTTATAAAGTACCCGTCACTCATATAGTTAGATCCAGTGGATCTAGATCTTAGTACCGTGCCTGTATAGGAATAGGAATAAGAACCTATACCAGTTCATACAAAGGTTCATGGGGTACAAGAACCAATGCAATTGCAACGATCCACTAGAGTGGGATGACCTGCTATCCTATCTAATTATATAGTCTATTTGGAGAACAAAACTATTAGACATGTTGTAGATCCAATTACTTTTACAGAAGCTATTTTTAGACCCAATGCAGATTTGTGGTGGGATGCAATGAATAATGAGATGCAATCCATAAAGAATAATAAAGACTGGGAGCTAGTTGATTTGTAGAAGAACTGTAAATCTGTCAGTTGTAAATGAGTTTCAAGACCTAAGAATTTCAGGATAAAGTTCAGCGGTTTATAGGCTCGCTCAGTTGCCTAATGGTTCACTCAAGGAGAAAGGTTAACTTTAATGTTACCTTTTTTCCCGTATCCTTGTAGGATACATTTTGAGTGATTATGACAATTGTAACTCATGATATATAGAGTTATATCAAATGGCTATCAAAACCCCTCTCCTAAATAAAGACCTTTATAAAGAAGTCTATGTGATAAAACTTGAAGTATTTCAGGATCTAGATGGAACTGACATGGTTTGTACATTAAACAAATCAATATATGGTTTACATCAAACCTCCCAAAAAGTGATACCTTACATTTAATGAGGTTGTGACCTTTTTCGGTTTCATGAAAAATACAATTTAAAAATGCTTATATTATAAGGTCAGGAGGGTAAAGTTATCTCCCTATTACTACACGTGGATGATACATTGCTCTCGTCAAATTACTTGACTATATTGCATGAGGTTACATTGCTCTCGTCAAATTACTTGACTATATTGCATGAGGTTAAGCAAATTTTGGCCAAGCATTTTGACACAAAAGAGCTTGGTAAAACATATTTTGTCCTTGGAATTTAGATTTACCAGGACATATCTCAACGCTTTTTAGGCTTCTCACAGAGTTTATACATTGAGTATGTGTTACAAATGTTTAATACGATTGAATGTAAACCTACTGTAGCACCTATCTCTCATAATGAGAGATTATCTTTGGCTCACTATAAGAGACATATGCTAAAATAGGTTTTAAGAGAGAGGCTATGAGGAATGTTCCTGAAACTGGTACAGTTGATATCCTATTGTATGCTCGGGTAAGTACTAGGCAAAACATTGCATTTACTATTTGACTGTTTAGTCAATATCTAGTTAACCTAGGTATAAACTATTGGAATGTATTTAACCGAGTGTTGAGATACTTAAAGGGAACCAAGGGTTATATGTTGACATATAGAAAAGTCAACAGTCTAAACCTCTTAGGGAATTCATATTCAAATGTTAGTTATGTGTCCGAATGATTGAAAGTCCACTTAAGGTTATATTTTTATGTTTGTAGATGGTATAATGTCGTGGAAGAGTGTCATGTAGACACGTGTAACTTCCTCGAGTATGCATACAAAATGCATATTATGGGGCTGCTTCACAGAAAGTTTGGCTTAAAAACTTGATTTATGAGTTGTCTGTGGTTGATTCAGTAGCTAAACCCAATTGATTATACTGCGATAATCTTGCTGCTATGTTGTTTAGTAACAACAAAGAATATTACGAGTTCTTAACATTTAGAGGTCAAATATTTGACCATAAAGGAGTTGATACGAAAATGTGACATTAAGGTTTGGAGCATTTAAGGACTGAGAAAATGTTAGCTGATCCTTTAACTAAATGATTTCACTCACTTGTGTTTGGAAGACAAGTATACAATATGGGTGTATTGAAGTCCTTATACACTATTAGTTAAAGAATCATTATGTTTGCTCCATTTACATTTGTACATTTATACATTTAATGCATTATGATAGTATAGTGTTTCATCAATAAAGATAATCATCATTTATCCTCAGTAATACATGTTATTGTACATTGACATAATATGTATGAAAAATCTTAAGATCTGTGTCAATCTTAAGCATTTTAAAGGTCATTGGGCATATATGTAGATTAACCTTAAGCCTATGTCATTTAGACGTATACAGTTTTAATACGGATATCCATGAATTTTAATATGACATAATGGGATATAAGTTTTTAATCCCATAAAGGTTCTCCAATGCAATTTAGCATTCAGTTAGAGAACATAAATGTTTTCTTTAATGTAGTTTAGCATTTGGTGAGAGGAAAAAAGTTTTCTCTATTACTGTTTAACATTCAGTGAGAGAAAACATGATTTCTCTAATGCAATTTAGCATAAAGTTAGAGAAATCGAGACCAACAAACGAAGATGATACAATTTAGATCATACAGGTATCATCTTAGTTTGTTACACTCCATTTTCCCGTTTATGTTAGTAAGGTATTAGATATGTGTGATTATATTAGATCTGTGTCACACATGACACATATATTTGATACTTTTCGGTATTGAAAGCCTTACAAGACAGAATGATGGGCTTTCGTTATCTCTAGATCAAATATTTTGTTTTTTAAACCTAGTTGACTAATACAATAGCATAGCTTAACTGAGTTTTTAAAACTATTTTAAACTTAAGTCAACCATGCAATTAAGTATTGTCCAAGGGGGATAATATTGGATTTTTTTACTTTTCCTATAAAGTTGGATAACATTTAATTGCATTTTCAGTTTTTCAATAACTTATCAGTTAAGTTATGTAATTTAATTCAGATAAAGATAATAAAATGGCCCAATAAATGATCTATGTTAATGGGTCAAACTTCAGGAGGAAAGTAGATCCAGATTAGTATGGACCAAACTCATATCAGGCTTGTGATGAGGAAGCTCGATATAGATGCTATATATAAAGGTTAAGGTCTCCTGTAGTTGCTCATGTCATTCGTAACTATCAGGATTCTCTAACTCGTTAAGAGAGCTTACATTTTGAGAAAACTGTAAAAAAGGCTTAACCGCGTCCCTGTGAGCAATTATCGTGAAGACAGCAATAGCTTTGGGCTCTTTTTGGCTTCAAAAAGCTCATTTGAAGTTATGGAAGTAAAATCAAGTATTTTTTGCATTTCTTCGTTTATTTCCTTTTCACATTCGATCCGGAATACGTAACTAAGGCCCCGTTACATATTCATGGATTTCTAAAACCCTTATTGTTTTTTTAATTAAAGAATTAGATTGAAAGAGGAAATTTTGAAGTACAATGCTAGAAGAGTAGTATTACTCTCCTACTTTAGACAACACAAAGGACATTATAACTTGCAAGGGATAAAACAACAACCCATCAACAAACTACATAATACAGATCGCGTAAACGGTAATGACAACGTAGCAATTGGAAACGAGTATGATGCGACAAAACACACATGACGAGTCGTTGAGTGCTCTTTTTGATAAAAAAAATTGTCCTCACGAAAGAAGATTCAAGAAGTTTCCGAATTAGGGCAACGATGAGTTCTTCATCTTCAAGGATGCACAACCTGAATTAGATCATGCATTTTCTTCTTCTATTAATCTTTGATCGATCTATTTAGGATTAAAGACCTTAAGATTCCTTTTATTTGTCACTGGTGGAAAGGAGTGGAGTCTTTGTCAACGTGTAAACCAACAGTTGTCGAAGGCGTTCTTCATCTTTGTCCTGGTGTTAGCTACCAAGGTAAGGGATTGCTTTCTTGAGATTTGTTTCTTCATCTTCTTCTTAATTAATGGTGTTTTTGGTTAGGTTTTGAATCTTCGGGTGGATCTGTTGTGTTGCTCTCATGGAACTGGCTAGAAAAGGATCTATTATCTCAAGGCGTGCATCTTTCCTTCATCTTTACGTCAGTTAATTAAATGTAGGATTTTCCATAATCTGAATTCTTTAAATTCTAGTTTGTGCTTAGAATGTTTTTAATTTGAACTTTTTAGATTTAAAATTAATCAAATCTAAATTTGATTTATAAGGATTATGATTCAATTCCAAAAATTCTAAGATTATATAACAATCAAATAGTTTAATTAAATTATAGAATTAAAGTCGGCTTTGATACTAATGTTAGGAAATCAGGTCGACATCTAATCTATGTGCAACAAAATAATTACAAAATTTTTTGTATTTGATTTCCTGAAAGCCAAAATCACTTCAATTCTATAAAATGATTAACAATTAAATCATAATAAAGCATGAATCTTAATTTATAACTTATTATGAAGCTTGATCATTTTCTTGTCATGTCCTTTAATTAGTTTCTAAAACTGGCTCATCTCATCTACCATAGCTGCACAAATATCTTAACTCTAATGGTATTCACAAAATAAATTGAGAGAACTCTGCAACTGTTGCAGAGAGAGTTAGGTAAGGAGTGCTAGCTCCTTTAGAGCTTAAGCCTATTTATAATAGGTTTTGGACATTTTAGTAATTTAATTAAAATTAAATTATAATTTCAATCAAACTTTAATTAGAATTATATTGCCCAAATAAATCAAATATTTCATATTGATCCTTATTTATTAATTATCTCATATTTAATTATAAAGTTTCTTAAACTTTACAATCAAGGCTAACTTGATTAAAATATCTTTTTTTATCTTCAACCTATTCTTCATATGTGACCCATTAGGTTCCTAGATATATTGACAAGAGATTTAAGTCATAACCCTAAATCATATTTATGATTAAATTAATTAGAATCCTTTAATTTATCTTTAATTTTTTAATTATACAATTTATATCTATAGATCAAGATTGACATCCAGCAATAAATTATGACCATCCAAAGCTGGAGAATAAAGTATAGCATGACCGTGCATAAAGAAGCAGTAGGTTGGAAAGCCACTAGAAAGATTGTGCATGGGATGCGCGATTGTGCCAAGAGTTAAAGAAAGTTTATGTATGATTGTGTAAGGAGCAAATTCCAGCTTTTCCAAATCGTGAGATTTTTGTGTTTTTTAATGATTTGTGGCTATTTTTGGAACAAAAACAAGTATGGAAACTTTAGAAGGAACCTAGAAGGATCAAAAAGCATTTAAGGCAAAGAAAAGCACAAAAGAGGTCGCTAAAAAACATAACAAGAGGAGATTTAAAGAGCAAAATTCTCAAGAACAAGGCTGTAGGTTTCTAGTTGAAGGCAAAGAACAGAAGACATCCAGATTCAATTCTATACTCTTTTCTTATTTCCTTGTTATTGTTAGATATTAATTATGATTAAATTTGGATATATAATTACATATATGGAATGCTAAATTCCTTTTTAGGAATTACTCTTGATTTATTTGTTAAACTTTACATTTTTGATTTAGTGAAATATGCCTATGATGTTTATTGCTTTATAATCAATTTGAATATAGAGATTAGATTCAATCACTTATGTTATGTTGCATAGTGAGAGCTAGTGCCTCAATAGGCCTATAAACATAAAATTAATAGGAAATTGCAGTATAATGTATATGATACAACTTTATAACCATTATATACCTATTTTTAATGGCTTACAATATTTCCCTATTCATGATTATTTACATTAAATGAATCTCTTACTTTTTAATGGCTTATATTATATGAAGATCACAAAAATTAATGGCATATGTTTTATGAATCTCAACTGTACAAGTTTATGATTCTTATAATGTGCATATGCATGACTTAAATGAAACTTTGCATATTGTCTTTTTATGGTTGCCTTCTTATACTTTTTTCTCAAATGTTGGCGGGCAAAGATCTCTTGGCATTAAACATTTTTTCTACAAGTTGAATTTGAATTTGAATGTAAGCATATATGAATGTGGTAACAATAATAGCTCAAAAATGATATTCATCATTCTTAAAATATTAACTAAAGTTTAATGTATAATATAAGTACTTCTCACATTAGGCCCATTCATATACAAAATTATCAAAATATATGAATTTTTAGAAATCATATCACAGTAGACCTATATTACGAATAAGTACTTCCTATATAAGTCCCATGGTTTCATTAGTGAAAAAAAACCAATACATATCAACATCAAAACAACAATGATACATGTCATGAAAATCTTCTTCAGCTCCTTGTTATCATTTATAGTAAGTTTCAATTCATACTCAATTTGCCTTATTTTTCTCCTGACTTAATTTATTCCTATTGTTTCTCCTTATTTACTCTTCTAACAACTCCCTCACACACATCGTTTTCAATTGTCCCTTTATAACCCAATGTAATTATTCTTTTAAGTTATCATTATCATTCATCAATTTGTAACATAAATAACCCTATTTGTAAAGGGGTCTTCATGCCAAGGTAGAAGCTTAGAACTCCCATCCTTGTAATCATCACCAAACAAACATTCATTAACACATATATATAGTCTATTTATGTTCTTATATTGAATATTGTAACAAAATACTTTTACCAGCAGGATATTTGGACACCTATAAAACCTACGTCTAATTTTTTTTCATTCTATAAAGTTTTTTAAAAGCTAGTGTTGAATCCGCATAATCATTGAACACTAGCTGAATAATTGTTATTAGTTGAAGACCTAGAAAATGATGCCTCCAATGGCAACTACTTCATTTTTTTTGTAGTATATAGGTCACGACACAACCAAGCAACAACAACAACCTCAAATTCTTACAAGAAATATAATGGAAACACAAAGTATTAATGCACATGCATTGGATAAATAACAATGAAGCATATGTATTAAGACATGCAAAAAAAAGTTGGGATATGATAGCAAGTTGGAACACTAAATTGTATATGAAAATTAGTTGTTAACATTACAATTGACTTTATACACCAAATTCACATACATATTATATTTAAATACTCCCCATTACTCCATATACCAAATTCATATACATATTATATTTAATTACTCCATTTATTTATTTTACTCGCATGTTGTGATTCACACATACTTTGATAAAACTTAAAACAAGGAGAGGAGGAGACTAGTAAATTTAACACATAGTCAGAACAACTACATAAATACACTGAAAAGTTTCACTAAGATATCCCATACAAACCTAGTTCTTTCACACTAGAGAACTATCAACATGATATCAACTTATAAGTCAAACACAATGCTTTGTTCACGAGTAAAAACAACTAACACTAAATAAATAAAAGGAGATGTAAGATTTCCATAAACAAGTTGTGACCAGAGGACAAAGAAGCAAGAAGAATAGTAGAAATTAACGAAGATAGAGGAATAAGCAAGAAGAAATGATCAAAGCTAAAGGATGAATAACGAAGAATAACATTTGACTATTAGGGATACAATGAAAGTTAGGGTTTTGATGAAAGTTAGGATTAACTAATGGAAATCAAAGGGAAATAAGCTTTTATATATGTTCTCAATTTTTAAATAACTAATAATAATTCTTTTGAAAAACTAAAATTAATCAATATATTACATGTTAGCAATATTGGCCTTTGAGTTTATTTGGCATGCCAAGTGTACCAACAAAACAACGACATAACTTTTAGTTAGTGGAGATGAGAAAAAGTCATCTTTTTAGGACAAATGATCCCATTTTAGAAATTGTCAGGGCCTCTTTAGACTTTTTATCTTCTTAAAGAAAATAAACATGCGCCAAATTTTTGATATACAGTACAAGATTGAGAATATTTGACAATTATAATTCCAAAATATGGTTTAGCTAAAATTGTTGACGTAAAGGTAGTTGTTAAACTGTACATTCATTATCCTTAAGCCTTATTTGGTAACCAATAACGAAAGAATCATAATTAAAAAAAGAATGAGAATATAAATTAAATTCTTAATTGTGCTTACTTGGTATGTAATAACTAAGGATAAGATTAAAAAGGTTATGGCCCTGTTTGGCAATCAGCTGATTGTATTAGCTGCTAGCTGATTCTATTAGCTGTTAGCTGATAGCTGATTATATCAGCTGATTTGACTAGCTGATTGCATTAGCTGTTTGTCATTTGATGATTGGTAAAATTAGCTGTTTAATATTAGATGTTTATGTGTAAAATGACTTATGAGGACATGACTTAAAAAAATTATAAAGGTATGAATATTATATATCTTAGTATTTTGTTGAATATTCTTATAAGAATTTAGAATTTGGATATTAAATTTTACAAAAATTAAGTTTATAACTCTAATAAAAATATAGAACATATAATAATAATAAGAACAACAACAACAATAATGATAAAGTTTTTACAAATTTTAGTTATTATATGATTTATTTTACAAATAATTAATCAAAATATTTTATATTTTGTAAATAATTCATCAAACTTATGTTTCAGTGATTCAATAAATTATTAACTTTTAAATAATTGTGAATGATTTTTACGGTAAAGATACAATTAAAGAATTACAATAAAACTTATTTTACTTGAAATAGCATTAATAAAATGAAATAAAATAATTTAAAATTTAAAATTAAATATAAAAATAATAATATGTAATTTTGGTAATAATAAATGATAAGAATTAATTAAATAATGATGCATAATAATATTTTAATAAAATCTTATGTTATTCTTTGATAGTTAATTTCATGTCATACCTACACTCTATAAAAAACAAAAATTATAGAATAATGACTCGGATTGTGGTTCTCACCACTTTATTACTAATTGCCGATCAATGTCTTAAAAGTTCACCCTTTTAGTTTCAATAATTAAGGGGTCGTTTTGGTTATATTTTTATTTTCTTGTTGTAATTTTTAGTTTTTATTTTTTTTATTTTTTTATTTTTCTTTAAAATAAAAAAATCTGTTTAATTGTTAATGTAGTTATATTTTTATCAGTGATAATAATTACATTTTAGAAAAAAACTTAAAGATAAATTATTTTTAATTAAATAATTTATTTAATCTCTTATATAATATTTATTAACAAATTATTAATAAAATCATGTTATTTTAATAAAATAAATAATTT
>JANKOD010000004.1:17821272-17831588 GCA_026284645.1 Erythroxylum acuminatum | reverse complement strand
CGAGAACGAGGAACAGAGAAGAACAAGAATTTAGAAGAGAAAAGGACTCCTTAGTAGTTAGTACCGTGACCGACGACGGTGAGCAGTAAGCAAGAGTGATGAATGGAGCAGTGAGCAAGAGCGACCGACGACCGTGAGCAAGAGCGACCGACGACCGTGAGGCGTGAGCAGTGAGCAAGAGCAATAGCCGATGGTGTTAGTGGCTTAGTGTTAGTGGGTAGATAGATCGTTTTCAGAAATCAGAGATTCAGAATACTTAAAACCTAATTCGGGTAAATAGAAGAGGGGAGCATGGAGAGTAATTCGGGCTATTTGGGTAACCCGAAGTTTTTTGGCCTAACCCGACTCGGCCCGAACATAATTCGAGTAATCTCTGGGTTGGCCCGAATTACCCAAACTTCACCAATTTATAACCCGAGTTAATTGCTCACCCCTAAGTCGGACACACGTGCATATATGTATATGTCTGTACATAATCCCGTACTCGAGAGGAATTTATAAGGTTGGTACTTGGTACTTGGTAGAATGCCCTTGGAGCATGTCTTTTATATTTATTATACATCAACTTCAGATATCGTCAAATCCTATCCTTCTTACTTTTTCTCCCAATCGTCGTTCCCAACTTTTCCCCGAGCCCTAACCCTAAATTCTTTTGTAGAACGCATAATTCTCTCATGAAATCCGTATCCGAACCCAAACGAACTGTAATTTGATGCTTTCGATCCCTCGCTTACCCTGTCAATTTTATCTTTCTTTGCAGTCCTTTCCGTTTTGATTCATGGAGGGCTCTTTGGTGGAGGATCTCGGAGCCCCAGAGTCTTGGGAGGTTGCCGATTTGGACGACACGATGAGTCGTTTGATTCTTAAGAAGGACTCCAATCATCATTCTCCTCCTCCTGAGGTACCAACTGCTTCGTTTTCGGGCCAGTCTATGTCGGGTTCTTCAGGTAGCGGTAGCAAAGTGTCGGACGATGTTCTCGATCAGGTGGATCAGTTCCTTCGCGAGGCCTTGCAGAACCCTCGGGAACGCCTTTCGAGTAAGTTCTTGAGACAATTTCGACTATATTTGGTCGCGTTATAGGCTGTTGATTTCTTGTTTTTGATTATTTGCAATGTTGAAGTTGAGGATGTCCGTGCTGATACTTAAGTGGTTGATAAGTACGATGCTTTTGAATGCATAATCTTGGTTATGTCTTGGACTGCCTTCTAGAGTTTTGTTGTAATGAGCCAATAGGATGCGGAGATTTGCATATGAATAGCTGAATCCAACCGGCTCCCTTTTCTTGGTCTTTATTTTGGAAACGTAGGTGCATGTAATAACTTGTATATGGACAGACGCATCTGTGTTTCTCTTTTTTTTTTTTCTTATAAGATATGCTTGATTGATATTCTTTCAATCTTTTATCCTATTGTTATTTTCCACAGAGCATTCGTTCACTTAATTTATGACTTTCATCTTGCAATGTTCTAAGCATTATTTTTTAAAAAAATTATCTTAACAAATTGCTTGTTCTCATTGTCTTATTTAAAAAAAAAACGATTTGCATTCTTTATCAGAATTTGATAATGTAAGCCTTTGTGTGATCATAATGTAATGATCTATGTGATAGAAGAATATGATTAAACCATTGCTTTTTATTTTAATCAGTTCTGCGGATGGAACAAGATGTTGAAAAGTTCATTCGCAATCCAATGCAACAGCAACTAGAATTTCAACAGTTACCTACTTCATATCTGCGGTTGGCTGCACATCGTGTAGCCCAGCATTATTCACTGCAGTCTATGGTTTTGTTGGATAACAATTTGGCTGATGGTTCTGGCTCTAGAATTATAGTGCGCAAAACTTCCGAATGTAAACCTCCTTTGATTCGCCTGGCAGACATCCCTGTAAGTTTCCCATCAGAAGATAGTGCTGTTCTCAAAGTTGCAATTAAGCAGAGGCCACAGAAACGTCCTCAACATGTCAACAGTGGAAACTCAAATTCCTTTAAGTCTAATAACTCCAAAAGTGTTGAGGAAAGAAAAGAGGAGTACAATAGGGCTCGTGCACGGATATTTAACTCTAGTAGTTCTAGCAGTGGTGCTAATTTGAAACCAGATGTTGAACCAACGTTGCGAGATGGTTCCCTGCATGTCTCGTTAGGTGTGCCTAAGATGGAAGATAAATCTCCTTCTGTAATTTCAGATATAACTCTAGGGAGGGATCTGATTGAACCTTCTACAAGTAGCAGTCGATCAGTTAGAAGTAGCACAGAGAAGGAGCCAATTGGTAGAGGGAAGTCAAACAATCGAGTGGCCATCTTTCGGGACCGTGAAGTTGATCGAAAAGATCCTGATTATGACCGAAGCTATGATAGGTATTTTGTAAATTTTCTTCCTTCTTGATGTGCTTTTTTGATTACTTCATTTTGAGTAGCTGACTCCCATTCTAATGAGTGAGGTGTAATAACCTTCATTCTTTAGTTGGTGTGGATTAACGCTTTTTAAGGTGGCTTCACACCCCAGTAAAAAAAATTTACTAAAAAATGCTTATTATCTGTTGTAATTCTCCGAAGGAAATCGAAAAGGAGATGGTTACATTATCTAAGGACTGTAAGAAAAGGTCAGTGAGGTATTGAAGAAGAGAATAAAAGGAGCGAAGGATTTTTTGATGTTGTCCGTGTGGGCTATCCTGGTTGCTAGTTTATGATTTTTACAGCATTATTGGTATTTTTCTTTATAAGTTGGAGGTTACTTCTTGTGAGGAAGGAAGAGCTTAATAGCATTTTTCTATGCGCTGTGTTCTTAAACAGCTTTATGAGCCCCAAGGGCTTTAGGTGCCCGTGCCTAATTGCAGGCCTGTACCTGAGTCAATGTGCATCTTTAGATTAGATTCATTGACCCACCTATGCAACGCCTCAAATGTTAATTCATGAGTAAAGTTTAATTTGTATTTTGTTTAATATATCAGAATTTCAACTTCTTGTCCTTACAGACTTGTTAGGTACTATGATGTTAATGTGGTGAAGAATATAATGTCTATTTTAGAACTAACTAATGAAACATTAAAAATAAAATTAACTAATCTGTTCTTGATGCGCTTGATTCTTCACTGAAGAAGCAAAAAGTGTATGTGACTTTTGCATCTCATCATTCTAGGTAGAAGGATGCACATCTAAGACTCTAGCCTTGCAGAATGCTGTCAACATTACTAGAATAATTCTTTTCACTAATGAGTGAACAGTTATAAGGTTCATTATGTCATCTGTTCCACATTGAAAGTATCTATTGGATGCTTATGCTATAACTGCGAGAAAACTGATATTAACTTCAACTGCTGTTATATTCCTATGAAATTAGCCTTACATAGTAATTCTATCCAGGTACATGCAAAGATTTGATCCTGGATTTGGGTTCAGTAGTGGTCCTTATGGCATCCAGCCCATGTACACCCCTGCATTGAATTACAACACTGAATTTCCTCAACTTGGGTCTAGCCATAGGCCACAGAGCTCCATAGAACAACAACCACGAGCTCCTCAACATTTACCTGGGTCCTGGGGTACACCATCAGCACCTTCTGGAATTGGTTTTAGTCATCCAGAAACAATGGTACCACCATTTAATCCAAATCATGTTGGTGCACGATCCACATCTGCCATTTATTTGCATTCACCTCAGTATCCTTGTCAACGACCAGGAATACCTTATGTTCATCCTCATGAACATGTTCAACCTTTTTCACAGGTATGCAGTTATTGTTCTTTTCACATTAAATTTGAGTTATCAAGTATAACAGGAAGCGGTTTTTCAGTATTGTTAAGTGATTTACTGTTGACTATTAATTTTCAGTTTTTTTTAATTATTGTTATACTTAAGTGATTTATTTATTGTTGACTATTAATTTACTGTCTGATGATCTTTTCTCTCACATTTTTTAATTTTATTATATAATCTTCAAATTTTGGCATTGTAATCGAACCAAAAACATTAACCAATCTGTCTTTTTCAGAGAATAAAACATCATATTGCGATATGTATTGATTGTTGTTTTGAATATCAATGTTGTCTTGTGAAGTCTCATCAGCAGCAACCTGAGGCGAGTTTTGGTTTAGCCCGGCCCCGGTAAGGGGCTTGGGCCATGCCTGTGCCCTGCCATCTGGAACTTGGATTTCAAATATTGGTAGGCTTGTGCAGCTACTATGTCAACTGGCAGGGTGCAGGCATAGAGAACTGAGGTTGGTTGGAGTGGAAAAAATTAGATGAACATCAGTGTAGAACCATTCCATCAGCCTCAGTTCTGTTTGTAGCTTCTTCATTCACGATGTTGGATAAAGAAGCACATTGGCATTGCGGAGAAGCACTGCTTGGTGATGACGAAGAAAGAAATGCAGGAAAGGATTGCCCGAGCTGGGCACGCATATCCTCAGGCTGAATGGAGGTACTTTTCATTTCGTCTCTGCCCTCTGGGTTGTTTTACATCTTACTTTCAGGGTTGGACATAAATTTCTGATTTCATGCATAGTATTTGCTTGTCGTCCTTCTGACAACAGCACAATCATGGAACCAAGACTTTGCTAAAGCTTGGCCTGTTCGAATGAGGATAGATGTGTGGCAGTCTGCTTTTGGGAGCTCTCACATGGTTTGCGAGGTCCTTGGTCAGGCGGAATAAGGAAATGATTAATATATGTATCATATGGATATTAAATATATTTATCCAGTAATATATTTCTACTGTTAATTTATTATGGGACTGTTTTCATCACCCAACCGTATTAAGTCTTCCGATATCACTCTATGTCGCGTATGCATATGTATTAGCTCTTTACCGTTTTGCCGAAGAAAAGGAAGAATGAGCTGTAAAAAACTCTTAAAGTGCAAAAGATGAATACGGTTCATCATCTCAGTATGTGATCAATGTAGCGGCCAAAGATTACTAGATAATTTTCTGATTTTATTGTGTTCTACCTGCAACATGCATGCCTTACAAACGCGCTTTTACTTGTTTATGTACACCTTCGCCGCCCCTATCCTCTCATCCCTTCTACGTGCACTGTTTTAACGACATCAAAATTCTCTTTCTGTTGAATGGAAGTGATGACTCGTGCACACCAAACGGTTTAAAGTCCTTGTACATAATCTACTCCTGCAGGAAAAAGGTAGACATGATGACTTTCGTATGTTTTTTAGTAAGCTCTCCATTTAGCCCATACCACCCTTCCAACTCTATATATACACAAATACCCACAAATATTTTGGATGCGTAGTTTCTTCCAATTCTTCTTTCCTATGATACAGGTTTGTTTCAACCAATTATTACTCTATTTTTAGTCCAATATCTTAATCTTTTCTTTGACTCATGTCCAGATGTTGCGTTACTTCAACATAAGGCAAACATATGGACTAGTAATCCCTTTAATATTGTGTGGAAGATTAGTTTTCCTTTGGAGTTAGGATCCACCCTGTGAGCTATTAAGGTTATGATTTTTTGTTCGTGTGTTTTACAGGCAACAGTAGCAGCTCAACATGGAGAAGATAAATTCACAGCTATATCTGCAGAACTTCTATATGAGCCAGCAAAATAAGATGCCAAGGAAGAAAGCACAACGTCTAAACCAGGAATATCAGGCTCTACGTTCCGAGCTGCAGCAGAAACTATCCAAGACAAAATCAGATATAGAGCTTAACGGCAGCTCAATTTTGACCTCAATTAACACCGAGACAAACAAACTCTGAATATATAAAGATGGTCAGTTCATAATCCTCTATTTCTTGTGTATGCCAAGAGGCAGCACTGCATAGCCCATCAATATTCTCTACTTATGTGTCCTTGAATATAAAAATCTTTGTTCCAGGCGACCAGAACATGCTTGTAAAGCAACTAGTGACTGATGAAGAAATAAATGAAATCTTCTGCTATATCTTTGTTTCTTCCTAACAAAATTCAGAAAGTACTAATGTCACGTACATTCAATCAACTTGAAGCTTCTTGTCTATCCTTGAAAAATCTTGGTAGAAAGCCTTGAAATGCTTGTAAGCAATGTCTATATCTTCCTTAGCGCATATTTCTCTCACGCTGCAGTTCAAGAAAAAACAAGATTATGCCAAACTGTAAAGAAATGAGAAAGTCACTTGCAACTGTTCTATCGTAGCTCAGTTGAATGAAAAATGAATTATACCACGGAAATTTGCATTTCCCATTGGAAAGACCGCGAAATAAATTATCATTCTCAAAGTTGATAGTTTGTTAGTAGAAATTGAGTATGCACATTCATAGAGGAGGTACAAGTAAATCAATAAATAATTATATGCTTGAAAATGCTTTTTTTAAAGTTTCACATACGAGGAAGGACAAAGAGATCATATTAGTTACTAGAGATAATCTCAAGGATTTTGAATAGCATTAAGAAATTTGTTTCTCATTAGTGCTAAAATTTAAACTCAAATTTAAAATAAGTTGCTTTCTCTTATAATTTGCAGGAAACAAAACTGTTAGCCATATCATGAAGTTACGGGAGAAGATGAGTGAGAGGGATGCTCTTTATCTTGGAGAAGTTTAGTTTTATACTAAAAAGATTGACGATAGAAGATTTTTATCTCTTTAGAAGATATAGAATAGTACAAGTAAAACAAGTGTAACTTACACATGATTTTTATTGATTTAGAAAAGACATGACATGTTAAATGAAGAAATCATGTGGAGGTGTTCAAAAATTAAAAAAATTCTTATGACCTATATACGAATTATTAAGGATTGTATGAAAGTATAAAAATTAGAGTGACAATAATAGGAGGAGATACAAAAACATTTTTCTAAGGCTCCTCATAAAGCTCCTTTTTGTTTACTGAATGAGTTCATCAAGAATATCTAAAGGGATGTGCCTTAATATATATTGTTTCTTGAAGATATTATTTTAATTAATGAAACAAAAGAAGGTATCAATATTAAGTTAAAATTTTAGAGGGATACGTAAGAGTCAAAGAAAACTGAATACTTAAAATATAACTTTCAAGTCATAGGGTGGTTTCTAATGTCGAAGTAAAAATTGATTCAGAAGTTACACTATAAAAATATTGTTTTAAGTATCTAAGATCTATCATCCAAAAGCAATGACAAGATTGATGAAAACATAATTCATCATATTAGATCAACGTTACCTAAATGGAGAAATACATCAAAAACTTTATGCGACAAAAAGATACTACTCAAGTTTAAAGATAAATTATATCGTTTAACGATTAGGCCAGTCATATTCTATAGAGCAAAGTGTTATCTTATGAAACATGTGCATAGTCATAAACTAACGGTGGCAGAGATGAGGGTGTTCTGTTGGATGTGCAACCTTACTAGAAGAGATAAGTTAGAAATGTGCTGATAAAAGACAAATTAAAGGTTACTAATATTAGTGAAAATTTAAGAAAGACAAAGTTTAGGTGATTCAAATATATTAAGATGAGATACCCTAATGCTCCAATAAGAAGATGCGAAAAGATTATACCCTAAAACTATAAGAGAAAAAATGAAGGCCTAAAAAAAATACTAGAGATAATAAAAATTGATACGACTCTACTAGAACTAACCGATGACATGACCTTCAATAGCAAACTTTAACGTATTAGAATATAGATAACGAATCTCATATAGAGAGGTCCTCGTTCTTATAGGTCTTTTAAGCATTTTCTTTCGAATCTTATGTTTTGTATTTAGCCTAAATACTTAATATGTAGTACTTTCTTATTTAGCTTAAGCATTTTCTTATTTAACCTAAATATTTTTTTAGTGACTTATTTATTTTATTTATACTTGTCTTATCTCTTGTTTGTGTATTTATTTACTTATTTTATTACTTATTTTTATATTTGTATTGTATATGGACATATAGATCTATCAAAAACAACCCTTATACTAATTAAGGGTATAGTTGCGTACTACTAAACCTTATCAGATCACACGTATCAGCAGAGCTTTCACTAAATTGTTATTCTATCAATGCTAAAACTTCTCTATTGGGCAACAAGGCCAATATGGTAATCTTCTTTTCCAGGATGCTCTATTAGAAACATGCACCACCTTGAACTATACAACTTTTTATAGATGTTCATATACTATTACATATTTGGCCAAAATGGACAATTTTGACAATTCTTCCTCATTTCACCTAAGGCTACAATTAAGGCAAGTATGAACTATTTTAAGTGATGTTTGGGATTATAAAGTGTACAAAAGATCATTAAACCACACAAATTTACCCAAGAATGCAAATTTGTGACATTGCTACCAATGAATATTACTTGTGAAAATAGTTTAGTTAGATTGGACGAAACAAGTTCAATTAGAATGCAGAAGCAATTGGCAATTTTTGATTCTCAAAGGAAGTATTTGGTATTTCATGCATCTATTAGAAATTGCCCAATGAAAGTAATTAATATCTAAGTCAAAATAGATAATTGTTTTGTCTTTCAAAGCTTTTGCACTTGGTTGACTTTCTTTTAGATTCTGACTTCCCAAACAAGGAACACACACCATAACATCCAATAAAGTGGTCAATATCTTACCTATGCATTGAAAGTTGAGCAATGCCACAATCTACAGTACGTATACCGACACCTGAAGCAAGAATGGGGCCAATCGTGGACCCACATCCCATATCATTCCTCATTGCAAATTCCTGACAATTACCAAATCAGGTGTAGTTTTTACAAAGTGCATAGAGCGAATGATAAGGAAACAAACAATTGAAGATGTAATTCACTTCAAATAGGATGTAGCAAGCCACACAAAACTCCCAACACTGTCACCTATTTAAATATAAAAGTATCTTTTCAAATGGTGAAAAGCAATCAGACGAGAGTCAAATCTATTCCCAAGAAGTTCAATAAAGTGGCTCTGTATCATCGCTAATGATATGCCATAAACATAAATTATCATCATTTTATTCAAAGCTCATAAGAGGATCAACTAAGATTATAGGATAATAGTCCAAATGATCAAATAAAAGAACAGATCTTCATTATTACAATAAGTGTGGTATGCTCCCCCAGGAAACAAAAGATCGAAGTTAGAGAACAAAAGATAAGATTTAAGATAGAAACAAAGAAGTGATATAGGAGAGTAGAGAAAAATAGTTGTTAGAATGGCAGGTCTTTCATTGAAACGAAAAGAAGAAAAAATAGCCAAAGGCAACATCCAAAAGGTTCCACTCTACTTCACTCACACTTTTTCTTAATTCATTCTCTATATATTTCCTTCCTACTTTCTGCCCACCAAATATACCTCTTAACATCTTAGCAACCTTGCCATCTCAGCCATTTAGAACTGTACTAGATCACAAAACAAACAAAGAAGAAATATAGGCGGATAGTCAACATGGAGGGTAGACCCAAATGGGCCTTTCCTTTGATTCCCACACCCCCCATGGAACACAAGATGAATAAGGGCAGAATCTAGCAGTCCTAGCTTGTATGCAACCTAACTAACTTTTTGTAGAATAGGGTAAGGGCCAAACTAACGATGAGACAACTTCTCATTTTCCTTCCTTGCCAATTACCTACCACGGTAGGGGCAAAGTTTCAAATAAACTAAATCACCTGTCTGAAATTGAACTTCTGGTCAGTGTGAATCTGCCTGCTTCTTTACTCTTTCTTGTGTTGTCCCCAACTGTTCGTTTATTACTTTCCCAATAATATAAAAAGGAATACTCCCTCTCAATGTGTTCCCTTCCCACCTATCTCTCCGTTCACTAAGAGTACAACTCAAATAGGTTATTTATAGACACGTTTGACTTTACAATTCAGAATCCTAATTGAACTGAATTAACTAGATCATCTCAATTAGATTATATCACAATAATCAATTGGATGATAGACCAATGCAAATGGGTCTCTATCTAATAGGATTTAGTTATATCACAACTAACAAGATAAAAAATTACGTTTAACTACAAATGATACATCCATATCCATAAAGTCTACATAACACCCATTAACCCATTAACCCATAAAAATGGAAAATTTCTTGATCCAATGCAGTCTTCAAACTTGTTTCTGTTTTTTAGCTCGTAATACTACAAATGTAAATGTTATAAATAATATAGGTATTTTATCTAAGTTAAGTTATGTAAAAGTTATAATTCTCTTTTCCTCCTCACAACTATATATATATTTGTTCTTTAGATAAACTTAACCTGCTAAAGTTGGTAGAAAAATCAAATTCGCAAGATCAAAATAAACATGCAAACACTTCCACATCTAATGTCCTTCCTTAGGACTAAAACTAGTGTAGAAAGAAATATTATTCACATGAATGTAATGATGTTATCCCATTTAGTACCTTCCCA
>JANKOD010000004.1:17793814-17805034 GCA_026284645.1 Erythroxylum acuminatum | reverse complement strand
TCTTCTTCTTCCTTCTCTTCTTTCTCTCATTTTCGACACTTTCTCTCTCTTCCTCCCTCTCATTTTCGTTCTCTCCCATGGCATGGAAATGGCGACGGTATGACTTCATCTGTCGGTGAAGGAGAAAAGCATTGCGACGGTTAAGAAAGCCGTAGCGAAAGTTGGTGGGAAACTTTCGCAATTAATAATAGCGACGGATATATGCCAATGAATAAAAGTTCGTCGGTAACTACAGACGGAATATCAATTTCGGTCGGCAAATGGGTCGTGGAGAAAATGTTCACCGACGGTTAGTTTCCGTCGGTATATTTTGTTAAAAATAGCGACTGATATATGCCGATGAATAAAGTCCGTCGGTAAATACAGACGGAATATCAATTTCGGTCGGCAAATGGGTCGTGGAGAAAATGTTCACCGACGGTTAGTTTCTGTCGGTATATTTTGTTAAGAATAGCGACTGATATATGCCGATAAATAAAGTCCGTCGGTAAATACAGACGGAATATCAATTTCGGTCGGCAAATGGGTCGTTGAGAAAATGTTCACTGACGGTTAAAATCTGTTGGTATATTTTAAAATGGCGTCTGGAAATTAGGTTAGGTGCCGACATTCAGCGACGGATTTTTAAATTATACCGACGGCTTAAGTCCGTCAGGAAAATTAGATTAAATCGTCGTCCTGCTTCCCCCCTCTCTCCTCGCCCCGACTCCCTTCTCTTTCTCTCCTCTCCCCCAGAGATCAGCTGTCCTCCGTTGGCGTCCGACCCCCTCCTGCGTCTCCGGCAACCACGACGTGCGTCTTCTCCGGCGACAACGACACCCTCTCATCTCTCCTCTGGTGGATCCGAATATCCAACGTGGGTGAGGTAAATTTTTTGTTATTTTTTAAAGAACTAAATTGACATAAATATGTTAGATTTATTTTGTAAATTAAATGTCAGTAATCATTATACTAAATTCTTCATGATTTATCCTTAAAATGCAACATGATATTATGGGTTTTTGTTAATTTAAGCAGCACAAAATTATGAGTGTGTTGTTTAATTAAGAAATCATGAACTCATCGAACCTGAGAGGGCCTTAGAATAAAAGGAATTTTTATATTATTTTTGCATTTCAGTATTAACGGAATTTTAATTGAAAAATATTAGAAAATTTCATAAAACATATAAAAATTGGTAACCGACATTAAAACAAAAAACCAAAAACAAAAAGGAAACTTTTTACTGTTGCGGACGCGTAGAGGAACTATCGCTGCTTCTTCATGATGATCAAAATTAGTACAATTCCTTACCAAATAATCAAATAGCAAATACATTGTCATTTTCTCAATAGAAAATTATGAGCTTGTTAGTTAGCTAGTAGAAAAATCAACGGCCTTGAATCAAATTCTACGTAATAGTCCAACATGTAGAAATAGGGCCCTCGTAGTCCATTAAATACCCATATCCTCGTGTTCCGGAGCGTCACATGCACTTGTCTCTGAGCCACACCAAACTCCCTCAAAATTCATTCATTACCAATTTCTCGTAATTCCCAGAAGCCACCGCCAAATTAGGATTGTTATTACAGGAACAACCTAATTCGTCGAATGGGAAATTGCTTAAAGATAAGCATGAAAAGGCGAGATGAAGACGAAAACACGGAGCATTGCCAAGAAGATTGGAAAGAAGCATCTGATGGCGAGCAATCTGTGAAGGAAAGTGGTGGACTGAAGGTTAAGATAGTACTTACCAGGGAGGAGCTTGAGTGGTTGATGCTTCAGCTACAGGTTAATGAAAAAAAGAATACGCTTGAAGAGCTTTTGAGAGAGATAGAGAGAGGTAGAGAAAAGGTTAAAACTACTTGGAAACCTTCTTTGGAGAGTATCAAGGAAAGCCCTGAAGGGGTAGAGATGGAGAGATGAATCATCCTTAATTTTTATTACAAGCAAACTGACCTACTTCTTGTATCTTTTAAGTTTCTTTCTTCTTCTTTTTGGCTTAGCTGAGATCATGAACCAAATATGAGCCGAATATATGTAATTTTACTGAGGGCAGGCGCTTTTTTGATGGGTGGCTTCACTTTCTCTGCTTCCAATTGGGTTTTGCTAGGAATAAGAAGGGAGTGAGTTTTATCCTGTTTGTTCTTCGTCATCGGGTTTATGGAAGTAAATGATGTTTCTACTGATTATCTTTCTTTAAAATAAGATACTCTTACGATATACTTTGTATTGTTTTTATTTTAGATACTGAATTGCCTATTGTATGATAGTTTATGTAGTGGCACTCTAAGTCAGGCCAAAGATGAAATAAGTTAAAAAAGTGGAGAACATTGATAGCTAGTCCAACATCAACCGTAATTTTTTTGCGGGTGGTGAGACTTGAGAGGTCTAATGCAGGAGTCAGTTTTACATGTTTTATTCTGTCTTATGAATCTCAGTCATTCATTTATGCGGGTCTTGTGTTTATTTATACGGAATCTACATGAGATCCGCATAAATGAATGTTTGAGATTTATAGAGACACCGTCAAATTGGAGAGAAGCTCTTGTCTACTCTACTGATGGAGAGCTTTCAATATCTGGAAGTCAAAATTTTATTGGAAAGGCTTCAAAGTGACGAGAAAATATTCGTGTCATTTAGCACAATTATTGGTACATCATGTCAGTGCTCTGCAGTCTGCTCACAAGCAATTCTTTTTTTAACAACAATAATGAGATCCCTAGCCGCCAAATTACATCATATCTTGCGGATGGTGGTTGGGACTTTAAGTAGCGAGTTGGACGCTTTTCAGTTGAGATCATTTATTTCTCTTATTCTATGCTTATCTTTTTTTTACTGTCTTCAAAAGAAGCTTTTCTTATTGATCAAAAATATGGATTAGAGTCAATTAAATCTTTTTTAATCATAAATTAAACTTTAAAAATATTTTCTGAGAAAATAATATTAAATAAGTAGTTTTCCCTAAAAATTAATAGGCCATACTTGATACAACCTCAAAAATATGTCATAAGCAAATTATCTTAACCATATTAGATTCGACAATCCTCTCATTAAAGGAGATCACTAGTGATGCATTTAACGTATAGTCTACATTAGAGCAAGGTCTTGAATTGTGCACCACGCACAACAAGAGTTCTAAAGGCGTCAACAGGTTATATGTTAAGGAGTTCCCACTGAGAAATATTAGTATCGTCATTGTTCAATTGATGTGAGCCTTTTACTCCAGGGGTACCTCAGAGAAAAGTGCAGCAAGGTCCACTTAGGTTTCTTCAAGTGTTAAAACTAGCTAGGACACAAAACCAGCTTCTATCCATAGAATGACAAGGACAAGGCATACTGGAACACCATTTCCTTGCTCCTATGTTTGCATATTTTTATTTTAGAATGTTGAATAGAATGAACTTTGCTCTTCCATTCTAGATGTTCCATCTTTCTGGTAAGTCTTGATTGATATTTGGTGTGAAATTTCCATAATAAGAGTTTTTCTTATACTTTATATTGTCTCCCTCGTAAAGGAAGGAGAGTCCTTACTTTTGTTGGAGACCATTCTGTTATTTCTCTCCATCCAAATTGTATACATTGCATAACTGAATGATGTTCTAAATACCATAGTGTAACCCTTGCCCTTAAGCTTGGTCTTGCTAGCCCATATGATAGTTTGCCTTCAATTGTTGGCTCAATATTGCAAATTGCATAATTGTCATATTAGGTGCCAACTTAAATAAGATATGATCAAAATTTTCTTGGAATCTATTACAGAAGAGACAACAGTCTGTGTTGCTAAAAGAGCCAAAATAGGGTCTATCTTTGGGGCTAAGATGTTATCTAATTGCAAGCTAGAGATTAAAAGAAGCTCCAGGCAAGTTATAGTGATGCCATACCAGGTCAAACCAAAATATCTTAGGATGAGTTTCTTTAAATAATACAACACAGAAGTTATTAGTGAAGGAGCTAAAGATTCAATTCTTAAAGGATGAAGCCTTATGAAAAATTTGACCTAAAGCTAACATTTCACGGTCTCTAATCCAAATACTTAAGATAACAGCTAAAAGTAAATATCAAGCACATAATCAAAAATGAAGAAAGCACTTGGCTATAGTATGACTTCTGGAATCAAATTAGTCCCCTGCATCTTTATCCAAATGCAACAAATATGATGAGCCACCTCCCAACTTCTGACAAGTTAAAGCTTTCAATCAAGAATAACTCTAAGTCAAAGACCTACCATTAATTAGGAAACTACTCCACTGTCTTTTTGCCTAACTTCCCTCTATTAGGTTTAACCCTAATCTAGAAGATTTATTTCATCTTATCTCTAGGGTTGCAATCAACTCTTTCCAATTATTGTAGATCTATTCATCAATAGGATTTCTCAATCTCTATGTATGAAATCAAATTATGATCTAATATTTCGGACTATTAGAACATAAATAAAACAAGTAATTGGATCGCAATAAATCAATCAATCGGTTGCATTAATAAAAGAGTCAACACATGTTGAGGTATCAAAATAGGGTTCATCTAAACTAAATACTAAAGAATTATTTAGTTACACATTGGTGAATATGAAATCAAACATACATAAACAACAGGACAAATTGAAGACAATGGAATCATGATTCAAAATCTCCCTGATTGTCTTCTATCGAGTATTTTTGCGATGTAGAGGTCTAATCTTGTATTCTTATAAATCTGTTGATAAGTTCTTTGTGTTTCTCGCTTCTATGGCTTAAATCGTACCTGGAGTTGCCTCAGAGAGTTTCATAATTCCTCCTTTCGTGTCTTTCCCTCAAATGCCTCCGAAAAGTTATATGGAATTCTAGGGTTTTGGCCAATGCATGATCTGCTACATAGTTATGCATTAGACCATGCATAACCAAATTCTCTTAATATGGTGGAACTACATGGCCTGAAAGGCTTCCATGGAAGATGCACATTTGTGCATCCATTTTATGCCTCAAATCTTTGTTTTATGTCATTTTTTCGTTTGAATTCTTCCCCTTTAAGTCCATAAAGGCAATTATAATTTATATATGCACTTGAAGCGAATTAAGTACCTAATATATACTAGAAGTATATAATATCAAGTGAAAATACATCAAATTTGGGGTAAAAATATGATCAATTATCCATCTATCAATTATCCTCACACTTATGCTAATTTTTTGTCCTCCAACAAACTATATTCAAAATTATAAATTTTACGACATCAATCCATCACCAATTTCAATTTGTCCATTCATACTATACATCGTCATATCCTTTCAATTCAAATAAATATACAAACATAATCAACTTATCCTAAAATTAACTCTTCTAAGCAATATTAATAGTAATCACATTAACAATCGCATTGAAGTCAAAATCATATGTCTTTACACCCTCACCAAGATATCATCAATGCATTCAAGTGTTTAGAGTGAAAATTATTAAAACTCTTGATCAATGTATAGTAGAATTCTTACCATATACTTGCAGTAAAATTAAATCTCCACCTCTTATGTACAAACAAGAAATAAAAATCAAAAGTTCTTTGTACAGGTTGTAATGGGGTTTAGGTAGCGTATAATTGGGACAATAAAAAGGGAAGTGAAGGAAATTTCCTTAAGGAAACATTACAAGACTTTTTTACAAAACACACAAGTCTTTTCATCACAACTTTATTGGTATCATATACTTTTCTTCTTCTTTTATATGCCTTTTTTTAAATCACATTAAATCAATTCGAGAATTCAGTACTACAAATAAAGAGATAATGGATCATTCATAAATTTCAAGTCTCAATAAGTAAATAATGTAAATGACCTTCAATGTTCAAAATAATAAAAAAATGTCTTCAAAGAAAAGTAGGATAAAAGTTTATAATTTGGGTTTAATCAATGAAAAAGGCTAAGGCTCAACTTGGTTATTCCTAATGGTAAATTTGAGGGTATGGTAATTTTCAAAGAAATAGGCTAAAGCAAGTTATTGAATCTAAATGCCTTTATCATGTCGATGCTTCTAGTTTAACAAATATGGTCTCAATATGCATAATAAAAGCAAGTTTTAGAATTATCCTACTATACATGATATTACACACATGAAAGAATAATAAGAGCTTTACAAATTTTAAAATTTTCTCTTAGTTTTAAAAGCTCACAAACAATGGGTATATATGTGTGTAAATAATATGCAAATTTGTTCAACTTGAATATTTCAATAATTATGAAAAATATGACCTAGAAAACTAATTTTATTCTAACCATCATCCTTGGCATACCAATTCAAATCAATATTCAACAATAAAGTTGAGTGTTAATGGACAAATTCAACCAATTTAGGATATCAACTAATATGATTTATAATAAGGAATATAATAAACTTGAAGAAATCAGTTAAAGATTCATTAATCCTATCCTCACACTTAAAATTATACATTGTCCTCAACGTATATAACATAAGTATATATGAAAGTGAGAGAGCTGTTTGGTACTTTCCTGATTATGATGATTTTTTGATGTCATATTCATCCAATGTTAAACTACATCCTCTCAAAATATAAGAAAAAGAAAGGATAAAAATAAGCAAAAGAAATAAAAATAACACTAAAGAAAATAATAATAAAAGCATCATTAATTGTAATGTTAGAAAGAATAAAATAATTAATGGAAAGAAAATTTAAAACATACATAAAAGATAAATGAAAAGAAAGAAGGTACAAGTTTAAACATCTCTCACATTGTGTGATCTTGACTGATTCGACAAAGATGGGTGCTCCTGGTGGTGATCCTCGCTAAATGGAGGAGCTGTCGATAAGGTGCCCTTGTGGGATGGTGGAATTTGAAAAGCAATGCCCAGATGGCTCGCAATTGATTCCATCAGCTCTCTCATCAGTTCTGTTGAAGTCTTGAGCTTACTTATCTGCTCCACAAATTCCTCTTGTTGTCTCTTAAACTAAGCTATTGCCTGCTAATCTAGATGAAACTCCTTTGGCACTCATCCTTCAGTCTGGGATAGTAAGGACTGTGGCTGTGGTTGTTCTTCTAGAAGTCCTCCTGATGCTGATGGCTCATCGAGCCCCCCAACAAGTCTGTACATGACTCCCATACATCCTTGATGTCGACAAACCATGTGCATGTGATGCATTATTTTCAAATTGAGTGCTTCCATGGTTGTCATCTCTAGCATCGGTGGTAGTCTATTAAAATTTCTCATCCATTATGCTAGCCTGGTCACCTAAGGTGCAACACATATCGTGCAAAACTTCTTGTCCTTAGTCTGAACCAAATAAACTAGACAAGAACATGCCCTAGATGCATAAGCACCCGCTCATTCATACTTTAGAGGTAGAAGACATCCATATTGCTGACGAATCCCTAGTTGTGACCTCGACCAATCAATGTATGACTCAGAATACCATGAATGTATTTGAGTGCTCGACTGCATAATGTGGAGGTCTTTGACACGTGCGAATTGTAGTCGTCTTCTTTGTTGAGCCTACTCCAGAAGTGTTATGGAGACAACCCGCACGACAAATCCATTTATAATTCTATCTACTCTGGTGTCCTATAGTGATCGAAAACTAAGTAATACTGATCTGATGCCACTCTTCCACATTTAGAACTAGATTATATTGGGGCGATCCTCATCCTAACATCCCTTCTTTACTGAAAATATGGAAGACCTCCAAAGTCAACTCTCTATATAATGGTTCCACGATTTCAAAGAATTAAGACCATGCTCTTACGTCTACTAGCTCCCTTACTTGTTGGGCTAACCCAACCTGCTCCAAGGCCTCCTAGTCGATGTATTGATTGGCTCTAAACTTCTTATCTTTCAACCTTTGGTACTGTTCTTCTTGAGCCCCAACATTAAATATAAGCATCTGTGGTCTCTCTGGGGGCTAGGCTAGCGTAGAAGACAGGCCTCGATGCCTCTTTTTTGGAGTTTTTTCTCTTGTTGTGATTGTCATTTTTCCTGAAACTTTTAAACAAGTATGAGGAAACTGACCTATTGATCTCTAAGATACACTTTTCCCCAAACTCAATTTCTATCATGCTTAATACATATTAATTGCAAAAAACAAACCAACCACAAAAAATTAAACAACGAAGCAATTAAGAAACTAAAATGAATAAAGAAATAAACACTTAAACGAAATTAATAAAAAGTCACTTGACAACTAATTAATCCCAAAATTAAAAATAGGCATTGTGTAGTTAACAAATTAAAATACTCAACTGTTAAATGACAATTCTAACTCTAAAATTGAAATTAAAAACCCCAAAGTCAAAATTACACAAAATTGAGGCAACTAAACACAAAATCCATGAAATTAAACAGAAGCCCATACTTAATCAACATTAAGACTAACTAATTATTCTTGTTAAACACAAAAACATTGGAATTAAAATACATAATAATCCAAAATTGCAAAGTTTGCAATTAAATTGAATTTAAACGTAATGCATATGCAATTGATTAAATAAAATGATGAAATCACTTGGGTAAGGATTAAATCCAACCATTAGACAATAAGAAAGCATATAAACACACAAATTTTCCAAAAATCCTAAAATCATGCAATTAGTGTTTTTTTTTGAAAAATCTACAAATAACACGAATACCTAATAAATCATGCGTAAACAAGTTAAAGCAATAAGAAAACTTACTTAGGTGTCATTAAAAGTGGTTAAAAACCCAAAATATGGGTTTGGGAAATGGAGGTCGATGATAGTTTGAGAGTGAGAGAGGGAGAAAATGAAAATTTTAAAAGGTTAGGGCATTTTTAAAACACATCACGAAAGTGCATGGTCTTATGGATTACCATGCATTAGATTGCACAACCAACTGAATTTCAATTTTTCACAATTTTACACTTTCTGATGCATAGGCGTGCATTTGAATGTGTAGAAAATATTAATGTGTTCATAGAGTGTGCAGCTTTAAAATTAATCCTCAAACATAACAATCCTTGCACGTTAGCATTAAAACACATCACACACTGCCCCTAAGTCACATTTATGTATAATTTTTCCCAAGATGCTTAATTTTGTCTTAATTTTGTCATCCTAGAACACTCTAAGACAAAATTTAAAACCTAATTTAAAACAAAATGATATCGAAGTCATGGATAGCCTCCCATACAGAACTTCTTTACTGTTGTACCTTTCTGGTTAATATGGTTTAAATGAATCGTGTGATTATAGTTGTACCATAGGTTCTATAATCTGTAAGTAAGCTACCTTTCTACGCTTTCCACCACCTTTCCCCTTTGGTTTAGTTGTAACATAGGTTCTACAATATGTAAGTAAGCTACTTTTCTACGCTTTCCACCACCTTTCCCCTTTGGTTTATTCACTTGAATTTGTGGCTTTTTACGTGTAACCTTTTCCTCCCTTACTTTTAATGTTAACTTGCCTCTATCAACATTTATGAGTGACTTGGCAGTTATTAGGAATGGTTGCCTGAGGAGTAAAGGTATTTTTGAATCTTTCTCTATGTCCAGAATCATAAGGTCAGTATGGAATGTGAATTTATTGACCTTAACAAGTACATCTACTATGATTCCCCTATGAATTCTTGAGGATCTTTTAGCCATTTAAACGCACATCCTAGTCACTTCAAGTTCTCCTATTCCCATTTTTTGAAATAAGGTGTAAGGTGTCATATTTATGTTGGCCACTAAATCAGCCATAGCCTTATCCACCTTTTAAACTATTGATAATACACATAATATAAGAAATCCCTGGGTCAGCTTGTTTCTTTGGTAGTTTAACTTCCTTATCAAAGATCTCCTCACTAAACAATTTGGTCTCTGACTTTTTGAATTCCTCCTTTTCTAGTAATCTTTATTTTAATGATTTAATAAGGGTAATTTCTGTCTTCAGTCGCTTTAATAGACTAAAGACATTAACTAACTTTACTCCCATTGAATTTCTTTATTCTAGGATAGGATATGGGATTTCAGGTGGATCTTCCTTCACTCTCTTTAGATGAAAACTGCATCTACTCTGTATGAAGCTATTAATAGCCCTTTTCTTTTTGTTTCTTCTTCTTGTTTGAGCTTCTTTTCAGTGGCTTAGGTGATTTTCATTCTCCTCTATTGAGGATTTGTTTCAGTTGTGCTCGAAAAACTCCCTTTAGGTCTCTCCTCTATTAATTTGGCTAGTTGCTCCATTTTGATTTCCAAGTTTCATATAGATGCGTCTGTTTGCTGATGAATTGTTCTAGATTCTTGAATAAATTCCATAATCAACTCATCCATACCAGGTTTCCTTAATTATGATGCTTATGGTTGGAATCTAGGTAGAGGGTTATTTCTTTATTATCCCTGATTTCCCCATAAGAAATTAGGGTGGTTCATCCAACTAAGATGTACATATTACTATACAAATTATTTTGGGGTCTTAGAGCATTCCCCAAATAATTCATATGTTCGAGTTGAGTTGATTGACATTCTTGTCCTTGGTGATCGAGCCCACATGTTTCACCCTACATCAGTCCTCCTTGTGGAGCTATAGTGATTATGTCTATCTTCTTGCTCAGGGCTTCCACTTGATCCAATTGCATCACCGCATCTACCTCATAAACTCCTGTTGGCCTATTAGTTCGTGCTCTAGCTGAACACCACTGGTAGTTGTTCATGGCCATATTTTTGATCAGCTCTTGGGCTATTTTTAGTTTTTTATTATTCAACGTCCCTCTAGCTACTGCATCAATTGATTAGCTCGTACTTTGACTTAGTCCATTAGAGAAAGTTTGGATTTGCATACACAAAAGTAGTCCATGATGTGGGCATCATTAGAGAATCTCTTTAAATCTCTCCCAAGTGTCAGATAGTGACTCACCCTCAATTTTGGAGTATGACGAGATGTTATTTCTCACCTTCTCATTCTTTGTAGGGGAAAAATACTTAAGCAAAAACTTTTCCGCCACGTGGTCCCAGGTGGAAAGTGATGAAAGTGGCATAGAATTTAGGTGATAGGCTCATCGTCTTCTATGAGCAATACGTCATTTTGTTCACCCACGAGAAATCCATATCTCTCGGGAACAGAGCGTATCCTACTTGACCTACGAACTTCTTGTGTAGTAGAAGGTTGAACTGTTACTTCATCTGTATGAGTCACAGTTTCAGGTTCAGGCAGTTGATCTGTGTCTGTTCGAGCATCTTGAACTTCCTCAAGTTCAACTTTGCTCCCACTGTCTTCTTGTAAAAGAAACTCTTTCTCTAAGAAAACAGCATGCTTTGAAACAAAC
>JANKOD010000004.1:17772235-17783936 GCA_026284645.1 Erythroxylum acuminatum | reverse complement strand
ACTTGTTAGATTTAATAAGGATACAATGGTAATTTACTTATATTAGGCTTATCTTGTCTTGAATTTCCCCTCCTTTCTCACCAATCTGGTGGGAAATACATTTGGTCCAAATTTCTCTCCTATTCCTCTCTATTCTCTCCCTTTCTCTTTGTTTATTTTTGTCCAAACAATGGAAACCAAGAGAAATGCAATTCCTTTTCTTTCTTTTCTCTTACTTTCTTTCCATCCAAACAAAGGCTAACTTCTCTTTTTAGTGAAGTTAAGGACTAAACGATTTATGACTAAAACAAGTGTTAAGTAAATAATTAATCAGACTTTTTTTTCGTTTAATTGCTACGTACTTGAGCATGGGCTGTAGATCACATAATATTTTGTTTCCAATGTCGTTCCATATTTATCCGAGACAACTCGATTCAATGCTCACCCCACTAGACTATTCAGTTTATCGCAACCAACCAAGAAAAAACTGTTAGAAACGTCTGATGTTGCATAAATAGATAGCAAAAGAGTGTTGACTTGCGGTTTTAAACGAAAGCCCGCCATTTAAACCGTAGCAGTAAGAGCACACAAGCTCTTTTCCTTTTTTTTAGCAGTAAAATGATATCCTCATTGCCTCTTCAACTCTCTAGTCTTAGGAAGTAAATTTTCATCTCTTTTAACTTAATTACGGCACAGTCAAAAGTTTACTCTCAAGTCCCTATGAATGTGTCAAAACAAAGCCCTTATTAGTTCTTACAAAACAGTCGATTTGTTCAACATTAAACTAGTTAGGTTTCAACAGCCGCCGAATTTTCACAAACAAGAGATACAAATTCAGAAGAGTTCGGTCCAAATGGTTCTGTGCAAGGAAAATCGCACCTGCCAAATAATTATAGAACAGGTTCATTGAAACAACCCGTTTAAGGGTAGGATTCAGTTATGCCAGGCTCAGTAACTTTCTTTCCACCAATATGGAGAAAAAAAATTAAGATGTTGGCGAAAGAATGTTAGGAAATACAGCCAAAAAAGGTTCGCATTCCACTTTGTCAGTTTCCATACTCCTAAAATTTAAATACACATGTTTATAGAAATCATTTCAGCATGATTTTCAATCGGAATCAGAATCTGGATCCACATCTACAATCTCAGGTATAGATTCTGTCGATGAGTCATGCCCTAACTCGCCTGACTGCATTTCATTTTCTACAGAATGTAGTACTTCAGGTTCCTGATTCGTTGTTAAGTCCATTTTGGTAGCAATGGCATCTTTGGTGACCGCAGCAACTGTGGCAACTTCAGAGTTCACCGATTCCTGAAGCTGTACTGCGGTTTCTTGCAAGTCTTGTACCTCATTTGATATTCTATCATCTGTCGCTCCCATCTCTACACCTACACTGCCTCCTGCTGCCTCCTGCGTACTCTTTTGACCTAATGACTCATCCACACAGATATTTTTTTCCAAATCAAATCTTAACATTCCAGAAGGCTTCTCAATATCCACATTTTTACATGAGCTTTCAATTGGCCCTTCAGCTTCCTTGCCACTACCTAGCCAACTTGTGTATAAATCGTCATCTGAATCAGAACGATTTTGTCTTTCTTCCTGTATACCACTTGAAAATGGCTTCCTGAGCATCTGACTGTCAGAGTACACAGGATAACTACCCTTAACAGCATGGGAAGTACTGGCAGCAGGGGAGTCTGCCGGAAGGGCCCGTGGATGAATCAGCACCTCCAGTGTTAAAAGTGCATGTGCACAAAATTCAGCAAGTTTGGTTCCTGTTTCTTGTCTGCCTGCAGAACTCAACTCCTCAAAGAGTATACAAGCTAAGACACTTGAGCATCAAAACTGAAACTACTTGGCAAAATACAGAAATGGGTCCAATAGTAGAATTTAAAATAAGTCATTTGATTATCAAAACAGAAGGGACCAAAGCTTCATATATATACATATTTTAATAGTGTGAGGTATGCAGTATGTGCATGGGATGACTTCATTGACAAAAACCACCCCGCCACATTTGGAAGTACTTACAGAGGACTAGTAAACACAGTTTTGTAAATTGAGACTCCCAGAGCTTGCAAGTGTCTCTTTCATTTTTTCTGGTACATCTAATAGCATTAGGTTTCTGAGTTGATGATGGGCCATTAATCTATCAACTCTTGATTATCTTACATGGTAGTGGAAAAAATTCCTTGTGTTTATGAACCATGCATATCAAAGAAGAGAATCGTTTGTTTGCCAGAAACCAACGTCAAGAGCTACTACTGTAATTTTACACACAATACCATCTGCTGGATCAGGGAAATATTAAACACTCACAAAAGTTTATGAAGATGCTAGCTCATCAACAAGGATTAGACGGAACCTGTAATGTATTGCATCATTAATAGCTTAAGGTGAGATGACGTAATGAAATCATTTGACTGATTGTGAATGGTCTAATGGCTTGGCCCGTTGCAAGGAAAAACAATGATTCCATTGTAATTTTTGCCCTATTTTTGGAAAATCTAATGAAATTCTTTAATTTTCAAAAAAAAAAAAAGAGCTGCTGTAACCACCATTGAGAGACAAAGTACAAGTTGTCCTACCACTCATATACTAGTTAAATATTATCTCCCTCCCCACTCCATCTGCGTGTATATATCGGTAAATTTCTTTTAACCAAAGTTACCTCTTCGAAAAAGCTCAAGAGCTTGAGCCAAATGTGGAGGACGCATATGAGAAGGTGACAGCAAGGATGCCAAGAGAGCACGTAGAGCTGCCAGCTGCAAACATGCAACTTTCGAGGTGTGACCATTGAGTAAGTTGTTTCTTTCCTCACTTGCCCATCCATCTTTACAACAATCAACTGATATGGTTATTAAAAGATCATCAACTTTTGGCCGCCAGGAGTCGGATCTCAATGCACCACCCTACAAATATTTGAACACAAATATTAGTGCTCCCATATATTCTGACAGAAAGGAATTAATCCAAGTTCATAACATTTTCTATGCAATATCTCAACGAGAAAAGAAAGGTATACTTGAACCAAATGATGGATAATTCATTGAATGATGCCAAGGTCAGTGCACTAGACATTTAAGATAAAAGTCAAAAGTATAGAAGAGGTTGGCATCGAGTATAGCCTAGTCAAATTTCCCCAATCCTATATTTTTTTTAACAGTTAAAAAATTTATGCCAAGGATGAAGGGAAATATCAGTGCATCACAGGCACATCTCAAGTATAAAAGACAAGAAAGAGAAATCGTGAAGATGAAATTTTCATGAAATATCATCAAAACATGACTAAGTTCTCAAGGCAACATTCTGAAATGCTTCTCTAATGTGTGGAGTAGGAAAAAATGGAAATCTTGACGAAAAGAGCACAATTAGGGTATCAATCCATGCAAAGATCTTCTGGTTGATGCAAACTAAAGGAATTGCCGAAAAACAGATTAAGCACAAATAATATGGCACAAAAAGAATCAATATCTATAGATTATACATCACAACATCTATAAAATTCATCATTTTTTTATATATCCACACATAATATAAGCACTTGATGAAGAACTTGAACAAATGTATAATTAATGATTCTTAATCTATATATTAATATCAAAGGTTTAAATGATAGGGCTATGTGTTCTTTAAAGCTGACATTTTCTTTGCTCCTGGTAAACAGGAAGATAGCAAATGGATTATGTTGTGAATGCTTCTATCGGAAAGAACTACAAGCGCAAACAGCAGTAGTATGGGGAGCCATAATCAAACAATTTCAGCTTTTCTGTTTCATAACTAAACTTTAGGATTTCTATTTTAATAGGAAGTAACATTATTATTTCCTACAACTCTTTTGCTAGGTAGTTTTCCTAAATAAGGATTCTTATTCCTAAATAAGTATTCTTACCTTTTTGTAGTTAGGATCCTTGTCTGTTTAAAGGGGACGATCATATTCAATAAAATCATCAATAATTTCAGTCAAGAAACATACAGTGGGGAGCTGGTGATCTGTTACAAATCACCACTAAAGCTTTCAAAACTAGGGTCCTCTGAGAATGGGAAAAGTAAGGGAAATCAAGAAGATTCTCCTGCTACCTGTGATGAGGCCCTATTTGCGGCCCCTTAACAGAT
The DNA here is from genome assembly GCA_026284645.1 of Erythroxylum acuminatum. Taxonomy (NCBI): domain Eukaryota; kingdom Viridiplantae; phylum Streptophyta; class Magnoliopsida; order Malpighiales; family Erythroxylaceae; genus Erythroxylum; species Erythroxylum acuminatum. The sequence goes on along the minus strand of JANKOD010000004.1, from coordinate 17,779,837 downwards.
TAGGCACCAAGACACTTTGATAACACACCAATAAAAGAATTTAGAGACAAGTCTGGTAACTATATATTTTTCCACAATAATATGAATAAAAGAGGAAATTGTGCCTAAAATATTATTATCAAACTCTTGCTATACAGACCTATGTGATTGATTGACTGTCATGAAAATGTCTCTGAGATCATTAACTGAACATGCTGGGTGTAAAACAGGAACCAAAGAAACCATGTCTTCCACTAAGTACGCACATAATAGATTTAAATAATAAGAGATAGGAAATCACACCTATAAACAATAAGGTAGCTGATATTAATACACTACACATACCACAGTCAAAAGTGCTTCCAATGCCTCGAGTGCAGCTATCTTCACAGAAATCTGAGTTGATGGAGAATTTTTCTGGGCTTCTACTTCTGAACCAATTATATCCTGCTGCTCAAAAGATCCAGTGGCACTGTGCTTCCTTTTTCTTTGGCTAGAGTGTAAGAAGGCTTCAGAAGAGACATTTAAGTGGGCATGAGAGGACATATCCATAGCAATTAAATCAACAAGTGAATTGTTGACAACTTCCTGTGCAAGATATATTGCAATCCCTGATCAGGATAAGATTAAGAATTAGCTTATCAGCAGCAAAAAAAAAATTCCAATTAGATTATACATGTTAATAAAACCTGCTCCAAATTGAAAACAAGGGTAGAATGCTCCAAATGAGAACTTGGTACAAAAATACAATTACAAAGCATTTAGTGCCCAATGTATCAACGCTTTTGAGAGGGTCTTACTGCAACCAATTCAGGCAGAATTCAGGAAATATTTCTATGCGGCTTCAGATAATGAAAACATTTTTAAATTATGGAACTTTCCTTATTCTAGTAATGTGGATGATATTTAATAATGCGAATGACATATCCAAACCAATCAACAAAACATAAACATTGTAGTTCAAGACTTTCAAATACAACATTTGATTTTGAATCTGTCACACTGATTAGTTAATTTGGATATCTGGTTAGACACATAAATTGAATTCATGCCAAAAGCATCACCAAACTGAACAAACCCTATCAGTTTGACCATTAGGATCACTGAACATTGACAAAGTCATGACGCTCCAAGAGAACCAAAATTTCACAGTACTTCATTCAATATGCCTCACCATGAGAAAGGACTAACAAGATGTAAACAAGCAGAGTTCACATGCATTCTGAGTAACATGCAATCCTGTTTACATCATTCACAGGAATCATAAATTTTATTATAATCTTTTTAACACTGGTATCTCATAGAACAATACATATATTTAAACCACTTGACCAAAATCAATGTCTAGGAGTCCTAATCATTGAAGGAGTTCCGACGTGGTTTTTCCCTAGTTAAGTTTGAGTTTCTTATTCTAAGTAATGGCATAGAGATCTAGATCTACATAACTACCTTAGTTTGTCACATTTTGGAGACTTTGAAAAGCATCACTAAAAATCTAGCTACTAACTTTTGCATAAGATAAATTCAAGGTGTTAAAAATTATATAAAAAGTTTATAATCACATAGTAGCCTTCTTATACATGGACACAAAAATACATATGTGATACACATGGCTTCAAACTCTATGTTTCAAAATTAACAAAGCGACAATATGTGGTACTATTATGCTTTTCATATCCTTAAGTTCAACTATTCAGGATATTCGTATAGAGAGTCATACAAAAGATGTTGCAGTCTCTTTCTGTTCAAAATCACCAAATCAACAATTGGGAAGCTATTTATGCTGCCAAGCACAAACTTTTTGTTTCGTCATTAATCACTTGGATGGGGATATATACATGCCAAAAAGGTAGACTCTAGATGCAATTATGGATCAAAGGAAAAAACAAAAAATTAGGATTTTGCAGAAAAAAATGCCAATATACTATGCATGTTGACTACATACCCACGCCCATCGATATAAGCAACATCTTTGTGATTGAATAGACTTTTACTCTTAGTTCTGGTACTTCACATCTCCTAAAATACTCTTTAACAAGCCGCACAGCATATGCTGCATGTGGCAATAGTTGACTGCATGAAAATAATACATAATATGTTTTCAATAACAGAACTCATTGACAAATTCAGAAACAGAAGAAAGGAAGACAAGCAACAAATAATGGCATAGATCACTAGCAGACAAAAACCTGAAGAGAAAATCCAGCAAAGAATATATAACAACAAAATATGTTCCCAAAAGTATCAGAGACTACAAATGAACCTAAAAGTTGCATCTGTAGAAATTGCATATTCTAATCTTAGATATGCTTAAAGAGAGGGTAAAAAGAAAAGGTAATGCAAACAAACACACAATCTCTATCCTTGAGCAGAGCCCCGTGTAAATAAAATCATGTTGACTGTTTGTTTAGAAATGAAATTTTGAAAATCACACAGGTCAATATTTTGGAAGAGCATCCTCCAAAATCAACTGATTTTCACTTCCTTTAATAGATGACAAATCTACTTTCAGAAGGCTCTTGAATTAGATTACTTTATAAGATCATTAAAAAAGGGGTAACAGCCTTAGAATTCTCAATCAATAAACAAGATGGATTACAATTAACTATCTAGGAAGAGAAAATATAGTAAAATATGCAATTAATCCGCAGGAAAAATATAAAACCGTGCATCATAAAAGTCACAAGAATGTACCATTTATGAAGAATGGAATTGTCATATTGGATACCCATAAGGGTATTTAAAGTTTAATGAAAAACAGCATATTGTTGGTTCTTAGAACTAAAATCCCCAAAAGTTCTATGCAATAACTGCTGTAAAGAACATTAAATCTGTTTAATGAGGTCTACAAAACTGTCAGTCTTGAAAATGGTTTAGTTCCCTTGTCAAAGAAAACGAAATAAAAGGTTTAGTTCTTGCTGTGGAATAAAATAAAAGACAATTGGAAATAAAATGGTGATTCAGACCAAAAAAATCAGATGATTATCTTGAGATGTATTGGGCACAAATGAATATATCAACCCTTTCCTTCTATCTTAAGAAGTTCTAAGATTTGATTCATGAATTTTATCAACAAAATCCATTCATGGGTAATCTGTTTCCTAAAGAATATGAAAGTGATATTTTCCCTTTTTAAAGAATCAGTAACATTGATGTAAAATTTTGTATAGAAGTACCTGCGCATACCCCTAACAATTGCCACAAGAAGTTCCAAACTGTAATCATGCAAAACTGGAAGTTCATAACAAATGAACTCCTGCTCTGATGCAATCACAAATTGTGACATTGACTCTGGCACTGATCCATCGACCATAAGCACTCTCTCAACAAGGGCTAACAATGAGCGAACAGGAACAGTTACCTGCAATTAAAAAAAATAGAAAATCAGAAGATATGAGATCCACCCACATCCATGGTTCTTAACAAAAAACAACAACAAATGCAATTACTAATTAGATCAGAATTTCGGAATTGCCTCAGGATAATAATAGTACCTGAACAGGATACGAAGTTGTTAGCATAATTGAACAGCTAAGCATAAACATGGAGATACAGGATATCTTATTTCTCTTTCGTTCCCTGTCAGATGCTTCTTCTAACAACTGTTGGCCCCATAAGGAAAACGGGGGAACTTCTCCTGGTGGAATCAATAATCTAACAGCTTCGTTCCATTTTGTTACTGCCAGTTGATAAGATTGGCATTAATAATCATTCAGATCAAGACCCACCAACCAAATGGTATGAAACATACCTTCTTCTATACCATGGAAGATTTCAGTAAGATAACCATTGACCATCAATAAAATCTTTCGCATCATTAAGAGCCAGCTATCCTCATCACCTTTTGATTTAGGAAGTAATGCTAGGCAACGAGCAAGTTTCTAAATTTGGCAACTCGAAAAGAAGAAACAAATTCCATATTAGACTTGTCCATTTCTTAATTTTTTCCTCTATATAAGCCAATAACAATTACAGACAGAAAGGAACAACGATACCTTCAGCACATTATCATTGCATTTTGAGGACAAAATTTTCAATGCAATGGCAGCTTCAGCCTGTACAGTGCACGACATAGTTCATTTGCATTAACCAGCCAAAACATATTTTCATCATGTAATGATAATATTGAATATTGTAATGATAATAATTTAGATCTACTCTATCTATGCATAAAACCATGAAGGTCTCTTCTTTTCTGTAAGCAATCCACCAACAGCTATGCCACCTAATCAATAAGTTTCAGAAAAACTGAGAATAAGTCCAAGCTTAGCACAACCCCAAAGTCAATTACTAAGAATATGGAGCTCTGCAGCCAGGTTCAATCCAAAAGCCACTGATTAAAACTATCATGGACGAGAAGATATCAACTATTGGACTAAGCTTGAAGCTGGTTACTTTTCAAGTTGATTTTTCATATGATCTACATAGATATCATGCCACTGCATTTTCATTTAAAAGGCTGACAAAGTACCAAAAGAAACTTTAGTTAAAAAAACTGAAACTATGTGCGTCCACACTTTCGGAGTTACTATACTACAAGTAAATTCAAAACGTCTAAAATGGATTCCTAAAATCAGTTATATAGAAATTCAAAATAAAAAACTATTTCTCAAATGTTGCAAAATAAAAAAACTATTTCTCAAATGTTGACATTGAAACCTCAAAGTTAGATTCTGTGTTGATACTAAATTAAATAGATACAATCTATACAGGCGCTGGACTTATCTCAGCACAAAAACAATGGGGGCTTATTTCTTTCCTACGCTTGAATAGTAAGTAAAAGTATAAAGCTCAGTGCTGCAGCATCATCTCTCCTCGCTATTTTCTTTTCAACAGGACAACTCAGATTTTAAGACAGATAACAAAAATAAAGTTCACATCTCATGATGAAGAGACACTTACATTGTCATAATGTCGGTGCAGGGAAGCAGGGAAGAAAATTATGATGGCACACAATAGTTCAGCTGCTGCTTCCTGTATACCACACAGTGGTTATCATACAAAAATTGCAGCATCAACATCAACTACGAGCAAGAACTAATTTGTTCATTTTAGCCTACATGTGACCATTTTCTTGCCCACTTAAAACTATGAACAAGGATTCTTAACACAACTTTGCAACTATTCCTCCATGTGCACATGTAAGTGAATAGATAAAAGGAGAATATATATGTCATCAGGAAATAAATTTTAATTATCATTCAGAACTCTAGTTTACAGGGAAAGATTCAACAATGTCGTAGTTTGCTGCTAAGGAAAACTGTCTGAAACTTAGGAGTTAACTATCAACAACATTGATTATAGCACCATTTCAAGTAAGCTTGATTTCCATAGAAAAAGTATGACAACAAAGACAACACAGAACTGACATTGAAATATAAGCAAATAAAGAAATGTAATCCATTAAACTGAATTCAACTCACCAATACATTCTCTGAAGTACCCTCTGTTAACAACTTTAAAACAGGCCCGAAGAGTTTGCCAGCATGAGAAGTTGCATCTTTCTTGACATTTGGATATTCAGCTAGCCTATTTCAAAAGTTAATAAAAGAAGTTCCCAAATTTCTCAGAAATCATATCAAATTGTAATGTCAGAAAACAGCACATGTATTGAGTTCAAATTTAAATTGGGACATATGGGCCACACCTAGTGATGAGATCTTGTATTGAGGTACAGGAAGCCACTTTCACAAATTGAGAATCTGCTGGCGACTGTTAACAGATAATTTGCAGCACAAAGAGTCAGCGATTCATATAGACAACATGATAGCATTCAGCTCAACTATGGCTGTCTTTCATCCCCTACTTCCTAAAGAGAAAAGCAAGGATTCACACATGCTTTAAAAAAAGCTTAAACAATAAGAAAGCCAAATGAATAATTATCCAGTTGGCTTTTGTTTTAATTTCCGTGTACGGAATTTGTATAAAGAGTAACATGTCCAAAGTAAATATCAGAGACCCAAAACAGGACTAATGAGGTGAAAACAGGGCTTATACAGGTGTCAAAAGCAGGACTAATGAAGTTATACAGTTGCTCTATTGTCATAAGTACCACGCAAATACTTTTCATTCAAACACATCCTCAACTACTAATCTAATAATCAACCACCTAAATGGGATTACACAACTTAGCAGAAAATAGTTGCCAAAACTAATCTATAAGACAAAACTAAGGTGACCATTCAATTAGTATAACGATCCAGGACCTGCCTTCCACTTGGGGAACTGTAGGATTTTATTTGCTGTTCCCATTACCACTAATAAGTAATAAGAATAACAAATAGGAAACTAAAACGTAAAGTTTTCTAGTATGGATGAAGTAAATTTTGAACAATTAGAAAGAAACAACATTTTAAGATAGTGAAGTCATATTTTGGTTGCCAAAAAGCTTAAAATAAGCAAAACCAAAACATACGGAAGGAGTCTATTTTTAGTTACCAGACCTGAATATGGGGCAAAAGCTTTTCCAGCCAAAGAGCATAGGAAGCCAAGAAACGCTCAGAACTGCATTGTTGACAAGTTACTCCCAGCAAGCAAATTCCCGCCCAACATTTGTCTGGCTAAAAAAAAAAAAAAACCCACATTCCACATTAACCATAAAATAAAAAATTCAAAAGCAGAAATCAAATAAAAATTCTTCTTTTTTCTGGGTTTACCATAAACTGGTTGTCAACAAGTAATAGCAAGCGCGAGACCCAGTTGTCAACAGCGGATTTCCAACGCTGGAAGTATTTGGGGTCGGTGGGGGATTGTTGCAGTTGCTGAGGTTGAGTTTCAGCCAATAGTTTGTGGGTTTTAAGGATGGACACAATCCTAGAGAGAGTAGAGGGAGAACCGAAGGGTCTTTTGTCTTGAGGCAAATCTTCTTTGATTAATGTATACAGCATTTGTGGCTTCATGACCACATCATTCATGCCCTTCGCCATAATCTGTGCCATGAGACTATAGAGTGAAGAAGAAGATAAGCAACCTAAGCTAAATTTGGTTAAGCAGAGTAACGAATCAAGTAAGTAACAGCAACAGCTTACCGACTGCAGCAAACAAACTGGTAAATAGCAAACGCAGCCAAACCACGGCTGAAGACGAGACAGCAACCGAGTAGTATACCTTCCCCCCTGTTTAATAGCAATTCTATTCGAGCCCGCGGAGGGTTAATGGACGACGGCGTGCTTCTTCCTTTTTTTTTTTAACACAAATCTATTTGAGTTAAATTTATAATTTTAAAAATAAAATTTTTTATTAAAAATATTTTTAATTTCATCATGTTTAGATAGGTCTTTTAAGTCATGTTCAAAAAAAATCTAATCAATTTAAATATAGTCTTTTGGTTTTGAATTAAAATGAATTGAAAGCAATGTTATGAATACCGTATCGGAGTCAGTACCGGATTGAATTCTGGAACGGAACGGTACCAGTACCGGTCGGTATTGGGTACCATTTCGGGAAATTTTTAAAATTTATAAAATAGTCCCTAAAATTTTTAAAAATTGCAAAATAATCCATATTGATATATTATACATTTGTACTGTATACTTTACTAGTTTATTGTTTACATCAACCATGCTTTCAAAAATCTTAATAATAAATAATAATGATAATTAATTTGAAATAACAATAATTTTT
>JANKOD010000004.1:17740988-17753116 GCA_026284645.1 Erythroxylum acuminatum | reverse complement strand
TTGGATTGACCTACTATGAGACAATCATATGGATATTCTATTCCAGTGTCAATGATAGTCTCATCATAGCAATGATGCAAGTATCCTTTAACTTGAGGTGCTCAAGGATATCTCGGATAATGATCCTAATCTTTAACTCCATTCATCGTTACCTTTCAGGGGTTACTCATAGGGTGGTGATTGGGTACAACTTGAGGTATTCGAAGGTAATTAAGTAGTTAATAAAGGATTCACCACTTCTAATAGAAGGAGATGATACGCACGACCTCTTATCAGGGCCATTACTCGGGAGTCTCTAGCTAGAGCAGATATGTGTCATAAAGAAAGTCTTTAATGATACATAGAGTAATGAGATCCTCAGGACAAGATCTAATATCATTTGGACTAGATGTGACGTAGTCAGTCTACTGAGAGTTAACACTTTGACCATACTCTAAACCAAGTGGGGTATAGTTGGTGAAAGGACGAATTGCATGGCAACATTGTGTATGGAAGGGTTCGTAGTCAAACCATTAACTTTCCGATCAATTGGGAGTCATAACGTGTTGCTAGATACTGCTCTTGACTTACTTGAATTAAGTGTTAATTCAAGTGGGCAACATAATCGGGAACTTAATGGGTCACACATATAGGAGATCCAAAGGATGAATAAAGTGGTCTGGAATGGTGATTCAAGATGTGAGAGAGTATTTCGAGATTATATCGTAATGTGATCGTGGTAGAAAATATTGCATGGAATGGATTAAAAACAAGTGTTGTTGGCTGCTAATTTGGCCATTAACTTCCCAAACTTCCATTAATGCATGCTATTCATAGTCATTAACTTCTCATAACTTCTATTAATGAATGCTATTCATGACCATTAACTTCTCATAACTCTCCATTAGTGATGGGGGTTATGGAAGGCCAAATGGTGCAGAAAATATAGATCATTTTCGTGCATCTTGTATAAGACACAAGTAAGAGAAAGAAAGGTTCTTTCTTACACACACACTCTTTTTCTCTCTAACTCTTACAACAGTTTTTATCTTTGCTAGCATAAGGAAAGAATTCTAGCCACCTCCTAGTGAGGTTTCATCCTTCTATCTTCGTGTGGACTTTCATTAGAGACAGTCCACGTTGATCGTTGTAGTTTACGACAACCCAACGCAGAGAAGATTAAAGAATTAAGGAGATCGTCGGAAAGGTATGTAAAAATCTTACATTTCATGATTTTGTTTTCTATATCTATATGCATGAGTAAATCTATTTTTTGAGGTTCTGTTTTATTTTCCGCTGCATATATTTGATATATATTATACATGAGATGCATGATCGGAACCTTACAGTGATATCAGAGTCATCTTGTGCCTTGTTACATCTAGCATACATGACATGTGAAAATTGTTTTCATGGTTATGATAACTTAGGTCCTGTAATGTTTTGTTCGAAATTAATTATGGATTTTTTTTCATGATTTTCTTTCAACAATATGTTCATAAAGCTATATTTGAATGATTCAGTGTGTTTGAAAATATTTTTAATATGATAAAATATTTAATTTTGAATTTACAAGAACATGCATGAAATTTGTCTTTCTGTAGAGCATGTGATGTCTATTGGCTAAACTGATGAGGTTACACATGACTTTCGTGGAATTTGATTATGTAAAAATTCTGTAAATATATTTGGGATGTGTTTATGTCTCTGTAATTTTTGTAGAATTATTTAAAATGTTTTAATAATTTTATCAAACAATTTTCCAGATCTGGACAGTTTTTCAAAAATTGTAGGATCTATTTTGTTTGATTTGTTTGTATGTCTATAATTCGGTTCCAGAACCTTAAAAATATTTTTATGTCATAAAAATGTGTTAATTTGATGTTTGATGCATGCCTAAATGATTGAGCTCAAAATTTGATTTTTTTAAAAAAATTAGAAGTCATATTTGTCGTTTTGGTGTCTTTTCAGTGTTTCGATGATCATAATAATTTTTGGGTGATTCCTAAATTATTTTGATTATTATGAAACGACATAGAGATGCTTGTAATGATGATTTTATGTTCTGGAAATTTTGAAAAATTATAGAAATTAATTTTAGTAGAGCAATAGATTTTCAAGTAAGACTAGAAAATTTGGCATGTGTGACAAAATTGAAGTTGTTTAATTTTGGACATCAAACAAATATTTTAAGGTAAATTAATTATGAATTAATTTCTGGAATTAGGCATTCATGTTAGTTAGATTAATATTAATTCCAAATGAAATAACATACAATAGTAATTTTAGCCAAGTTAGTAAAAGGAAGATAGTAAATCTAAGTGTTGGATTGTGCTTAAATCCAAGTGTTGGATTAAGCTTTCGTGTTAGGATCCATAAGATGTCATTACCAAAATGATGTGTTTACATATATGCATTAGAGAATGCATGGTTAGGAGAATGTGTGGGCTTGCATGATAGATGATTATAGGCTTAGGCCCAATTTGATTGGGTAGTCTATATCATGCCATGTAGTTATAGTAACTATATGTATACATATATATATACATCTATATACATATATATATATATGAGTTATATATATAAAACCATTTAAGTTAGATGAGACCTTAGTCAAACCCCTCACTTAGAATATTAAAACTAATGCCTTCCTTTAATATAGCGAGAACCAGAGTTCTTTTAATGTTAGGGTTGTTGGGCAAACCCAAGCCCGCTTTACATAGATATGTTCAAACTATAGAAATAGGATTTCCAGATTAATAGGTCGATTTTAACTAGAAGCGTTGATTTCTTGGGCAAACCTAAGATTAACGTGGATAGAGGCGAAGTTGGGTAGTGTATATTAGATGTACACGTGTCAAGAGTTGATAGCCCAATGAGTGTGCACACTTTAACAGTTGATAGCACTAGATTCGATAGTTACATTGGAGATACAATTGGTATGATCAATACCTATCGGTTGAACTATGGTGACTTGTTGGGCAAACCCAAGATCATTCTTAGGGATATTGGATATCGACCCACTAGGAGAATTTCTCTACGAGTTCTCTCGGATTTATATTGAGGGTTATGAATTCGTGAAAAATAGTGGGAGCCATAATGTATGTTATTAAAGTCCTTATAGACATTCATTTAAGTACATTCTAATTTTTCTCTCTTTGACGATAGGTTGTTATTGCCCGAGTCAACACCATCAGTACTAGTGTGAATCTAAGACCATTGATGGAAGCTAACAAGTTGACTAGACCAAACTTCCTTGACTGACTCAGGAACTTGAGAATAGTTCTCAAGTCCGAGAAGCTTGGCTATGTCTCGGAAGAACCACTTCCCGATCCCCCCGCTAATGATGCTTCTGATGATAATCGGAGGGCATATAGGAAGCATTTCGATGATAATGAGATGGCTAGTTGTATTATGTTAGTCACTATGTCATCGAAGCTGCAAAAGTAGCGTGAGGCTATAGATGCTCATACTATATAGTCTATCATCTTAGGGAACTCTTTGATGAGCAAGCAAGGTCTGAAAGGTTTGAGACTTCACGATTGCTCTTCCACTCTAAGATGGTTGAGGGGACATCTTCAGTGCGTATCAAGGATCGAAAGGTTTGAGACTTCGTGATTGGTCTTCTGCTCCAAAATGGTTGAGGGGACATCTCTAGTGCAGTACGCACTGAAGATGATTGGTTACATCAAACGGTTGGCCTCTTTGGGTTTTCTTTTGGATCATGAATTAAGTACTGACTTAATTCTAACGAGTTTAACTGATAGTTACTCACAATTTGTGCTTAACTATCGGATGAACAATATATCCAGCATAATTCCCGAGCTGGTCAACATGCTCAAGGCAGTTGAGCCATCTGTCTGCAAAGAAAAGATTGTGATGCTGGTGGATTCTTCTGGTTTGAAGAAAAAGAGCCAAAAGAAGAAGAAGTCTACAAGGCCTAAGGGAGGTGTCAAGAAAGCAAAGAAGACTGCCTCGAAGGGAACTTGCTTCCACTGTGGCAAGGATGGCTACTAGAAAAGAAACTGTAAGGCCTATCTGGAGTCCTTGAAGTAGAAGAAGGCATCTGATGACTTTTAGACCTAATACATACTGATGTATGTGGTCCGATGTCCATACATGCTAAAGGAAGTTTCGTATACTTCATTACTTTTATCGATTATCATTCTCGATATAGGTATGTGTATCTTATAAGATACAAGTCTAAAGCCTTTGAAAGGTTCAAAGAATTCAGAAATGAAGTTGAGAAACAACTTGGGAAAAGTATTAAATAACTTCGATCGGATCGAGGTGGTGAATACTTAAGCCAAGAGTTTTTGGATTATCTCAAGGATAATGGAATATTGTCCCAGTGGACTCCACCTTAAACGCCATAACACAATCGTGTGGCTGAGAGGAGAAACCGAACCTTGTTAGACATGGTGAGGTCTGTTATGGGTTTAGCGGATTTACCAAAATCTTTTTGGGGGTATGCACTCGAAACTTCTGTTTATGTATTAAACAAAATCTCATCTAAGTGAGTTGATGTTGCTCCATATGAGATATAGACTAATAAGAAACCATATCTTTCTCATATGAAAGTTTGGGGTTGTCCTGCTTATATGAAACAGATTCAGTCAAATAAGCTTGAAGCTAAATCTAACAAGTGTCTATTTTTAAGACAACTTATGACAAGGTTGACTAGGACTTCATCCTCAATGTTTTTAAAACCTTTGGTTTCCCTGATGTTTTCATACAATAGATCCATTAATGCATCTCAATTGTTTCATATAGAATTCTAGTGAATGGTGAGCCTACCAAACATGTCAAGGCTACTAGAGGTAGCAGACAAGGTGACCCTATTTTCCATTCTTATTCTTTTTAGTCTATGAAGTGTTATGTAGACTACTCAAAAGAAATGCCACTAAGAAACAAGTTTTCAAATTTCATTCTAAATGTAAGAAGCTTGGTATAGTTATTTTGATTTTTGTTGATGATATATTATCTTCTCCATAGTTAACATTCCATTTGTCACATCCATCATTAAAGTTTTCAAAGTCTTCAATAGTTTGTCAGGCATTGTTATCAATAAGGACAAGTCTAGCTTATTTACTTCAGTAAATGCAACACAATTTGCAACTAGATTGACACTAGTCACTAGTTTTAAGTTAGATCATCTACCTATCAAGTGTCTTGGTATTCCTATCTCCTCCATTAATCCTGTCTTCTCATACTTCAAAACCTCTTATTGAAAAAATCATGAGTAGAATTGAAAGTTAGTTGTCTATATCACTTTCCTTAGTTGGCAGATGTCAATTGATCATATTTGTGCTATCTTCTTTAAGTACATATTGGGCCTCTTATATTATATTTCCTCAGGATATTTTCAAGACTATAGAAAAAAATATTTCAAAACTTCTTATGGTTAGTTAGTTATAGCAAAACTAGAAGCAATAGAATAAACTGGTCTGAGTTTTGCTTGCCTAGAAAACATGGTAGTCTTGGTATTTTACCTATCAAAAACCTTAATTATGTTCTTTTAATCAAAATACTATACAGACTTATCCAAGATCAACAAACAATATGGGTTAAATGGGTACATACATATTATATTAAGAATGGGTTGCTAAGATTCCAACAAATGCCTCTTCCCTTATGAATCACTTGTTTAAGCTAAGATGGAGCATTAGAGACTACTGCAGATTCATTCTAAAAAATGGTAAGAATACCTCATTCTGGTATGAAAATTGGACCCCTAAATTCTATTATTAAAGCCACTCCCCTAAAAGCAAATATCCCCACTAATGCCTTAGTTATTGAACAACTGTCATCTAACAACCTTAATAGACTCAATCTTGCTCTAAACATTTCATATTTCCTACTCAGCTACACAAACAATTTAATTAAAGACTTTATTTCTTGGAGTCTCACTCCCTTTGGTAGCTACACCTATAGATCCTGCTAATCTCTCTTTAGCAACCCTTCTTATGTTGCACCTTGGCACAAAATAGTGTGGCTTAAGCATCATTCTCCTAGATCTTCAACCATACTATGGCTAACTATTAAAAACATGCCTCTAACTTCTAACAGATTAGCCAAATTCTCTCATTTACCAAATTGGTGTATACTTTGTAAATCATCCCTTGAAAATATATAACATCTATTCTTTCAATGTTAGTATAGCAAGTACCTATGGCAAGCAGTTCTTTAGCTCTGCAGTGTTAGCAATCCCCCTGTTCTTTGGACTAGCATTATTAAATGGAATATGAACATGAAGATGAAGTTTGAAGGGGATCTATGGATCTTCATATTGGCTTTTAGCTATTTAGTCTATGGTTTTTAGGATGAAAGAAACAAAAGGATCTTCACTGATAATGCTAGTAGGAAACAAAGCCTTTTACAAGCTATATATGGTATAATTAGAGCACATACTTTTTACTACAAGGAGAAATATTCATTCAACCAGTAGAGTTTACAAAGTGGAGAATCAACTACACTTTCTTTTACTGCATAAGCTTATTATAGTCCTTTACTACATACTAGTCTTTTGATTTCTTGTAACACTTGATATTCATCCTTCCCCTGGATGTTCTTGTATACAATTAGAACACTCTTGTCCAACCTTCTATGGCATTAATATAGTCATTATTTAAAAAAAAGATAAAAAAAAACATGCTTTTTGTTACAATCAAATTCTTCTATCATCATATTCTTTTAAGGCTAGTCAATTATTCAAATACTTCAAGATTAAATGGAATCTAAAACCTTTGTTTTTCTATACGAAAAGATTTTTAAAAACTATGAATTATATGACTGTATTGCTTTTGGATGCATTTTCAATAAAGATGGTAATAAATGAGGCTCAGCTCAACCTATATTAAGCCCAAGGCAACAAGCAAGCCCAAGACAATAAACAAACCCCATCAATAGCCCTGGTCAAACTTCGGTAACTATTGAATCCGATGAGTAAAAAAGAAATAACGTACTTATTCAATAAGTATATTAAGATATATGTTCTATATGATAAATTAGTTGTTCAATGTCTTCTTTATCCGTTAACATTAATAATCAGATAATTTCTCAGTTCTTTGGGGGGAAAAAGAAGTAAGGAGGTTGAGGGAGACAAAAATGAGGAAGGAAGAGAAAAGAGGAGAAAAAAGGAATTGTCTGCAGCTTTCAGTGCTGTAAATTTCAGAGGAATAACATACTTCCACGTGGGCATTTTTGTCAAATGCTGGAACTATTCTCCTGATATTTTACTGGGATTGCAGATAAAGAGGAGACGCATATGGTTATAATCACAGAGCGTGTACAGCGGCAGCTGTCAAAATCCATAGATAAGACTTAAAAAGAGCCTTGGGGTGTCATTTGAGATTCAGCTTTGCCATGTCTAACATCTCGCATCTGGCTTTTGATCCATCGGTCTCCAGAAGAACAGGATGTCCAAAATTTGTTCTGACCTTGCCATTTGGCTGATTCACTAATCCAGCTTTCAATCTTTCAGCTTCTCTATTCAGAGACTTGTATTGACCTGAAGCAAATGCATGACTATTTCAGTGGATGAGAGATTTAAGGAGAAACTTCACATCTTTCAGTTAAACACTAGATTCAGTGGAAAGGAAAAAATACCCATGTCAAAAAACTGTTATTTCCCATATCATATGCAGTTGTTAGAGACAAATCAAAACATATTCTGTTTCGTTTCCAGGGTTTTGGTTTTCAACCCTAGCATGCAGGTGCTTCAACTCCAGTTCAGGAGGCATTAAGGAGGAGCCGTTAATATAAAACAAATTCATGCTAAAGTAAACCACATACTTAAACTAAAACTAGGACACCCTAGGCATTACTTCTCGAAGAAAAGTGTTAGTATTGTGCCAATTAACCTCAGATTATTTTCCGTAAGCTGCGTCCAAATTGATTATCTGTATATCCCCCTACATTCTAGTGCCAAGCCAACAGCCAGGTTTAAGTTTAAAAATTAAAATCCTCTCTTATCAAGTAAATTGACCTGAAGAGTGCAGCAGACTCGTATTTTGAGTGTTCTTGACCATTAAAATTAAGCAGCATATTACCAATGCATACAGGCAAGATTTTCGTCAAAATTGATGGTCAAACTATAATCTACATGATGATACTTAGAAAATATCACTATCGTAAAGCATTTTTCATCCAGATCAAAACTCTTGAAGAGCATTCTCCACTAGAAAAGAAAAGGCACAAATAACAAGTTATAAGGATTGTTAGTTTGTAACAATTCAAACTCCCACTTTTCCCTAAAGCTAGTCGAAGCTTGAACCTGTTGTTTTGTCCGTATTTCAGACATCTACTCTATGTATATATTTGAACAGAAATCCCAGAGTAAAACTATACTCACCTTGCATACTTCGACTAACTGTTTATTTCTAGAAAAAAAGAAGTTACTAGGTGACTGATGAAAATATAAGAGGAATTCTGATTCTGATCAAGCACCACAAATCTCAATTTCTAGAAACCACGCTAAGATTACTGAAAACCTGTTTGGAGAAATTTCAACAAAAGTAAAAAAACCTTACTCTCCATAATCAGCTTTTTCTGATGCAATCTGGCTAGCTGCTGCTTTAATCTACTATTTTCAATTGACAAAGCAAGACGTTGCTGAAGAAGAGAAGCAATATCTACTGCCAGTTCTGATTCTAAATTCTGCACCATGTGAACAAGAGCAAAATGATTTTATTTTGAAATGAGAAAGCTTTCAACTCAATAAAAAAAGAACATCAACAACTTTAGTGACATATAGGATGTATCCATATCTGCAGCATCATCACTCCTGAAGTTAAGTACAACAAACCATTATATTCATTATCAAGAGTTTAAATATTAGTCAAAGCCATAACTGAAGAAGGTGATAAGCATTCACAAGTTTACTGAATTCATGGTAAAAACTAAATACAGCGTCTCTAGTCTAGCACAGAATATTCAGAACCTAAATTAAATGACCATGTAAAAGAGAATAAAAGGTCCTATATTGCTAACCCAAGATAGATAGACTCCACATGGACAATAAAGTTGTCGGTAGAAACTGATGCAATCTGAAAAAACTTACCATGAGAAAATCTACAGTTCTCTCAAGTTCAGAAATATATTTGAGTTTGCGAACTCTTGAGCGCTGCCCAGGGTACCTGCATTGAGTCCATCAAGATCAGTCTGCTCGATATACATCCTAGATATGGAAGCAGAGACCTATCTAGACCTATTATTTCGTGAAAAAATAATACAAAACAAGTAATTGCAGAATGTAAAGGTTTTCATTAGTATGCAGCACTCTTATTGGTCACAACATGTCTGTCTGCTTCTTGGTGGCCAGAATACATTAGTCAAGAAAAATTGAATTGCTGTCTTTTAATGGTATTCTGTTACCTATTTGACCTTAGTTATAGAAAAACACGTATCCAAGCACACTTTTTAGTCATACAGATATGATGCCAAGATAATCATAAATAACAAGAAATCCAAGCAATGCAGTAAATTTGCATGAAAAATAAGTAGACCTTTTTGTTTGAGGGAAACAAAACTGGGGTCGCAGAGCATTGCTCTAGATCAGTTAATTCGCATCTAAAACCAAACTCCACATGAAGCAAAATTTAATATTGTGCTTAAATTATTTTTAACTATACTACAGCAGCAACACCCCAGGTAAAATTCATATAGTATACAACAGATACTTTTAGCTTAAACTAGTAAAAAATACAAAACATCATTTGCATGGATGCAGGTATAAGTTCAAGCCCTGAGCCTAAGAAGAAAATTTAAGTCATATAAAGTTGCGATCGCTTAGAGCCAAAAGTTAACACAAGTTCATGAAGAAAACACTAGGTTCAGGTTCTAACCTCTTAGTAGTACTTATCTCAGCACCGAGCTCACCATTAGAACCACCTGCATCCCCTTTTAAGCCCGAGCTTCGGATGGCAGAAATGGAAAGGCTATCATCTATATATTGAAGATGATTCTTAAGCACAAAATCGGACAATGCTGAACTTATTGCATTCTCTGAAAAGTTTATGTTGCTCCTTTGCCTCGGGGAGTTAGGACCATAAACGTAAGTGGATTCCAACCTATAACAAGTCTCGTTCTCAACTGTATTATCTTCATTATTGTGGGAACTTGATGGATAAACTGAAGTGTTCAACAGGGTAACAGAACCACTGGCTGACCGACGGTGAAAAGTCTCATAAGAATTCGTATTTTCATCATCTAACAAGTCATCGAGCCAAGCAGGATTTTCCTCCGGGATGGAACCCTGGGACAGAGTTTTGGTGTGTTCTTCATTACTGTGGGAACTTGATGGATAAACTGAAGTGTTCAACAGGCTAACTGAATCACTGGCTGACCGACGGTGAAAAATCTCGTAAGAATTCGTATTTTTATCATCTAGCAAGTCATAGAGCCAAGCTGGATTTTCCTCCAGGGTGGAACCCTGGGACAGAGTCTTGGTGTGTTGTGAGCGGGACTCTTGAGTTCTGATAGATATAAGTTTCTTTCGAAACGGGCTGCGGGGAGGAAGGTGTGATTGCCGAGACATATTTACAGACATTACATGATGTGCTCACTCTGGTTGCAAGTATCCATTCTTAAGCTTGTCTTGCATCCAAAAGAACAATAAACCGAATTAAATTGTATGACATGTTTTAGTCATCGAAACCTACCTTGCTGGTGCGGACTATAATAACAAAAAAAAAAGAAAAGAAAATGTACCAAGTGAAAACGGGAACGATTCAAAAGACAGGAAAGATAAAAATGCAAGGGGAATAACCCAGGTCTAAAAATACAAGATATCCAGCTTCAATGAATAATCAAATAAAGACTAAAAGACCGAAGACAAACCAGCTAACCCCTAAGATATTGCTTAAAAGGGATTTTAATCAGTGGCTTCCAACATTTGCGGCGTGAGCTTTCAGTTTCCTGTATATTTGGTTTGACAGCAAAGTTCCATTCCTATGCTTTTATTTTTTCCATTTTGTTTGTGTCAACATCGCCATCCTCAGAGACTAAAAACTCATCTTCCCGATATATAAATCTTGAATTGAACCACAATGACATGAAGAATAAACCCACCTCTCAAGAGAAACGTTCACCGATTGAGGTGCTTCTTCATAATTCAGAAACGATAGAAGGAGAGAAGTGTAATTCGATATCAATGAAACAGTGGCACTTTAAAGTTATGATTCAAAGCTTACAAGGTGAATCAAGGAAAAGGCGAAAGAACTCCATAAACAGGTTACAGAGAAAAAGAAACAAAGAACTGAAGTAAACAAATTCCCAGTTCAGGATAAAGAAATATTTAAAGATTTAACAAAAACTCGAGCTCACCTTGTGGATTCATTCAAAAAGAAGAAATCGTTATCTCAAAACAAAGAGAAACAGAAAATGGACGGAAGAGAGCTGGGTGAATGCAATACTAGTTAATTGGAGGGTGAAAAATATTAAAACAACGCAAGAAGTTAAAGCAATAGCAGTGAGTGACTACCGCCTGAGTAGATGCGTATCAAAAACATGTAAGAGTGGTAGACGACAAGACATAGAGTAGTAGAGTACCAGAGTAGGGTTGTACAAATAGCCTCTTGCATTGCAATTTGCAATTGCCGCTTCTTCGTGGGTTACAACCGGAGATGGGACTTGGGACCGTTGGGAGGAAGTGTGGTCTGGTTTGGTGGGTCCTCAGTCAATGGTCTTGTCAGCCTGCTTTCGGATTTTCTGTGATGTTAAAAGTGAGATGTGATTATTTTAAAAAAATAGGACAACGTGATTTCTTGATTAACAGGGGTTAGTTTGTAAAGGGGAATGATAATAAATATAATGAGGGATGAGAATAGATATTATCGTTATAATTATGATGGTTAGTTAAAAGAAAGGAACAATTATCGTTGATATTGATTGATTTGTAAAAAATAATAAAAAATAAAAATTAATTATATCTTAACTAATTAATTAATTATATTTTAATTAATTAATTACAATATATTAATTAATTAAAATAGTGTAATTAGTTAATTACAATATTTTGATTAATGAATGAATTATATTTTAATTAATTATATTGTAACTAATTAATTAATTATATTGTAATTAATCAATTAATTATAATAATTTAATTAATTATATTGTAATTAATTAATTATATTTTAATTAATTAT
>JANKOD010000004.1:17703674-17716902 GCA_026284645.1 Erythroxylum acuminatum | reverse complement strand
TATTTTCAAGGCACTTTAACATGTAATTAATAAGGGTATATCAGACATTTCATTAACTTTCTTAATAAGTGTACATTCTTCTAATACGATACTTATTTTGAATAGGAGGGAGTATAACATAATAAAAACAAGGCTAATGGTAACCCACTATTAACTGTTCATTTATTAACTACTTGTTTATGAATTATGAATTTCATAGTAATACATGTAATATGCACTATTATGGGAGACACAGATGTAACAATACATACTTACTATTGCTGTTATTGGAACAAAGGAAGGAAGGCCTGTTCAAAAGGACGAAGCTAGGGTCCTTAAAACATCAAAGCTTTGATTTCATGAAATAATGAGAAATGAGTAGTCCTTCCATGACAGATCTTTGATAACTTGAGGGTTCTGTTGTGCAAATACTTTAGTTTGTTTTTTCTTGGAGATCGCAGAAGCTTAAAGTCATCTGAGTTTTCGGGTACTGTCAGGAATAAATAAAGAAATATATTTATTTCATGGTATTATAAACAATGAAAATCTAGTTAAAAGAAAAGGGTAGATACTTTCGTTCGTGAAAACAAAGGACTACATACCCACTAAACACTTGAGGAGTTATGTTCTATTCGGGTTTCAGGCCAAGTTGTTTCCTGGTCTTGCCCACAAACAAGTCTCTGGATTTCAACCTGCCAGGAATGGAGCCACAAAGTGTCCCCATGGGAAGCTGTGCCACTGCATCTCTTCTCCCTAGAGAGATTATTGCGTAAGTTTGAGAAAGCTTATGAGTGGCCAACTTTCTCTCATTTGCACCCATGGATAAAAGCTTCAAGTTCTTGGCTGTTACTAAGGCGTGTCTTTGAGCGGGATACCCTAGTTTGACCTCCTGCATTGTAAACCACAGAGAGAGATTAAAGAATAATGAAAAGTGGTGAACAGAAACAGCATATAGAAAGGACGTACTGCAGTATCGGTTATGTCGCCTATGGCAAAAATATTTTGGTGACCCCTAACTCTCATGTGCTCATCAACCATCACTCGTCCTCGGAGATCCAAGCTATTTCTTATAATGGTATCTCCAAGCCACGATGAACCCATTGGTTTCCCAGTGCAGTCAAAATGACAATCAGCTTCGATAATTACCCCCGACGATGTTTGAATAACACCATCAGAAAAGGTGTTCAAATTGATTGCTTGATCCAATATTACCTCAACCTTTCTTGAAGTTAACCATTCCAATGCCTTTTCTGATGCCCTAGGACCAACAAATTCCAGCAGCCTTGTTCCACGGTGTACCAGTTTTACCTTCTTCTCTGGAAAATCAACAGCTATCTCAGCAGCAAGTTCCACCCCAGTTGGTCCCCCTCCTACAATCAGAATTGAATTTGCAGATTTCACCCTTTCGAATTCTGTCGTATGTCATATAAAGGCATCAGTAATTTTTTTAAAAAAAGAAAAAAAATCCAAAAGCAAACTTCCTCACCTGCCCTGTAATGGTCGAGCCTTTCAGATCGAGTTTTAGCCACACAATCCTGATGACCGGTGGCAATAACAAGGTAGTCATATGGACAGGCGTGGCCCTCAGCGGTCAAAACTTGAGTGCCCGTAATTCCAGTTGCTGCAGATGCAATAACATGTGCTTTGGGCAGATAATCACTGTGATTAATCAATGCTCTCTCCGCAAAAGATGGCTCCACCACCGCCCTTAAGCATGCCCAAGGGATCTCGAAATATTCCTTCCTGCATCAACAACGTTTCAATAATATATTTATATGTAGGAATAAAGATAGCAACAATGTCTTCATACATATCCTAATTCCGACTTACTGATCAATAAGGACAACCTCAAAAGAAGACTGGATTGTATATGCAAGAACAGAGCCACCCACACCCCCTCCTATCACCACTACCTTCTTCTTCTCTCTTTCGTCTGCATTTGGCATCCTCGTGATCGAACATATCCCCATAAAATTATGCATCAAAAAGCCACTAATCCTTTCTGGATTTCTTTTTCTTCGCACCCCAAAACGGGATAACCACCTTTTTATCTCTCTGTTTTTCAGTTGGTATTTCTTATTATTTATAAATTATTCATTTTTCTTATTTTATTTGTGTATTCGGCTTTATTCTCCAACCCATAATAATACTTTCACATGCTTACTATAGTTTACGATTAACTACTCGAATATGGGTACGATGACTATGGCGGGCCATCGAAGATAAATTTAAAACATAATGCAACCCTGTTTCACACGCGCATCAAGACGCGAGTGGTTATCCAGATAACGTTCACGACAGTTTCATTCTCTTTCTCTCTCTCTCAGCTCCAAGGGTACAAAATTTCCAAGAGAATTACACTCCTGCTTCGCATTACCCAGCCAGAAGCCATGCCCAGCGACCTTTACGGACTGAACTTCGAGCAGAGGCACGGCAAAACTAGTCAGAGTTGGACTAGTTTGGAGAAGCCGAGAAGTACTCGTTCAATTCATGGTGGAGTGGAAGGTCTCAATCTCCCTCTCCTCCGAATGCATCAACGCTTATGTCTAAGATGTTGATTTATGGCTTACAACCAACCAATTTATTGCGGTATTGTGACAGTTACTAAAACACATTCTATATCTTATAAATATTTAGATATATACGACAAAGTAGACAAATATATATTATAGATAAAATTATAATAAAATCACAATTACGAGGTTCATTACATTTATGTATTATCTTAATCCGTTTATAATGTTACTTGTAGGTCTAAGAAAATTTTCGCTGTGATAATTTTATAAGTCATCCTTTTGAATTTGTATCTCGTATAAGGGTTGTAATGTTTTGATACTACTTACGACTTATTATGGTTAAAGATAACTTAATTGGTAATTATTAGATATAGTATTTTTGTTTTTGAGATGAGATATAGTATAAACTATAGAAAGGTAGTCAAGTGATTAATATTATTTATCACTCTAAAGTAATTTGAAATAATATAATTCTGTTGTTCTCGATTAATATCGATTTAAAAAATCTTTGACTAAGATTGAATAACACTTTGAAAGAAATTTGTAAATATCATAAATTGAATTAATTACTATTGTTAGAGAATTAACATTATTGAACTCAAATAAAGTAGATATTAACTTTATGCTCTATGTCTAACAGGAACATTGTATAATAAAAGAAATGAATTGTATAGAAAAATAACTATAAAATAGTTATTCAAAATCACTATGACATTCTTACATATTTGAGATAACATAATGTGTTGCTAGACGTCAATCTTGATAAATGAATATAAATTATTTAATTAGAGAATTAAAGATAAATTAAAGGGGTTTAATTTATCTAATCGTAAATATGATTTAAGGTTATACATCATATCCATTGTCAACATATTTAGGAACTTAATAGGTCACATACAAAGAATGCATTGAAGAAAGAAAAAGTCTTTTAATCAAGTTGGACTTGATTATAAAGTTTGTGAAACTTTATGATTAAATATGAGATATTTAATTAATAAAGATTAATATGATATATTAGATCTTATTTGGGCTTAATGGATATTTAATTAAAATTAATTGTATATATAATTAAATTTAATTGAAATTAACAATTAAAATTAATTTACTAAAATGCCCAAAGGTTATTATAAATAGGCTTAGGCTTTAGGGGAGCTAGCAATCCTTCCCTAACCCTTTTTAGAAAAATTGCAGAGTTCTCAATATGTTTTGTAGATACCATTAGAGGCTAGATACTTGTGTTGCTACGTGATTGAGATGGGCTGATTTTGGAAACAGTTCGAATAAAATGATAAGAAAAGAATTAAGTTTCACAATAAGCTACGAATTATGATTCATGCTTTATAATAATTTATGTGTTAATCATTTTTTAGAATTTAAGAGATCTTGACTTTTGAAAAATCATACGACTAGGTTTTGTAATTATTCCACTACACTATACCCTGAGTTTTTAACAATAGTATCATAGCCAGTTTTAATTCTATAACTTGATTAAAATTATTTGATTTTTATTGATCTTAAATTTTGAAATTGAAATAAAAAAGAACCTATAACTCAATTTGGAATTGAATTGTCAATATAATTGAAAATTTTTAAGGGTTGTATAATCTATGAAGTCAGTTTTATTAATCATAAAACATATAATATAGTATGATCCCAAATTTGAAACAAAATTTAGAAAGAGGTAGAAAGCATTGCACTGCCAAAATTTTAATGTCAATAGTTAACATTTTAGCTGCCACATTGGACACCTGTACACATTAGAAAGGTCAAAACATTATTTATGAAAAAAAAATAAAACACAAGATTTGGATTTTGATTAGCTGCACAAAAGTAACAATTGCGTTGATTTGTCATGTGTGGTTACAACATATGAGTGGCTAGATTGTTAGACCCTTATCACATGATGCACTTCACACCTAATGGAAATGGGCCCTAGGTTGAAGGTTAGCTAGATCACATGCATAAAAGTATAATGCAAAAGCCTAAGGTAACTTAATAAGTTAAATCAAGCATAGTGCGAGTTTTTTTAGAGTTTCGGACCCTATGTTGACAACTTGTCTAAGGATAAATTCTTGATGGACTAAGGACTTAGAGTATGCTCAAATGAATAGACTATAACTAATGGGCTTAACATAGGTAAGCATTGTGTCAGACCAGTGTGCTACAAAAGGCTTTGGGCTTGGGCTTGGATGACTTATGATCAATGAATAGAGATCGTAGGGAGATCTTGAGATGTAACGGATAAGATCACAGTGGATAGACATCAGCTCTAAAAGATAAAGACCATGTGGGAGGATCATCAGAAGATAGTGGAGATCTTAGTGAAAATGGATGTATCATTCCTAGATAAATATAATGTCTTATCTTGTTAGTTATGATGTACATATATCCTATCAAATAGAGTCCCATTTAGATGAGGATGTCATCTTATTGGATAATGTAATGTAATTTGATTAGGATAAGATGTGAACTACCTAGTTGAGTTTAGTTAGGATTCTGACTTATCTATCAAGCCAGAGGTGCCTATAAATAACTTATTTAAGCTTTACTCCTTACATTAGATTGAGAGAGCATTCTTTTGTATACTTTGAGAGAAGTGATAAAGGTTAGTATTTGTTATATCTCTTTCATGTACCTATTGTTGCCCTTGTTAGTTTAGTACTTTCCTAATAATCTTCAAATGTGTGAGAGTTAGACACTCAAGGGTTATGAGCCGTTAAAAAGTAAGTTAGTTTGTGGAAGGCAAAATCTTACTTAAACAGACCTAAGTGAGATTGTCTTACAAAGGAGTAGGTGTAACTTGTGATGTGGCCCTGGGTCGAAGGTTAGCTAGATCATATGCATAAAAGTAAAATGCGAAAGCCTAAGATAACTTAATAAGTTAAATCAAGCACAGAGTGAGTTTTTTTAGAGTTTCGGACCCTTTATAGACAACTTGTCTAAGGCTAAGGACTTAATGTATGCTCAAATGAATGAGCTATAACTAATAGGCTTGACATGGGTAAGCATTGTGTCAAACCAATATGCTACAAAAGACTTTGGACTTGGATGACTCATGATCAATGAATAGAGATCATAGGGAGATCTTGGGATGTATTTTGGAAGGAAATGAACCTTAAAATTTTCTAAAATGCACTTCAACAAGAAGATAGGGTCTTTATAGGAATTATGCAAAATAGAAAGGATCATATTATAGCACACAATTTGCACTTAAAATATAGTTATACTTTGGCTCACAACTGAAGACTTCCTCAAAGTGATTGCATTCCAAGGACAAAACTTTTGATCATTACCATTAGAATTCAATTTCTGATGACATTGTAACTTGCTTTATAATGTAAACATTTGACCAAGTATCTAAAGGTTGTAGTTGCAAGGTACAATGCATTTTAGCCAAAGATACATCTTGGGTATCAGGCTAGTAATGTTAGTTAAATGATGTACTTATTGATACCATTTTGTACAAAACTTCTTTTGGCAATGAATATTTAATTTTTCAAAAAAAAAGTGAGAAATGATCATTGACCAAAACTACAAACACTTATAATTATTTCACATGATTGATTTTATAAAAAAGAAATAAATTAACATAATGAGTATTAAATTAGATGTATATTATTTTTTCAACATATTTATAGTTGTCTTACAACAGAAATCTAAAACACATACATACATACACAATCTTTATTCATTAACTATTAATTTGATTTCATAACAATTTAGATTTAAAAAAATTAGTGGCAACAAATTCGTATGTTTTACACTTTACTTCATATTCAGTCACTAATCATTTATTATACCTTTTGTTTATTAAATATTATATAGTTAAGTAATAATAGATAAGTATCTTCCAATTACAAAGGACGGAGATCATTACCTTCATAATCTTTCATGAAGATTAATGTAAGTTAATAAATTGCAAAAACTTTAGTCTTCAATCAACAATTGAAACGACCCATCCCAAAGTTTCTAGAACCCGAGTGGAGGCCTCTCGACAACTCCTCAGTAACCCTCCAATCAATGTCTAACTTGATCGAAGGGTTCTTACAAACCTAAGTCGTTCAACTATTTAAAACCTTTTATACTTTAATAATTAAAAGTACGGAAAATAATGAGAACTTTTTTTGAAAACATTTTATTAAAAATTCCGGCAGTATAACAACTACATTTTAACATTCCCAAAATTTTTAAAAGCTTGTAAAATTTAAAAACACGTCTATATTCACAGCAATTTCTTAACTAGAAGTTTTGGACTTTAAGTCCACTCACAAGCAACCCAAACAAATAATTCTCAATAGTCACTACAATAAACTTTTAAAAGATAAAACATATTCATGCGTTTCATTTAAAAGCTTTATTAAACATCCATTCTTTGCATAAATCTACATAGAAAAACGACACAAGCATAGTAGCACCCGATAATACAACTTATCTTGAGGCAAAGTCCTAATTACCACAACACTTGTAACCAGACCTAGGGTGTTTGTTTAAAAACATAAAAATAAGAGTGAGCCAAACAAACTCAGTGAGTGTAATCAGTTTATAAGAAAATTAAACTTTTCATAACAATATAACTACAATATTCCCTACAATCATAAAGCTCATGGTAAAACATTTTGCATAACAATTTATTAATGTATCATCAAATCTGGTAATAACATAACATTTCGTAAAACACAATTTCAATTTTTTTGAAAAACTATTTCGAAATGCTTTTCAAAATTAAACTCATCATATAAAAGTTTCCATTTCCCACTTTCTTTAATCAATAAACAGTGGTGGCAATAAGTTTTTTGAAACTTTAATACTGAAAAATAAGTCAACCACTAGCATTACTATTTTCAGGACTTTCCTAACTCAACTTAGCCCACCACAAGTTTCTTTACCATACAGTACACTAGGCATAATATCACGGAGTTGGTTCTGCATCGCTTACCCGCGACTGGTTAACCACTATTTACAGAGCTGGTTTTGCATCGCTTACCCGTAACAGGTTAACTGCTACAAACCGGTAGTTACAGACAGGGACGAATCTAGAAATTGTTTTGAGTGAGGGCAAAATTTTAATGGAGATAAAAAAAATTTGGGTGAGGGAAAAATTTTATTTTATTTTATGAAAAAATTTAAAATAATAATATTTTTATATGAATTTCTTTGGAAAAAGTGGGGGCAGTGGACAAGTGCTCCCACTTGCCCCTAATGTACATCCGTCCTTGGTTACAGAGCTAGTTCTGCATTGCTTGCCCGTAATAAGTCACGAAGCTGGTTCTGCATCGCTTACCCGAAACTAGTTAACCATTATTTATGGAGCTAGTTCTACATCACTTATCCGTAATAGGTTAATCATTATAAATATATAGGTATAATAACATGTATAAAGCCTATTGGTGTACCATAAGCAAAAGCAACTCCCAATCATACAAAAGTTAACTTTCAAGTTAAAACTTATATATTGCTAAAGCAAAATCTTATGCTATGAATATTCACTTGTAAAATATCATTTGCATAAAATTCAGTATAAATATTCATTTCATGATCAAATGAAAACAATTTGAATTTAAAGAACACTAACATATCATCAAGTCTTTTACAAAGAATCTAGTCATATAAAACAATTAAAATACACTCACATAAAACTCATAATCCATATTCACTTCACGATAGAATAGAAATTATTTTCATAAAATACATTTAAAATGCACTCACTATTTTGCAAACTTATCATCAAACACACTCAAGCGTTCAGTGCCTCTCCTTTACCTACACAAAATGCATTTTTCTTAGGCATTTATTTCCAAATTAGGAAATAAGGCATTGAAACTATATATTCGGTTTAACCGAATTCGAGATTTGTATCTAATCGTGTAACACATATGTTAATCATATTTTTTCTTACTTCCGTAAGCTAACCT
Organism: Erythroxylum acuminatum; assembly: GCA_026284645.1. Classification (NCBI taxonomy): domain Eukaryota; kingdom Viridiplantae; phylum Streptophyta; class Magnoliopsida; order Malpighiales; family Erythroxylaceae; genus Erythroxylum; species Erythroxylum acuminatum. Next base: position 17,708,495 of record JANKOD010000004.1, on the reverse strand, counting down.
ATCGTTCACTATTTCCAAATCTAACTTCAAAAGTCACTTAAGTACCATATTTTATCCATTCTAACTTAAAAATTTCTTCAAAACACAATCTCACCCAAATTAATTCACCGTATCACAATCATGCATGATGAGTCATGGTTATGACCCATGTCCAGAATCCATACCTCCACTTGTTCCTTAAATTTCACATAGTAAATGTTCAAATTAGGTTTTGAGATCTTTTATACATGTGTTTGCTATGTCTTTAGTTTCTATATCATCAAAAATTATGTCATTTCAACTTCAAAATAATGAAAAATGTACCATATATCACAAGTTGTTTCAACACAGGGGTAGTATCACGTTACCGCTTTCGATCTCAAATTTCAATATCATTCGTTCCGAATTTGGTCTAGGTCTCTTCAAAGAGATTTTTAGTACTATGTTTAGGTTTTAGTTCCTATTTAAATCACTTAATTTGGAGGTCTATAGGTCGAGTTATGGCCAAAAAATTAGGATTGGTTCCAGTTAACCTAAGACAAAATCCCACTACACATTTCTCTCTTGTCATATTCAACTAATTCCATACAAAGAAACATCAAAGTAATACCAAGACAACATTGATCTTAAACACATCCATTTCACTCAAGAAAACCCATAAAAATTAGAAATTTAAGCTAGGAAACTTACCACTTTTTCTTCCAATCTTTTAGGAAATTGGTAAACACCAATCCTAGGTCAAGATTTCTTCAATTTCTACTCCAAATTTACCAAAAATGGCGCTCCTCTTCTTCCTCTTCTCCTTGGCTAAATTCTCCCTCTTTCTCTATTCTTTTCTTCCTTTCTTTTTGGTTCTCATGAATCCTCCTTTCATATGAACCAAATCTTGTCTTCTTTTGCCGTTTTATACTACTTTAATACTTTACACATGTCATTTTCATATTAAACATCTTAAATGACTCATCATCATATAATTTAATGTTTCTTAAACCATATGGAGTCTTGTAATTGGTCAATAAATGTGAGTCATTTAAAAATTATTAATTAACTTTATTTATGTAAAATGACCAATTCGCCCTTTCATAGACTACTAAAATCTATAAACCAAATTAAATCCCAAAAATATTCCACAGCCATCTCACCATCAAATTGACCATGTGATACTTTAATTAGGACCAATACTTAGTAATTAGGTGCCTCAAAATTTTTGAATGGGTTTAAAATCATTAATACACATTAATTTCCAAAAATAGCATTTTATTCCAATAATTTCATATTACCCCAATTCTATTCAAACAACCTCCGTTTTGACCCGTTTCAGTTCCTATAGATTCCAATCTTAATTCTGGAGCTTTTCTTCATATTTTGAAATTATTTGGTAACTTTTCAATTGTCTAGAAGAATTTTCGGATTGAACCCGAAAATCACTAAATGTCACTGAAATCATTCGGATTTCATTCAAAAGTATCACCTAAATCTACAAAGCACATTTTAGGGCTTTTAAAACTCGTTTGGATTCATCCCGTAGCTTTTCGGAGTTTTCAAAAATTTTCTGAGAAATTTTCAGTGTAGTCTAAAACTGTCTCTGCTCTATCCGAGATCTCCATTATAACCTTAATAATATATTTAAATGCTTAAATTATTCTATTACACCATAAATAGAGCATACTCTATAAAATGCATGTACAACGTGTTACACAATACAATAATCGAACTAGGATATTACAAATTCTCCCCTCCTTATAGAAATTTCATCCTCAAAATTTTAAACAAACATAGTGATCTCAAAAATATGGATATTCACTTTGTATCCATTCTCGTGCTTCCACTCTGTCAATCACCTCATAGGGACCAACATATCGTGGGCTTAGCTTATCACATTGTCAAAAACTAACTATTCCTTTCCATGATGATATTCGTAAAAATTCCTTGATATTACACCAATAATTAACTCTATTATTTTATCTTACATCAAAATTATATCAGGAAAGAAGGCTACTCTTTCTCCTCTTATAAATAGTTAACAACCCACAAAATAAATCCTTTTTTAAAAAAGGAATTGTGCGCCTGGTGGGCTTGGTTACCCTTTTATTAATAAAATATAACATTACAATAAGATAGGGGGACATAAACCTTACCTTTTAGAATTGAAAGAAAGGATGCAGACATTAACCATAGCATCTTATGAATTATGTGTGTGATTGGTGAGATTATTCGATAAATTAAAACCTAGCAAATACAAAACATGTAGTTCAAATTATCTAATAATTCTAAATAAGGAAAGCGATTCTGATCTAATGATAGGAGACCACGCATGTGGATCAGTAAATCTTTTGCCATACAAAAATTGCTTAGGTTCTAGTGAAGAGCTTGCCATTTTAAAGAGGGCATCAGCTAAGGTGTTGGCTTCCCTGTATGTTTGTTGAATCACCACATCAATACCACATCTTGAGTTTCTGCTCTAAATTTTGTCCATTACCACCTTAAAACTTTTGTCAGTTTCTTTGGAAAGATAGCTATATTCTAATTTCTTCTTCTTGTCTCTACTAAAACTCATCCTACTCCCTCATTGTTCCTAAGATGATCTTGGATGCATGTAAGGCAAAGTAGGTTTGATACATTGAGGTGGCATTTGAGCTGAACAAGTGAAGTACTATTCTATTGTGGCATGTGTTACTAGAAATTATGTTGACTGATTAGAGATAGATTGAATGTGGTATTGGTGTTGAAATTGTGCTAGAAAATAATGAATGAAAGGGTACCTTCTGTTCTGTTTTTGGATACATGACAACAGTAGTTTATAGGTTGTTATATGGATGATTTAAGATGGGATTTGAAGTATAATTTATGATGAATTCATGCTAAAGATAGGTGTTATTGAAGTGTTGTTAAATCTAGAAAAGTTAGGATTGCATGTATGATTGTATAAAGTGAATGGTAATGAAACAAAAGAGCATATTTTTTATGAGATTTAATGTAACCAATATGAAAGCTAGACCAGCATGAAATAAAGTAGCTTTAAAGGACATGAATTTTGGAACAAATCAAGTGGTAGTGATGTCTCTAAGTATGTGAAATTCATGTAGAATTGAGGGAAGAAAGAAAGTGCACGATCCTGGCCCTCAGTACACAATTGTGGCATGTTTACTTGCTTTCTGTCACGATCGTGACATGGTCCCCATGATCGTAGCCTGTTGCACGAGCTTCTGTCATGGTCCCCCCACGATCTTGAGCCTAGTTCTGGAATGTTAATTTTGGCCTTGTGTACATGTTGAATCAATTAAGGAAAAGTCACTCTAAATTGGTGTATTTGGACTTGATTAAGGCTTGGAATGAACCTAGATTGTTGTTTGATTAATTGGTTAAGAGCTTGATAAGTTTAGGTTGTTAATTGATGTCATAACTTAAAGAATGTACTGTTTTGATGTCAATGTATCCAAGTATGGAAATTATGATGTGATAAAGGAATAAAGGTGTTCTTATTAATGCAAACATGAACTTAAGGATATGAGTAATGTGTATTAGGCATGACTGAATGATCATTGAAGAACATGAGGTAATTATGAATGAGAATTGGGTAATTGTATGAATATATATTGTTAGAAAAGTTTGGTTAATGTATGATTGGTGAATTTGGAGTAAATCAAGCTTATTTAAGGTATAAACCTGATTGCAAACTAGTTGTATAAAAGCTATAATGTTTGAATCATCAAGATATTTGTATAAGAATACATACCCAGAAAGTCAATTGAGCATGCATTGAAATATGACACATATACATGTGCATGATTTTATATTCATACGATTAAACAAATTAGTGATTTGTGAACTATGTGTGTATTGCATGACGATAGACGTGCAAGGTGATCGTCAACATCCAGACATTACCGAAACATTGAGGCAATGGCTTTTCTAAAGCGTACTGTGAGTTAACTTAGATATGTAAACTCAATTATATGTGATTCTGTATAAATTGTATGTTTAATATGGAACTTATGTACAACTGATTGATAAATGTTGGACTTAGATTCGAGGAGTTTGATATATGTGGCATGAGTACACATAATGAAAGGAAATGAAAATATAACATATAAAATGATGCATCTCATCACATTGAAATGCATGATCAGATAAAGGAGTTATGATCAGAGTGGCCGATGTGAAAAAAACAGCTTTGAGCTCAGGATTATGAGAAAAAGCCCCAGACTCAAATAACATACATTCGGTATCCACAATGGAAACACATGTGTGTTTGCATAGACATCCCTACATATATCAAATGATTGAATTGAAACGAATTATTGAATTGTTTTGAAATAGTGAATTACAGTTGAAGTTAATGGAGGATGTGTTGTGATATGCAATGCTAACTTACATTATATGCTTGGGGAAGTATGATAAACTTTGATATACTTGCTTTTTTGTGATCTGACTTGAGTGAATACATTGATAATGGTTCACTCACTGAGTTCGTAAACTCATCAAAATTGCAACATTGTTTTTCAGGTTCAAGGTAGTTCTAACTACTAGGGTGATATAGTAGAAGTCTAGTACTTGCATTTTGGGGATGAGAATGGCTCAAAGGTCTGATCAACTAAATCTGAGGAGTCTAGTTAGAGTTTTGTGTATTATTAGCATCTCATTTCATATTATATATTTGGTACTGAGATTAAACTCAAAAAAATGTTATGAAATGTATATGTGGGTTCTGAATTGTAATGTCACATGTGACTTTTATGTTTGTGAATGAAATGGGAATAAACGAACATTTAGAATGCTTATGATATGTTTGTTGCCTTTAATGAGTTAGTTTGATTGTCCTAATCTACCATTTTTAAGAGT
>JANKOD010000004.1:17670228-17684441 GCA_026284645.1 Erythroxylum acuminatum | reverse complement strand
CTTACTAATTGCTCATAAACTGCACTAATTATGCTGTCAAGTTTTGATGAACAGTTGGAAACTTCCATTAAAAGGCTAGGATCTACGAACAATCTATTCGTGCTAGCTCTTAAGTACTCAACTTTCACAAGAAGATACCTAGATGATAAGTTCATATACTCAAACTGAATTCATCATCACTCAATGCAACAATGGTGATGAAGTTCTTCAAGTCAAGTTATAGGCAAATGGACATATGAAACATGACTATGATCTACTTAATGTAGATCAACTGATAACTCATTAGCTTGTTGAAAATTCTCCTTAGATGTTTTGCTGCCATTGGTTTGATCAAAGTTAATTACCAATTTGATTATTTTGTACAAAACTCTTTTTAATTAGTTAATGCAATTTAACTTTTCAAAAAAATTGAAAGAAAATGAATAAAAGATTACTTTTGTTTAGTTATTATACATAAAAGTATATACCAAAATCGAGAATACCGTATTAGAATTGGTACTCATTTTGATTATAATATGGTAAAATACTAGCACCATTTAATACCAAATATTATTTTAAATAATTTTTAAAACTATAAAATGGTCATTTAATTTTATAAAATTAAAATTTAGCCCCTCAATTGTTTTCTTATCCTGAACCCATGTCTTAAAAGAATCATAATAACATAAAATTACTACAAACTCTTTTATTCATACTATCTCCTCTCATTTGCCGCTATCTAAACTCATCTGAGAGTAGTTTTGTTTTTATTCACCTATCTTCACGCGTGACCCAATTTTTCTTAATTTTCGAGATCCGCTTTCGCCCCTTTACTTTCTTTATTTGCATCTTGAAGAAGTAAGGCACAAGCTCAATCCCGCCTCAATTACTCCTCGAAACTCCAACTCCTTCTGTCGTTTCTCTACTTTGTACAGCAAATACATGTGCTTCCAAACTCTGAAAATTTATCTAGATCCTAAAGTCCGCCGTTTACATCCTATCCTCCTTCCCTTTGGGTTGTCATCATCGTTTTCCATTCTCCATTCTTTTGATTCAAGCCAAGTTTTAGGGATTTAGCATTTAGGTTAGATGAAGAAGAAATTTCGAAGATGGATAATTATATATTTTTTCTATTCTTAAATTATTTATAACCCCATTAAAAAAAATTGAAAAGGGCATGAGGTTAAAGATAATTAAGAAGAAGATTATGGTTATTTAACAGAAAAATATCCGTGGACTTTGGTCGGAAACAGAAAGAAAGAAGTTAGAAAGAGATCCCATTGAGTAGACACCCTGTCAAAGGCCCATTAGAACTGTCAAAATAATCAACCAAAAGAGATCGCACCCCAGAAATCTCTCCTTCTGGATTCTTTCTGGTTCTTGGTGAAAGGCCACAAAACTGAGGAGGAGAAAGGGAACATAAGAAAAAGATGGTTGTTGTAGTGACCGCCATGGATTCTCTGAGCGAGAGAGCTGCTAAGATGAGAGAGGCGCTGCAAAAGAGCCAAACCATCACTGATAATGTCGTCTCAATTCTAGGCTCATTTGATAGTCGCCTTTCTGCTCTCGAAACTGCCATGCGACCCACTCAGGTATTTCACCCCTCTTCTTTGTCTTGGATTTCTTTGGATTCTGGTTGACTTAGGACTTTGAGATGGAGAAACCCAGATGACCAAGATCGTTACTTTTGTTGAGTTTTAGTTGATTTTCTACTGCTCTCTTTTATGGCTGCACTCTCTAACTAAGCGGAATATGGATAGTTAGGAAGCATTGGCCTCTTAGTTTTTTCGTCGTTGTGGATGAGACTCAAATCTGTTTTCTTCGAGCTTTAAAATGATCGCTGACCAGGTAGGTCGGTTGACTACTTAGTCTGGTTGACAGAAATAGTATTTCCTACGTTTAAGTGCCTAAAATCATTAGGCTTTTCTTCCTGGTTCATAGGACAATGAGATCATGCAGTTTTGATTGATTGGTCAGCTGTATTAATTCGGTTTTCTGTTTATGCCATACACTCATTCCCTTATGATTTCCATTTGTAGATCAGGACTCATGCTATAAGGAAAGCTCATGAGAATATTGATAAGACTTTAAAGGCTGCAGAGGTTTTCTTGTCACAGTTTGATGTAACTCGGCAGGTTGGTCTCTTAAAACTTCTAAAGTGCCTGCGTTCTTGGGATATCTTTCTGATTTTCATAACAAATTAATGTGTTTGTCTGAGATTGCCATGACTAAAAGAGTTCTCATTCTACCCTTTTGACTCTGCTTTTTTCAATTACTCAAGTACTTCATGCAGTTGTTTGTTTAATTTATTAACAGATAAATCTTTAAAATATTTGAATTCTGCATATTGAACACTGGAAAATGCTCTCTTAACTGTTCTTTCGGATGCTTTCTGTGTTTTGTGCTGAATTTTTGTTTATCTCCTTCACTATGTAGGCAGAGGCTAAAATACTTAAGGGACCGCATGAGGACTTGGAAAGTTACCTTGAAGCAATTGAACAGTTAAGAAGAAATATTCAGTTCTTTAGCAGTAACAAAGGCTTTAAGAGTACTGATGCAATGCTCAATAACGCAAATAATTTACTTGCTAAGGCTATTTCAAAGTTAGGGGACGAGTTTAAGCAGCTATTGACATCTTACAGGTATGACATACACTATCTATTTTAAATGTTGTACATCAGGTGCTTTAATGGTTGCAATTGTAATTCTTTTACTTCGACCAATATGACATTTTAGTGTCGTGGCAATTTAGGTGACCATGCATAGAAAAAACAGCCCCTTTTCCTGGTGTAGATTTTAAATATTTTAAAATGCAGAAAACAGCCTCTAGATGGGAATCACGAGGGTCACGCATATACTGACTTAGCAAGCTTACAGCCAAGGCTATGTCTGGTTTGCTATGTGAGAGATAAATCAGTCTCCCAACCAACCTTTGATATCGACCTAAATCCACCGACTCACCAACTCTTGCTTGTAATTTGTGATTAGCTTCAATGGGAGAGTCTGCTGGTTTACATCCTAACATACCAATTTCTCCCAGAAGATCTAAAACATATTTCCCTTGAGAAATAAAGATTCCTTTATGATCTAGCAATCTCTATTCCAATAAAATATTGCAACCTGCCCAAATCTTTAATCTCAAACTCTCAAGCAAAAAGTTCTCTGAGTCGGCCAATCTCTGCCTTATTGTTTCCGGTTACAACTATATCATCAACATAAACAATAAGTAATGTGACCTTACCACTACAATGTTTAATAAACAAGGTATGATCAGCATTGCTTTGAAAATATCCAAATGAGATCATAGCCTTGCTGAACCTATCGAACCATGCCAATTGGGTGATTGTTTCAAACCATATAATGTCTTCTTTAATCTACAAACTTTCCCTTTAGTTTTTGCATCATCAAATCTTGGAGGAATTTCCATATACACCTCTTCCTCCAAGTCTCCATGTAAGAAGGCATTCTTGACATCAAATTGTTATAGGTCCCAATCAAGGTTAGTTGCACATGAGAAGATGATTCTGATGGTATTCATTTTTGTCATAGGAGCAAAAGTATCTAGATACTCCACCCCATAAGTTTGAGTGAAGCCTTTTGCCACCAATCTAGCTTTGTACCTTTCGACTGAACCATCTGCCTTATGTTTTACTGTAAACACCCATTTGCATTCAACTGGTTTCTTTCCCAATGGAGGAGTAACAAGTTCCATTGTCTCATTTTTTGCCAAGGCCTTCATATCTTCAATCATTGTCTCTCCCCAATTTGGATCATAGTATGCTTCTTGCTACCTATGGAATAGAAACGGAAGAAGCAGATGATACAAAGGCTCTATGGGAAGTAGACAGAGAGTCATAGGAAACAAAATTAGAAATAGGATCTTTAGTACAAGTTTTGACTCCTTTCCTTATAGCAATAGGGACATCAAGATCATTAGCGCTGGAACTAGAATTAGGACAATCAACAAGTAAGGGAGACTCACCACATGAATTCTTAGGGACTGAAGTCAGAGGTAGCGCTTGACTAGGTATAACGTGCTTGATGGCTTTATCTATCTTGTCGGAGACTCACCGCATGAATTCTTAGGGACTGAAGTCAGAGGTAGCGCTTGACTAGGTATAACGTGCTCGATGGCTTTATCTATCTTGTCCCTTTGTGTATAGGTTTTCAAATCTGGTCCATCCAATCACCCATTTCTAGCCTGTTCCTTGTCATCACTAGTATTTCTAGTGGCCTTGTTGAGCCCATCTGTTTTCCTCCACGACCCCTAGTTGTTCAACCATGTAGCTTCTTCCAACAATTCTCCTTAGTGTACTGTGGCTTCCCGCAATAGTCACAGCTCAAATGGTCCTTCTCTGATGGACCTTGGCTGCTGATTTTCAGCTGCTCACGAAAGGAATTAGCAACAAGCCCTGCCTTGTCATCTGAAACAGTGTGTATCATGGCATTTCTTCAACTTTCCTCCTGCTGTACGTAGGAATATGTTTGCCTTAAAGAAGGTAAAGGATCCTCACCAAGTACTTGAACTCGTATTTGATCATATTCCATATTCAAACCAGCAAAAAAAAAAATCATATATATGCTCCTTTTCCACTAATTTCTGGAATTTTGCTGCATCTTCAGAACATGCAGCTTGGAAATCTTGATAGTAATCAAGTTCCTGCCATAACCACTCAATTCAGCAAAGTATTGAGCAATAGTCATCTCACGTTGTTTTGTCTCATGCACCTTATTCCGCAATTCATAGATTTGTGCATCATTGCCCACTTGAGAATGGGTTTGAGATGCTGCATTCCAAATCTTAAAAGCTGTATTTAGTAATAGATAACCTCTAGCAATTTGAGGTTGCATAGAATTAATGAGCCAAGACATGACAAGGGAATTTTCAGATTCCCACTGGTTGTAGGTGGGGCTGGTGACATCTGGTTTTTGTTTATCCCTGGCAATATATCCTTGTAGACCTCTAACTTGGATGAATAATAGGCAAGATCTTGACCATGCAAGATAATTAGTTCCATCTAGCTTTACGGGACTGATTTGCAATGAGGGATTCTCACCAATCAAACCGACCTTATTTTCAGCAATGATTTTTTCCCCATCAACCATGCTTTGAAGAAACAGAAGAAAACTGTAGAACCAATCAAAATTTGTTGATTACTCCAAAAGTCTTCAGCAATTACTCCAAAAATCTTCAGCAGTCAACAGATAGGTATAGTTTCTTTCAGCATATTCAACAAGAAAATAGTAGAACCAATCAAAAATTGATATTGCCGCCCAAACCAAAAATAATACATGCCCAGAAACTCAACCAGAAAATAAGACACAGAGGGCTCCAACTAACTAGAAAATAAGAAGCCTTTAACCAGAAGTACTCAAGAGTTTGAACAGAAAATTAAAAAAGAGCAGGCTTTGAGACCATGTCAAACGGTTTCAATGCCCCTTCACTGAGAAGTTCTTCTCACTAAATAGATAACATTCTTCTTAATTACACCTAAAAATCTGTTCCCATAATCCCTCATAATCTCCTATATAAGGTAAGTATCAACATACAGCTGATAGCAGTTCAAAGTCCGTTTCTGTAATCCCTCATAATCTCCCATGCAATTTAAGTATGAATGTACACCAATACACAGCTGGTAAAAGATGTAACAGCTGTACAATACAATAACATTCAGAACCAACGTTAAGTTGGCTGCTATATGGGTTTGGTGCTTTATTTATAGAAAGACATTTAAGTAGAGAATAGAAGAGCATAACACTTAAGGAACCAAAAGCATGAGCCTTGAATTAATCTCTTAATAATTGAATTGGAATGCATGGGTCCGGCCAACTAAATACAAGGTTTTGGGGCTTGTAACTTCTCTTTAGTGTTCCTATATCAACCTGTCTTTCTGCAGCAGGTCCTTTTGGTTTTCAGTTTTACAATTGACTCTTCAGTTAATAAAAGATTTTGGTTAGTAAAGTTAGTGGAAAGATACACAAGCACTCCTTTGTTGTTTATTGTTTTTGCAACAGTGCATTTGATTAGAGTGTAGAATCCTTGAAAAATCAACTGACATGCTGTCATTACAAAAATAATCAAGGATCATTGCCAATTTTCTGTTAATTGCATTAAAATCTTTAATTAACAGAAGCATTGTTTGAAAAAGGTTTAAGCGACAATGGTTTCTCAGATGAAATTGAGATTGCAGTGTTGTTTGTGAAAATTGCTCCAACAACAAGAGTTGTATGCAAGTTTACTTTAGAATTTTGCGCTCTGTGTCTGTAATCTGTTTAGTAAGCATAATATCAACTTGGACTTTGAGGGTCTACGAATCATTGAAGAGTGCAGTAACTTTCCAATATGAAGTTTTGTATTAAAATTGCCACTGTCCAATTTGGAAAGATTGAAGACAAGTGGAAGTCCTTTCCTCTTTCCGTCAAGTTTTCAATTCTTCCAAAATTTGGGAACATACTTGTAACGTGTTTCCTTAACACTTTCTTTTTCTTTTCGTAAAGTTGCTAATATAGTTACTTTATTTTGCATTCTATGAAGTAAGTATTCCTAAATTTTATTGATGCAACACTATTATATCTAAACATATTATTTTACAACATTATTTTTTCTCCCTTTTATCTCAATGTTAGGATCATTCATATAACAATAATTATCATCTCTTCCACTCTAAGTTTGTCTTTTATGTTGAATATGTTTTTTATGGGGGGAATAACATTGTTAGAATTTAATCAAATTGAACTCTTTCTAAATTTTACCTTTTACCTTTTTCATATATTTAATAACCACTAATGTAGTATTTATTTTTATGCCATTATTTGGATTTTCATATTACGATATCTATATTGTAGCTTGAAGAAAAGTCCTTAAGAAAGATATAATAATAAAAAAGGCTTGGTTTTGGGAACTGATGGGTGTGTGATGGTTACTGAGTTGATATGGCCTATTACCAGGAACAGTAAATGACATCTTATGTCAATTTATATGTTGGCAAGTTGATTTTCTTTATCTTGTAAAACAAGTTATAATTCTTTCATTTTTCAATTTTTTGATAAACGGAACATGGAGATGAAACTAGGAGTTGAAGATATAATTCACTTTCCACCATGTACATATCCCTGCAATAATTGGGTGCTAGTAGATGTATGGTTGTTGGTAGTCTCTGTATGGTTTAGGATGGGATGCGGTGTATGTGTTTTGCCTTACCTTGTATATTAGCTTTGTTCATAATATTGCTTGTTTAATCAATTTCTTTCTTTCAAATTTTTAGCAAGCCTGTGGAACCTGATCGTCTCTTTGAGTGCCTCCCTGAATCAATGAGACCTTCTGCTACATCACCTGGGAACCAGGGTGATTCTAGTGGGAAGAATCATTCCTCTAACAATCATTCCGAGAACCAACCTGAAACAGGAGGTTTCAAGCTTCTTACTCTAATACCTCCTCGAATTCTCCCTTTGCTGCATGATCTAGCCCAACAAATGATTCAAGCTGGACAGTCCCAGCAACTGCTTAAAGTTTACAGGTAAGAACTTCATTGTGTGTACAGTAAAAATATGGTGGTGTACTATTACAAATGCAAACCTTTCTATGTTTTCCAACATTGTTAGAGAATGAAGCTCATCAAATTATGCATCTTTATTTTTCTTTCTATGATAAATGTCAATACATTTTGCAGCAGCTCATCCACGTCTTTTTCACTGATTCAGGGATACACGTTCTTCAATTCTGGAAGAAAGCCTGCGCAAACTGGGGGTTGAAAAGCTTAGCAAAGAGGATGTGCAAAAGATGCAATGGGATTTGTTGGAGGCCAAGATTGGAAATTGGATCCATTTCATTCGTATTGCTGTAAGAATTTTGAATTTCTATGACTGTTTTCTTCTTTCTTCTCTTAGTTTGCATATCTAATTATGTTTGAGCACGTGAAAGTCATTTTTACCAGAGAAGGTAGCTTTTGACCAAATATTTGATGGGTTTGATTCCTTGTGAGCAGGTGAAAGTCCTTTTTATTGGAGAAAGGTTAGTTTGTGACCAAATATTTGATGGGTTTGCTTCCCTTCGTGATCAATGTTTTGCCGAATGCACTACTACTAGTATTTCCATGCTTCTGAGTTTTGGGGATGCAATTGCCAATAGCAAGAGATCTCCAGAAAAGCTATTTGTACTTCTGGACATGTATGAGATAATGAGAGAGCTTCACACTGAGGTATTAATGGGTTCTGAATTTTGTTTTTTTAATTTCCATGCAAGAAAGATAATTTAACACTATTAAAAGGGAATATGTTCAGTTAAGACATATCATGATCATTAGTTCCTTTATTGTTTTGATTTCACTAGGATAATAATTTTATCGACAGGCAAGGCTTTGGTGTGCCAGAGGGATATTTATGGACATGAGTTTTTTTCTTTTTTTGCTTGCAGATTGAGTCACTTTTTGGTTGTAAAGCTTGCAATCAAATTAGGGAATCAACAAATGGCTTGACCAAACGGCTTGCACAGACAGCCCAAGAAACTTTTGGTGATTTTGAAGAAGCAGTTGAAAAAGATGCAACAAGAACTGCTGTTGCGGATGGAACAGTTCATCCTTTGACTAGCTATGTGATTAACTATGTGAAATTTCTCTTTGAGTAAGTTCATCTGCCTGTTTTACTGGTATTATGGTTCTCTCAGTTGGGGCAGTGCAATTTTTCAGGCGCAAGTTTCCTGATGTTAGATTCTAACATAACTAACACACCATTGACCTGCTTCCCAGTGACTTAGTTAACACTCAACCGTGTAAACGTCAAATTCTCCAAAAAAAAAAAAATCCGTGTAAACGTCTGTAAATTGATTTTCTTTTGCACTTGATAGGATGAACTAATTTTTAGATCTATGAATTACTTTTTTCATTGAGACAGAAATCTAATCTGTCTTGTTGACCATAATAGCATTTTGTTCCAGCAGCGGCAATGCATCATGCTCATGCATTATATCCATTTGTCCTAGATTTGACTGCAAACTTTTGGCTGCAACAGTAACAATATGTACAGCTTAATTCTCTATTAACTGGTTCTAGATGCTGAACTTTAATAAAGATTGACTTATGTACTTAGAATTGAACACAATGAATAGCCTTTTGAACTGGTAGTGCTATATTCTTTTCCCATCTGATACACGGTCATCTTTGCCTTTCTTTAATCTTGTGTCTTCAACTTATTCATATTGCGTCCTTACACCCAGTCTCTGCCTACTGAGCAGTTTGTATATGACACACTTGTCACAAGTTTGATTGTTTTGGATTACCTTTTAAGCAAGTTTATATTTGAATATACCTGGTGAATTGCCAAAGGAAAAAGAAAATAAAAGAGAAGCCTTTAAATGTATCCCCAGAAGCTACTCTATTTCTACAAAATATATTCACTGATAATGTGCAATAAGTTGGCTCTGCCTTTTTGTGTTTAGCTGTAAGTTGACTTCAAATTGAAGCTATGTGATTGGCTTCAGTGCTTTACCATGGGCTTTAATATGGGCTTATGATAGAAAAAGCTCCTCAGGTTGTTACATTAAGAGATACATTTCTATGATTATCAAATCCTTCTAGATGTTTCTTTTTCTACTATGCAAATCATCTGTTCTTTTGCTTGAATTGTGGCCTGACCTCTCTTTATGATACTTATGCTTTGAAAACTTGCTTTTAACAGCTATCAGTCAACCTTGATGCAACTGTTTCAAGAATTTGAAAATAGAGGAGAGACAAGTTCACAGTTAGCTTCTGTGACAATGCAAATAATGCAGGCTCTTCAAACCAATCTTGATGGGAAATCAAAGCATTATAAAGATCAAGCTCTCACTCACTTATTTCTCATGAACAATATACACTACATGGTCAGATCAGTACGCAGGTTTGTCATGAACCTGCACCACTAATTTGTTTCCAGCCTTAAATGTATAGAGATTAATGATCTCGTTTTCTTTCTTTTCTCTCATTGGATCCCCAGATCTGAAGCCAAGGACTTGTTGGGAGATGATTGGGTTCAAAGACATAGAAGGATTGTGCAGCAGCATGCTAACCAATACAAAAGGAATGCTTGGGCAAAGGTTTGTTTGCTTAGGTGTATTGTTGGAAATGGTTCATAAAAAATGAAATTTGTGCCAATGTTTAGGATTACTCTTTATGAGCTCAAGAAGTTAGAAGGGGGAAATGCCCTTGTAAAAATTAGAGAATGAGAGAAAACCTTAGAAGAAAAATATTGTTCTGCTTATTTTATCAGGCTTATAGTATAATATATATACAATAACTATGTGGGACAAACCAAAAACCTAGTGTTAACCTAACTAATACAAAATAAGCTATAGATACAATATATACAATTCAACACTCCCCCTCAAGTTGGAGCATATAAGTCATATGCATTAAGCTTGTTACAAATAAACCCAATACGAGGACCCCGTAAAGAATTATTGAAAATATCCGCTAGCTGGTTATTAGAGCTGACATAACTAGTAACAATACAACCCGATAAGACCTTCTCTTGTATAAAATGACAGCCAATTTCAACGTGTTTGGGCCTCTCATGAAATACTGGGTTGGAGGCAATATGAAGTGCAACATTTGTGACACTTCTGCAAATTTTAACTCATGAATCAATTGTTTCAACCATAGGAGTTCACAGGTTACCAAAGCCATAGCACGATATTCTGCTTCTGCACTTGATCTGGCAACAACTGCTTGTTTCTTGCTCTTCCAAGAGACTAGATTACATCTGACAAAGATGCAATATCTTGAAGTAGACCGTTTATCAGATGGGGATCCTGCCTAATTAGCATTAGCATATCTAATCACTTGTTTATTACCTCTATTCTCATACAATAGTCCTTTGCCTTGTGCCCCTTTGATATATCTCAGAATACGAACAACTGCATTCCAATGACTATCACATGGAGACTGTAAGAACTGATTGACGACACTAATTGCGAAGGAGATATCAGGCCGAGTAATAGTAAGATAATTGAGCTTACCAACCAATCTCCGATTCCTCCCTGGATCTGCAAGAGGCCCCCCTTGTTGTGGGAAAAGTTTTAAATTAGGATCTATAGGAGAGTCTATAGGTCTACAATCTAACATGCTAGTTTCTTCCAGAATATCCAATGCATACTTTCTCTGAGAAATAACAACACCAGAGCTAGACTGTGCAACTTCTATACCAAGAAAGTACTTGAGTAATCCTAAATCTTTGGTCTGAAAATGACTAAATAGGTGTTACTTCAGTTGATCAATACCATCCTGATCACTTCTAGTGATAACAATATCATCAACGTAGACAACAAGATAAATGCATTCCCCCTGTGACGATTGTTTGTAGAAAACAAAATGATCAGACTCAGTTTGAATCATACAAAACTCTTGCAAGGCAGCACTAAAGCAACCAAACCAAGCTTGCGCAGATTGTTTCAGACCATATAGTGAGCAATGAAGTTTACAAACCAAACCAAACTCCCCTTGAGCAACAAAGCCAAGTGGTTGCTCCATATAAATTTCCTCCTTAAGTTCACCATGTAAAAAGACATTCTTAATGTCCAACTGATGTAAGGGCTAGTGCCACATAGCAGCCATAGATAGAAATAGTCAAACAGAAGACATTTTGGCAACAAGAGAAAATGTATCACCATAGTCCAACCCATAAATTTGGGTATATCCCTTTGCCACCAGACGGGCCTTATAATGATCAACTATACCATCTGGACCAACCTTAACAGTATAAACCCAACGACACCCAACAGTAGAATGACCAGGAGGCAAAGGAACCAAATCCCAAGTACCATTATCATGTAAAGCAGTCATCTCTTCTACCATAGCTTATCGCCACCTAGAATTTGAAAGTGCCTCACCAACAGTTTTAGGGACAGAAATAGGAGATAAAGAAGACACAAAAGCAAAATAAGGTGAAGACAAGCGATGATAACTAAGGAAAGTGTAAATGAGATGGGGGTTACGAGTAGACCGTGTACCTTTTCGAAGAGCAATAGGAAACTGATCAACAATGGGTAGGGCCTCGACCGATTGAGATGTTGAGGCAGGGTGTGAGTCAAAGATGTCATCTGGTGCAGAAGGAGCAGCAGCGTCAGAAGTAGTATGTAGATTCGGAGTAGGAGAGGAGTCGATGTCTACAGAAGGTTGAGACGTAAGGCGATGATGATACACTTGCAGTGGTGCAAAAGGTAGAATAGTTTCATGTGACTGAATAGGCACAAGAGGAGGAACAGGAAGAATTTCAGACATCGAGTGACTCTCAGAAGAATGAGAAGAAAAGAATGGAGATGTCTCAAAGAATGTAACATCAATAGAAATGAAGTAATGCTAAGTAGCTGGAGAATAACACTTATAACCTTTTTGAATACGGGATTAACCAAGGAAAACATACGTGGTGGAATGTGTAGAGAGTTTATCCTGACCAGGGACAACGTTATGTACAAAACAAGTGGAACCAAAAACTCGAAGAGGAAGAATATATAACGGTTGATCAGGAAACAGGATAGAATAAGGAGTCTTGTGCTGTAAAATAGAAGAAGGCATCTGGTTAATCAAGTAACATGCAGTAAGAATAGCTTCAACCCAAAAACGAAAGGGAACCTAATGATGTAAGAGAAGGGTGCGGGCAGTTTCAACAAGATGTCTATTTTTACGCTCAGCCACCCCATTCCGTTGTGGTGTATAAGTACATGACGATTGATGGAGAATTCCTTTTGAAGACATAAAAGTATTAAAGGGAGCAGAGAAGTATTCTCGAGCATTATCACTACGTAAAATACGGATGGATGTATTAAATTGGGTCTGAATTTCAGCACAAAATGATTCAAAGATAGAAAACAATTCTGAATGACTTTTCATTAAAAACAACCAAGTGCATAAGAGTGCAATCATCAATAAAGGTTACAAAATATTGAAAGCCTAAAACTGAGTTGACACAGCAAGGACCCCAAACATCAGAATGAACTAATTCAAATAGGGACGTAGCCCGATTATTGACCTGCTTTGGAAACGAAGCTCAAGACTGTTTTCCAAGCTGATAGGACTCACAGTTAAAAGATGACAAATTAGATAGATTAGAAACAAGCTTCTGAAGCTTCACCAAACTTGGATGACCCAAACGGTTGTGAAGGAGAGCTGGAGACTCGATAGCAATGCAAGCAATTGAATGACTGATGTAATAAAGGCCTTGTGACTCATGCCCTGCGCCAATCATCTGTCCTGTACCTCGGTCAAAGATAATAGAACAATCCAAGGCACGTGTAAGTTTGCTAACAGAAACCAAATTAAATGGATAGTGAGGAATATAAAGGACAGACTCCAAAGGCAACGAAGGAAGAGGATGAGCATGACCTACAGCTTTAGCAACTGTTTTGGATCCATTAGCTAAAGTAACGGAAGGTAAAGAAGTGGCAATAGCAAATTGTGAAAACATACGGGGGTTACCAAAAATGTGGTCTGAAACACCTAAATCAAGGGCCCAAGGTCCTAAGGAAGATGACTGAGAAAGGCATGCAACCGAATTACTAGTGTGGGCAACAGTGACTGAAGTAGCGGCAGAGGAAGAGGATTGCTTGAACTTGAGGTAGTCTTCATAATCAACACCAGTAAGAGTTAAGGATGGCGGTGACTGGGTAGTAGACTGAGAATCTTCAGAATGAGCAACATTGGCCCGAGGAGGACGGCCATGTAGCCTGTAACATTTCTCCTTCGTATGTCCCTAGTTATGACAATAATTACATTTGGGGCGATTACTTTGATTACCCCCACGATCATCCTTCTGTTTACCTTGACCACTATCCTGAACTTGAGAAGCTAAGACTGAATTCTCACTAATAGAACCACTTGATATTGTAGGAATCGAGGACACACAAAGAAGGCGAGCAAAAACATCATCCATAGTGGGTACAGAAGGACTAGCAAGAATTTGGTCACGAATCGGAGCAAGTTCAGTGCCTAAAGTGGCGAGGGTACAAATCATAAAGAACTTATCCCTCTGAGCTAGATCCTCTGACGCAGTCTGACCCGCAATTAAAAGAGAATTATATTCAGCTTTGATAGACGCCATTCGACCAAGAAACTCTGGAATTGTCATACCTTGCTGTCGCAAATTAATCAATTCAGGCACAACAAAATATAGGCACTGGATGTGGTTAGTATGAAGAGTTTTTGCCTGATTCCAAAAGTCATAGCAATTTGTATAATTGGTATAAATTGGGCGAAGAGAAAGGTCAA
>JANKOD010000004.1:17626982-17640864 GCA_026284645.1 Erythroxylum acuminatum | reverse complement strand
ATTAACCTATGAGCCAGCATCCTTCCTCCTAAATGATTTCCACACATTCCTTCGTGGACTTCAGCCATTGCCTGTTCCGCCTCTTCTTCACTCAAGCAGCGCAGTAATGGCCAGTCATACGATCGCTTGTATAGGGTGCCGCTAGCGATCGTATATTCGGCCGCCTTTACCCTTAGTTTCTTTGCCTCCAAGGCATCTTCGGGCTGTACCCCTTCAAGGAGGTATTGTCTGATCGGTTCCATCCATCCTGATCGCTCGGCGTCTACTTGGAGGACTTCCTTGGTTTTCTGGATGCTAGGTCGGTCTAATCGTTCGACCAGAATGTTATTTTTTGCATCTCGATCGGAAGCCATTTTGGAGAGCGCGTCTGCCCGAGTGTTTTGCATCCTTTCTATTCTGTTGATCGAGTATTCTTCAAAGTTGCTTAACTCCTGTTTCACCAGCTCCAAGTACTTAATCATGTTATCCCCTTTGGCTTCATACTGCCCGGTGACTTGGCCGACCACTACTTGGCTATCACTATACACCTTTAAGTGCTTCACCTCCATCTCTCTTGCTAGCTGAAGTCCGGCTATTAAAGCCTCATACTCTACCTCGTTGTTGGATGCCTTGAATTCTAAACGGATAGCATACTCCACCTTTTCTTCCTGGTGCGGACTGATCAATACCATCCCTGCTCCACATCCCTCACTGTTGGATGACCCATCCACAAATAGGCTCCAGGCAGGGTATTGTTCGTCCTGCGAGTTAGGTTGGCTCATTTCTGCGACGAAATCCGCCAATGCTTGGGCCTTGATCGTCGTTCGCGGCTTGTAGCGTCTATCGAATTCTCCTAGCTCTACCGCCATTTTAACAATCGTCCCGAGGTTTCAGGTTTCTGTAAACACTGCTTGAGGGGTCAATCGGTCCATACCTCAATTGTGTGGCTTTGGAAGTAAGGCCTGAGCTTTCGCGCCGCAGTTATCAGCGCAAAAGCCAGCTTCTCGATTGGCGTATATCGTGTTTCCGGTCCAGTTAGCACCTTGCTGGTGTAGTAGATTGGAAATTGCTCATTACCCTCCGATCGAACGAGAACTGCACTGATCGCCCCTTCTGTGACTGCCAAATAGATAACCAGGCTCTCGCCCTCAACAGGGCTCTGTAAAATTGGCGGACTGGTCAGATACTGCTTCAAGTGTTGGAATGCTCTTTCACATTCCTCCGGCCATTGGAACTGGATCACACTTGCTTTCCTCAAGATTTTGAAAAATGGGAGGCACTTGTCTCCCATCTGAGAGACGAATCTACTCAAAGAAACTATCCGCCTGGTCAGTATTTGGACTTCTTTCAAACAACGGGGCGAGGGCATTTGGATGATGGCTTCGATCTTCTCTGGGTTCGCTTCGATCCCCGGTTGAGTAATCATGAACCCTAAAAATTTGCCGGATGCCACACCAAAAATGCATTTTTCCCGGTTCGGCTTCATCTGGAACTTATTGAGGGTCTGAAAAACTTCTCTGAGATCTTTCACATGCTCAGCCGCCGTTTTACTCTTTACTACCATATCATCCACATAAGCTTCAACCGATCGACCGATCTGTTTTTTGAAAACTTCCATTACAAGTCGTTGGTAAGTAGCCCCTGCATTCTTTAAACCGAACGTCATCACCTGGTAACAGAACGTGCCCTGGTCAGTTATAAAGGCTGTCTTCTCCTCATCTTTGAGGTTCATCTGAATCTGGTGATAACCCGAAAAAGCGTCCAAAAAGTTGAGTAATTCGTGTCCCGATGTAGAGTCTACCAGCTAATCGATTTTGGGCAGGGGGAAGCTGTCCTTTGGGCACGCCTTGTTTAAATCGGTGAAGTCAACGCACATTCTCCACTTGCCATTCTTTTTCTTCACCAGCACAACATTTGCCAGCCATTCGGGGTACTTGACCTCCCGAATAAACCTGGCATCGAGCAGTCTTTCAATCTCTTTCTTGATCACTTTCTGTCTCTCCCTGCCGTGCGACCGCTTCTTTTGCCTGACTGGTTTGTAATCGGCCTGGATATCAAGGGAATGTGACGTTACTGATCGAGGAATTCCAGGCATGTCGCTCGGCACCCAGGCAAAAACTGATATGTTTTTTACCAAGCAATCTGTGATCTCTTTGACTAGGCCTTTTTCCAGCTCGGAACCTAGATGTGTGAACTTGGACCGATCTGCTTTATCTAATACGATCTGCTGCATTTCTTCCACAGGATTCATCCTTTCCGTTTCTTCATCAGTTCTCACGTCGAGGGAGCTTGCCAGAACTACCGCTCTATCTAATGCCCCGGCTTCTGCTAAGTAGCACTCCTTAGCAATTTTCTGCTGACCCCTTACGACACCAATTCCATGTGGTGTTGGGAACTTCATTGCTTGGTAGTAGGTGGAGACAACTGCTCCGAGAGCGTTTTGAGTGGTTCTTCCAATTACAGCATTATATGCTCCCTCAAACTTGACGACCAAAAATTCAACGCTCCTTTTCACGTGGCTTGGCTGCTGTCCAAATTTTACTTTCAACATGACTCGGGCGAATGGATAGGCCGATACTTCAGTTACCCCTTTGATGGGTCCGTCCGATGGCAACAACCGATCCTCTGGTATCTTCATTTGCTCGAAAGCGTCATAGTATAGTAGGTCAGCTGAGCTGCCTGTATCGATCAGTATCCGTTTCACTTCATTACCCTCAATGCTCAAAGTGGCCACCAATGCATCACCATGCAGACGGCTTACACCTTTTAGATCAGATTCGTTGAACGAAATCACCACGTCGTTCGGCTTCTTTTGCTTTGCTGATGAGTTTTTAACGATTTGCCCGGCATATCTTTTTCTTCCTTTATCGGTCGGTCCTCCAGCTGCGCTACTCCCGAAGATCGTATTGACAACCATAACCGGTCGGTCACCTTGTCGTTCGGCACTGCTAACATCTCCTGTCCCAAACTGTGCCCTACATCGGTCGCCCTCGTTTCCGTTTTACCTCCATGGCCTTTGCCGGTTATATGACGTATCGGTCAGAGGGCTATACTGTGCAGGCGGTCGGCTCGGGTTGGAATTCGTAACCATAGTGACTCGGTCGGCGGCAATTTTTCCTAAGGCTTCCGCCGGATGACGATCGGTCATTGCACCCAGTTGCTGAGCGGGGGTCTGCTGGTGCTCCAGTCGCGACTGCAGAGTTTGACGAATCACTGAATCAATGTTATCCTCCAGGGCTACGTTCTGCTCTTCCTGGTCTTGATTTTGAGGTCGTAGGCGATCACTCGGGTGCGAAGACTGTGTATGAGAGCTGGGATGTGCTGGTGGGAGAATACCAGGCAATGGCAAAGCCATCCGTTGCAGTGCAAGTGCCGTGACGGCAACAATATCAGAATTGGTTGCCGCCGCCTGGCTGACCTGTATGGTTCTGGACGTGGTGCCTTGACGTCGGGCCCCACGGTGGGCGCCAAATGGTTCAGCCGGATTCTGCTAAGGTTGAACGTTGTTGTTTTGATCCATGGTCTGCGCGATTCTAGCTGTGAGATACCCGCCCCGTTGCCATCCCTAGCTAGGCATCCAATAGATTCCTTTCGTGTTTTATTAATTTGCATGCTTATGTACATATACGTCCAAAACGACATAAACGCTGTTGCCTCATCATTCTTGCTATTCCACCAAATGGACTTAGACTTCCACGTTCGTTCCCTATGAAAATGTGGGTTAATCGTACATCGTATTAATTCACCATTGCAATTTCAGTACCCCTAACATTCGACTTCTACAATTCATGTACATATGCACTCGCTATTTCTTGTCCTCCCAGCAATTGGGTCTGTTTATTTTTCATTTTATTAAGGTGCCTGAAGTTGAAAGACCCAATCATGAACACAAAGCAGTGGTTGGGAAAACAATTATGGAGGGTCAACATAGCATGTGCATGTACACAGGGGTTTAGCCAACGGTGAACCGTGGTAGCTAGGAAACACTCCAGTTCATTTACACCTATTTTCACTTCAAGGACTCAACAGAATGGTATAGAGATTGCGACACACTCAATCCTACGAGCAAACACTGTCCGAAACTAATGTTTTTTTTTCTATTTAAATAATAAGAAAATGAAGACGCATACCTTTACATATATCTGAAATCGCAAAACTGACTCACTTTGTTATGGTCGTGTTTAGCTTCTTCAAGTTTCGGATTTGAAAGGAGGGAAGCTTCTCGCTAGAAGACAAAATGACGTGAACTCCTCCCTTTTTCATGCAAACAACAAACAACTTCATCAAAATGGAGTTCGTATGGATGTTCCTAAATGATAAATAATCAGTGAAGTTCCGAACCTTCCTTTCGAACGTAAGGAGTCTAAAAATATGATTTCTTATGTACCAAAAGAATATTTTCCTCTGTCACCCTCTTATGATCTTTTATTTACTTCAAATCATTCTTTTCATTGACTTAGTAAATGAGAAAAGGTGATAATTATTTCTTATTCATTTGGCTAAATATCAGTCATTAGCTGCATCACAGGATATATAGCTTTTCGTCGTCCTCCTACTCCTTAAATGATTTGATGAGCTAAAGCTACAGGGACAACACTAGCATCTGCCTCGACATTTCCCCTCATCACATGAATCAACAACTGGCAGGGCTCCCACATGACTACCCTCAGAACTGCCCACACATTTGTACCACCATATAGCATAAGCGCCTCTTATTATCCAACCATACCGATTACCACAATTGTTCTCACCATATTTCTACTAAAGAAGATTTTCTTCCCTCCCACTAATTTTGAACTACATCTAATTTTCAATTATGAGCCTGTTCCCAAATGTAAGTATATATCATTATGTAATCAAATTTAAGTATGTGATTAGGGATTTAGAAAATTTAGTATTAAATTGGAATATGTAGGAATAGAAATCTTAATTGAGTCTTCTACAAGAATACCTAACGGTCGGTTACTCCTTTTTTTTCTTTCTTTATGATCAATGGTGGGTGAAATTGAAAGTATAAGGAGGGGGCACTCTATCATGGTCCACAATGTTAGCTCCAAGTTAGTGCAAGGACAATTGTACGTGATTCTGCCGTTGTTTATTAATTGTCTCACATGAATTTTGCACTTTATCACTTGCTTAAGATTTAACTTTTTTCTATTCTTTTCCCCACGAGAGTACCTGTCAAATTGCCATTCCAATAAAAAACAAGGCTATATTGTACAACAAAAATGATATTTGGCAACATAAGAAGTCGTCATTAAAAATCTCAAAATCTTCACTAATAGTCATTAGTGATGATTTATATTCATTGCCGAAAAAGTCACCAAATTCTCGTAACTAAAAACTATAAGTGACGTTTTTCCCTAATCGTCGCTAATAATTTTTTCCTACATTTTATTTTCATAGCGAAAAATTATTAGCGACGTTTTGAGAACTCATCGTCAATACTTTTTGGCTACGTTTAGTTTTCGTATTATAGATTATTAGCTACGTTTTCAAAAACCTAGGTAAAATTTTTTAGCTACGTTTCCATAAATGTAGCTAATTGTTATATATAATATTTAGATTCTTTTGTTAATTTATTATACAAAATATAATACAAAATAATTGATAATTTGAAGCATTGTATATAAAAATAAAATATCATTGAATTTGATAGTTTACAAGATTTTAATTACAACTTCAAAAATAATTATATACAAAATAAAAAATTCAAAGATTAGTTTACAAAATATAATGCAAATCACTCAGCCTTGTTTTTATCATCATTCCTTTCATAATTTGGGGCAGAGTATTTTTTTGAGATACTTACCATGCTTGGCTAACTTTTTATGAGTTTGTTGTAATTCAATCTTAAGGGGCTTGTTTTCCTCTTCAAAATGTTCAACGTATATTAATCTTGATGAGGATAAGATAGTTGGCTTAGGGTCAAACCTAAGACCTTTGATATATCTGAATCGTGTACCAAGTACCTTGTTGCAAATGTGATCTACTTTGTTTCATTTTCCTTAAACATTGATGTTTGTAGCAACTCTTGCATCTTATTCTAAAATTAAAAAAAACAATATTCAATGCAAATATTATTAGTTAGTACTACATAAATAAATAAACTTAAAACACGATTTGGGAAAGTAACGATTAACATGAAAACGAGGAAGAGGAACCTATAAGAATTGGGCATACACTAATATTACTATAGAGGAAGAGAAGGGGATATTTCAATCAAAAATTTGACACCTTTTGTTTTCCTCAATATTAATTGATGCAAGGATAAAACCCCAAAATCTTTTATTATGTTTTGGTGTGTCAAAGATAATTACTTAAATTTTTATATTTAATTATTTATAACAATATTTATATTATAGTAGTTTAGTCCTTGTTTTGGAAATTTCAAGCATCATAATTTCTATAAAAATTAATGTTGCAAACAATTAACCAAATTTACTATTATTTTTAATTCTAGCATGGTATATACCAATCAAATGTATACTGCTTCGAATAACTTTTTAAATTATAAATAGTCCCTCAATTTTATAAAATAAAAAATCTCTCAATATATTGTGTTAATGTCTAAACCAAATATCTTAATGTTACTTTTGCATGTTCGCAATTTTAATATTTTTATAAGTAAATGTTTTATCAAGTCAAATAAAATAATCAAATTTATTTTGACTTTGTAAACACAACAATAAAATTTTAAAATTAATACATAGATTTAACAATGTCTTATTAACTAATTCATCAACCAATATAGAATATAATCTAACTTGGTCTAGAAAGTTCTAGGTGGTGTTTGAATGTTATAATAATAACAATACATATCATCAATATATAAGGATTCTAACTTATGCCAATCCTCATACTGCTAAAGGTTCCTCTACAATATATTTTATTCATCAAAAGAAAAAATAGTTGAAATATTTGTATATGAATAAAAACTAGATTAATCCAAGGAAAAGCTAACCATGTATAATAAATTGAGATCAAAGGTACAAAAAGTACCTCTTTTATAGAAATAAATTGAAACCTAAAAAATCATCAATTAGAAAAATTGCATACTTCTTCTCTGTCTATCTATAACACGCACAACATCGTAAATTGAACATCTTTTGATTTTAAATTGAACAACCTAAATGAAGAAATTACATCAGCATGTTTTTAAATATAAATTGCAGAATGAGAGCTACATAAGATATTGCAAAAAAAAAAAAAAAAACTTAAGCCATAATTTGCAAAAAAACTCTTAATAGAACTTTCATCAAACACGTTATAGGTAATACTCAAACAAGCTTCCTAATCCATCTAAACAAAACCCAACCCATTGTGGATGCATTCGCCATCTCTATTGAACACACAGTATTATCAGAACACACATTCATTATCAACCAAACCACGACACACATGGTTGACAACACAAAACCTAGAAGAATACAAAAACCAAATAAAACAAAGAAAGCAAAACATAAAAAAATCAAGTGCAAAGGAGGGACGACTTACCTTGATGGACAAAAAATTGGAGACGACGAAGAAGACCAAAAAACTAGAAGAAGAGAGAAGCAAAAGGAAAATGACAAAAAAATAACGGGGGGCTTCGTTTTCATGTTTAAAATAACATAAAAATGTTGTCGTTTTCATGTTATATTTAACATTCTGAACATTTGTTGATGATACAATTGGTGTTGCCAATGTAGACAAAAACCACATTTTGTGATGATTTATGCAAAAATGTTGCTAAAGGAGGTTTTTGGCGACAATTTTGTAAATTGTCGCCAATTCTTTTCACATATATTTATATATTTAACAATCTTTTTGTAATATTTAATTTCTATAAAATAGTATAGAATTCATAAATAACAAATAGAGTTTTGTGACACCACATAAAATTGTTAAATCATATATTTTAAAGAAGATAAAGAAAAACTATAAATTTATGTTATATAAATTAATTTTATGTTTTGAGTTTTATAAATATCATCTTTGCCATTTTTTACTATATTGCAATTATTTTTAATTATATTACAATAAATATAATTATATATGATAATTAATATAATGTTATATCAATATATTGATAATAATTGTAATTAGTATAATGATTTATGAGTGTATAGATAATAGAAAACATTTCTCATTCCTTACGTAATATATTAGTCTATTTAATCATAAGTTATTTATTTTATATAAACTCTATACTGTTATATAAAACTTATATATTATATAAAATTTCTATAATACATAAAGTGTACTATAGGAATAGCGTTTGGTGATTATTTATAATCGTCGTAAAAGTTTCACATTTTTGTCACCAAAGGTCCAGCCAAAGCCACGTCATTTTATGAAATTGAAAAACCTAATTACCCAAACAGAAGACATCAATTGAAAACCTAACCCACCGAAAGAGTCTCCATATGCTTCCTAACTAGGACTGAACCATCAAAGGCTATCTTCTTCTCCGAGCTGGTCAAGTTGCCAGGTATGGGTTCCTCGGTCTTATTATTACCTTTTCTTCTTCTTCTTACCTTTGGTCATTGTTCTACAATAGGTAGTCATTAACATTCTCTTCGAGGAGTCATAGATCACTCCCATCCTAGGTGAAAGCTAACCTTGACGTCTGGAAATACTTGATTCTTTTGTACTAACTCATTGTCTTCTTGGTTAATCTAGATTTATGAATATCATATTTGTCTTTGATATCATATAAAAAAATCTCAAAAATAATTAAGATTTTCAATCTTAACATATCCATTTATATTTAAATTTTAAACTAAGAAACTTAAATCAAACTAACAAAGGATAAAATAAAAGGTAAAAAGGAGTAAGAGAAGCTTATGTAAATAATAAAAAATGTAATTAATATTTCACTCTGCATCTATTTTTTCAAGGAATATGAAATAAGTAACGAACTTATAAAATCATGTTGGAGGTCTTCTTATGAGTGTTTAGCTTAGTCAACTTATTGGAATGGTCTTCCATTCCACAAAAGACACCTTAATATTTGAGGATGTTGATTTAACGTCTCCTTAAAAATGGATTGGTGTTTTATTTGATGATTGCCTATATATTGGAGACACTTATAACTTAGTTTTAAAGGACTATTTTTTATCACTTTAATGAGAGCTTGCTTGAGGAACTCTACACATGAACTTCTTGATTAATGGATCATCGCCATCATTCATTTTTTACAATGAGAACCTTGAGCTAAATGTATTACTATTATCCTATAATATTAATAAATTAAATATTTTTGGTGAGGTTATTGAAGTAAACACATCATTAATTTCAATTTAAGAAGCTAAGCTTAGTTAAACTTATATTTCAAAAGAAGCAAACATAAGGGTAGGAGGAGCTAACAATATGATATATAATTTTTTATTATTTTAGTAACAATTCAAAAAATAAGATATTCTAATAGGTTATAAACTCAACTTCAACCAGCTATATTGACTTATTAATGGTGAGTGGCCAAGATAGAATGTGCTTGCACATGGAATTTTTGGATGGTTCAAAAATTAAGTTCTAATAATCTTTGCTTCTTCTGTCAATATTTTGTTAATTGCATATAACTTCATATAATTTTTCGTTTCCTTATTAAATTGTACACTCTACTTCTATATCGATTATAAAAGATTACTTGTTTTTGTTTTCATTGTCTTTTCACAATAAAAATGTTAACATAAATTCATCACAGAATGTCGACGTGGCAATTAGTTTCTGATGGCAGAAATGAGCTCCAATGGGAGGAATGTGGTAGAATTCTCCCGGATGAAGAACAAATCGATGAACAACTAATCTCCTTATCAAAGTCTAATCACCGTTTGCGTTCAATGGCTGATCTTCTTCTTCAAGGTTTTTAATATCATCTGAATTACCTCTCTTTCTTTATTATTCGTATCCTATTTTTTGATAGGAAGCTATTAGATGAATGTCTTATTGTATATACCATGTGTTGTGTAAAACTTCCTTGAATCTTAAAGAGAATATAGATGAAAATGGAGGTGGTGGCGATGTCTCGAGGGTTAGCATAGGATTAGGGAAAACGGTTGATTTGGAACAGTTGTCGATTGCAAAAGCTATGTCTGTTCATTGTGACGATGATGGGGTCATTCAATTGTGTATGCATATGTTCGAATTTGGGTTCCTTATACCATTTAAGTTAGCTTTTTAATTTATGTAATGTTTGTTCCTTAGGTGAAACGCATGGTACATGTGGTTCATCAAATTTAGTGATCCATAATGCATCTAGGAAATTATTTACTGTATCTTCTACTAGTTTAGTTAAAGCCTAGAAGTTGTTGGAAGGGGGTGTCAATAAACAAACTCCTGGGGGAAGATCTTTCCCTGTTTCAATTGATGTCGTTGAACATGCAAGGAGCCTTCTTAGGAATCCAGACAAAGGGAAATCCTTGATCTTATCTACTAAGTCTCATGTCACTTAGAATCCAAAAAAATAATTATTTCTTTTTCTTTTCGAAGAAATAGAAATAAAACTTTATTTATTGTTTATCTGTAAGAATTTTTAAACTTCTAATTATAATTTTGTATTACTTATCATATATCATTATATTATATTACTTACCATATATCAATATTTATTTTTTTGTCAGAATCATATATCATTATATTACAAATTTCATGTTAAAACTATTTGAAAATATTGTGATACCATATAAAATTGTTAAATCGTATAATTTAAAAGAGAAAAATAAAAATTTTAAATCAATGTAATATTAATTAATTTTGAGTTTATAGTTTTATACATTATTGAAATGATTTGACATTTTTGTTAACTAAATTTATTTCGACATTTACAATCATTGTCATCAATAATAAATTTGAAATTTATCAATACGTTATTCAGTCAAAAAATGATCAAGTAAAAGTTAGTCAATCATAATTATAAATATGAGAGTTATTTTGTTATTGCTTTTGGCAACAATTTTAAAAAATCATTGCGAAAAGTCTTGCTTTTTGTGATGATTTAAAAAGCCATTGACAAAGGAAAACAATAACCCTTGTGATAATTCCGAGAAGCATCACCAAAGGCTTGTAATTAGTGACGCTTTTGTAAAACGTCTTAAAACGGAAAGGCTTGACATTTTTAAAAATCCTCTCTAAAAGTGACTTTTAACGATGATTTTGAAATTGTTGCCAAAAAAATGTAGCAAAAACTCAACTTTTTTATAGTGATAACTTCTAGGCAGTGCTTACTCTTAACACATGTTGTAAAAGAGTAACCAATAAAATGATTAGAAGATCCCAGGATAAGAGGTCAAGTGCATATTGTTATGAATATAAACAATTCTTAGATAAGCAACTCTTTGGTAGATTTGATAGTAGTTTAGAAAGCTCTATCACGTTCATTGAATACAATATTATTTTATATGTATACTCAATCATTACCTTTGGTTAGAGTGCTCGGGGAATATCAGATCTTATGTTTAGGAACAAGTCATCCATTAGAGATAAGGGAAAACAAAGCAAAATCAGAGTGCAAATTCCAAGTATATTGGCTGAGACACACAAGCCCTTTCTCTCTACAGTCACCAAATCTAAAGGCTTGCCTCTTAGGAATCTTACACTTCCAATCTTTCCCCATTTTAACGACCTCAAACAGAATCTATGGTCTAAGACTTTTTAATACATAGGATCTTCATGAAGAAGCAAGTGTAGTGCATACTTGTCTTTTTGTATGAGAGTAAGTAAAGAGGTTACATAAGCCATGAATACGTTAGCGACCCTGTTCATCTTTCTTTAACCCTCTCTATAGTCAATCTTCCTTCTAGTATGAAATGTACTTTATCTAATCGTATAGAACACCTTGTAGAAATAACCCATATTTCTGAAGAAAATCATATTTCTAATACTTCTTTACCTTTTCTTAACCCTTACAATATATATTCTCGTGATCGTTATTGGATAAAAAAACATAAGAACAATCCTCTCCGCACACCATCCTAAAGTGAAAGAAATCATCCAAAGTTCTCGTTTGGAACATTGCGGTTTACAAGCAACTTCAGCAAAACAGTATGTAAAACTCGAGATCCTAAAAGAGCTCATCTCTCTTTGGAGAGAGCAGAACCATGCACATCTTCATGTTGGAGCTACTTTCCTTGTTCCTACCCTCCATGGAATAAAGGAAATGCCTACTATAACTAGGATATCTCTTTTAGACACTGCCTATATAACGTACCAAAACACACTAATTGGTCCCTATGGACAACTTTCAATAATGGAAGTGTCATCCTCATCATTTCCCCTGATTTCAATATCAGGCCAGATGATCTTACTTTGTCTAAACAACTCTAAGTTTAAATCCAGATCATTGGAGCTGAGCACGATCCTACAGCCATCATGGCTACTCTTCACTACCAGATGATCTATCGTCTACAAAATCATGCCATAGATCTTAATTTCCTAAAGTCCACTTCAGATGCCTTGTAAATGGTAACAAACAGAGCTCATGATCAAACTACCATCATCTACATCCCGAAGCAATTATCAATAGCGGAGCTTGAAAAGTTGATGCCAAATGAATGGATCAGTAACTCCAAAAAGTGTTCCATGCTCCTTATAGGCATTCCTCTCATAACCCCACTCTAGATATTCTCAAGACTTTACAAGATGGAACTGTGAAATCCATCTACACCAAGCCTAATGAAGATCGACCTAGACCCTCTCATAGATCAAGCCCTATTTTAATGCTTCCACTAGTGTTCTCACATAAAGAAGGCAAAGATGGACCTCCGATCCATTATTTCAAATCAGATAGAGAACTTGTATATATTAGCCATCATCATGGACATTATGTTTGGGATGTAGTTCCCTCTATG
This sequence comes from Erythroxylum acuminatum, assembly GCA_026284645.1. Taxonomy (NCBI): domain Eukaryota; kingdom Viridiplantae; phylum Streptophyta; class Magnoliopsida; order Malpighiales; family Erythroxylaceae; genus Erythroxylum; species Erythroxylum acuminatum. Next base: position 17,628,055 of record JANKOD010000004.1, on the reverse strand, counting down.
TGCGAACCAAACTATGAAGTATGCCTGAACTTGATTCAGGAAGTGATGGTGACGAGCTTTATAATCGATGAAGAAGGAAGAAAAAGAACAAAAGAAAGGAAATCTATAATTTTCAACCTACTCAACAATTTCACTATCAACATAAGGATCATGATGATGATTTTGAACCTTGGATTGAGAATTCAAGACCAAGACCCATAAGTATTCGTGAAATGCTCAAAGTTGTTTATAAGGAACATTTGATATATCCATAGTCAATCTCCAAACATCCTAAACTGGTTATTCCTTCTATTCCAATTGTTCCAACTCCAACCATTCCATATGTAATGGTTAATCCTTAAGAGGAAGATTTTACTCCCCTGGAGAGGCCTACAAATAACCAACAAGGTGTTATCTTTAACCCGTTGCTTTTGGCATGAATGCTCATGGAGCAATGCTTTCAAATCCTGTTGATGAAACTTTCAACTAGCATATTGATAATGTTTTGGTCCAGAACAAAGTCCTTCAGTGGATTGATTCCAAACTTGATGGTCTGACTCCACAAACGCAAACTACTCACCAACAAATTGATATAGTCTTTGCACAAATCCAAAAAATTTACAAATCTTACAAAGCTCAAATGGCCCAACTTGACGCGACTCTTTGACACTATGTTGATACTTAATATTTTGACCCTGATTTTACCATCAAAGAGCAAGAACTTAGAAAGGTGAAAGAGATCCTTTAACGAATGAAAGCTGACATGTAGAAAGAACAGTCTAAGACTATTTACGGAGCCTATCCTACATCTTTTCTAGTTAACCAACCTATTTATCCTTCATCAACATACCTATCCTACCAATCTATTGTCCAAAAACATATCCTAAAACTACTGATTATGAAAAAGGCATTCAAGTTAATTATCCTTTGATCAGGCAGTATATCCATCCTTGTAACATCCCGCTACTGGTAATAAAAGGGGTATTATGGTAATATTGGGTCAGACTGATAGATTTTATTGCATTCACTGACTGAGCATGCTACTGGCCTCTGATCGTAGAGGAACAGGTTTCTTGCATATGCATTTATTCATA
>JANKOD010000004.1:17587827-17606329 GCA_026284645.1 Erythroxylum acuminatum | reverse complement strand
GAATTTCTCAAATCTAATGATAGATTTGAGTTCCTTGACCCCAAATTAGCTTAGAACACTTTGGTTTGGGTTGAAAATTCAAAAAAATGATGGAAATTTGGGTGATGGTCGAAAATCCTCTTCTCCTCCTCTCTTCTCCTTTCTTCTTCTTTCTTTTAATAAAAACTAAGTGTTTTAAATGCCCATTTAATGGGTTGCACGTCCACCACATGTAGAAGAGTCTAGAATTTGACTCTTCTTTGACCAAACAAGATGAATTTACCAATTTGTCCTTAGTTATGTGAAATTACCATTATACCCTCCAAACTTTTCCCAAATTTGCAATTAAGTCCAAAAATTTGGGAATGACCAAAAATTTTATTTTCATTTTGGTCCTTGGACTTTTGAAAATTATAATTAGTCCCCTCAACTTTATAAAATTACAAATTGGTCCTCAAAGAATTGAAAAATTACAATTAAGTCCTTAACTTTTTGCAAGTAAACCAAAGCCCATAATAGGCCCAAAAAAACCATATTGTTAGGCATGTAAAGAAAAACGTGATATATAACACGCTTATGTTCCAAGTCATGTGTGGTAAGCCAACCTGCCTATATGTCTATAGCCTAACGTAGTCACTAAAACGGTCATATTATTAATATGTAAGCATGACCATGATAAGTAAAATTTTCACTTTAATATAAGAATATCATGATTAAGTGCATTCAATATTATACCTTAATACATATGATACAATAATTCCATAAATTTAATACTACTCGTATGCATAAAAATATCATCGCTTATAACAACTAAGTGATACATTTACTTTACTATGAAAATACAATAATTGAGTACAAAATTCCATGCCTTAATATATAAAATGCCACAAATTCATACATACAATGTTACTCCTATTTGCACAAATATCACTGTTTATAATAAATAAGTAACATATTCACTTTAATATGAGAATATCATGATTGAGTATAAAATATATCATGCATTAATACATACAACACCATATCTTAATACATTCAATACCACTACTATGTATAAAAGTATCACCAGTTATAATAAATAAAACTTTCACTTTAATATAAGAATACTAAATTGAGTACAAAAAGTATCATACCTTAATATAAACAATACTATGACTCCATACATTTAATACCACTCCTATATGCAAAAAATATCATTGCTTATAATAGATAAGTAACACCTTCACTTTAATATAAGAATTCCGTGATTGAGTTTATTTAATATCAGCATACAATATCACAGTTGTATACATTTAATAGCACCCTTACGTATAAAAAATAACATCACTCATAACATAAAAGTAAAACCTTCACTTGAATATAAGAACACTATGACTGATTACATTCAATATCACGCCTTAGTATATATGATACTACGTCATACAATTAATACCACTCTTATGTATAAAAAATACCACTACTTATAATTAATAAGTAACACCTTCACTTTAATATAAGCATCATGATTGAGTATAAAAAAGTATTGTGCCATGATATATGCTATACCATAACCCTATGCATTCAATGTCACTCTTGTGTACAAAAGATACTATCGCTCATAATAAATAACTAACACCTTCACTTTAATATTAAAATACCATGAATGGGTTAAAAATTTTATGCTTTAATATATACAATACCGCATCTCTATACATTCAATACCACTCCTATGTACAAAAATAACATCGCTTATAACAAATAATTATATCTTGTCACGACCCGAAACCACATCGAGCACATGACAACCGTCGCATACCCAGGCTAAGGATACTCATGGTACCCTTAACCCGACTTCGCAAGGCTAATTGAATATCCTTTGAAAATATTTGGACAACACAATGGTTATATTTTGAAAATCCAAAAACTCAAATAAAATACCTGTAAATTAGTTTTAAACGCACTTCTATATTAACATTTAAAACTCTACCACAACATCTGGACTTTTAAATCCACTCAAGAGCAATCTCAACAATAGTACAAAAGGTTCATACATAAGGTCATTTACAAACCACAAGTCAGTCAAGACTTAATTTACAAAATCATAAAGCATATCAACATAACTAACTTAATTAAAAAAAACAGTTCAAGAGCCACTATATAACAAAAGTACAAAATAGAGACTACCCACGTGCGGTAATGCCTCGAAAATGTCAAAAGATCACACGATCCACTCAGAGCTTCAAGCTCACCAAATTAATCTACTTGGTTGGAAAGAGAAGGGGTGAGTACACTATGTACTTAGTGAGCAGGAAAAGCATATATCGTAAACAGAACCTGATACACACCAAGACGATTTAGATAACCTAAGGACGAGTTTTTCACGCATTTAGCATGCACATAACCACCTATGAAGTGAACATACATGACATAGAAATGTATAGGCCTAGCCTATAACTCAACATATACTAGTTAGGAACCACATAGGCCTAGCCTATTAATCACTCATCCAGTGAACATAGGTTCCACATCTAGTGAACATGTATCTCATATTCATACACCACCATAACCAAATTCATCCCTAATCAATCATCATTAATGTTATTCTAACATATGTCAATAAGTCAATAATTCACTTACTAATTCAGCTCAATGTCTCCTCAACCATCAAGCTAACCTAACCTTATGTGCAATGTTTACATCCTTTTCTTCCTAATGTTCCTTTATGAACAAGCTGTCTTCTTTTAATCATAACTCTCTCTACAAAGATCCAAGTGTCATGATCCTTGTGCCTCCCAAAACTAGATTTCCATTAGTCTTAATAAATCCAAGAATTACTCCCTTTAAAATATAATCTTCATCCAAATTCTGTTGTATTTCTGGTAAGAAATAGATTGGCAACTAATACTCAACCTTTAATAAAGCATCATAATGATATCTGCTAACCAAACCGTTTTAGAGAAACACTAATAAGACATCAATAATCATTTTTTATGTTTTATACTTTCATTAATTTGGACTCTAAGGTCCTAGAAAATAAAAAAATAATACAAGGTTCTTGCACATGTGTCTATCACAGGTAGTATTAGGGAAACTAGCATAACTTGAGCTCTAGTCACTATTTTGTCAAGCCACTTTCACAGAGGTCAAGTTAAGACCTATATCAATAACTTTCATTATTTGAGTTTCTTCAAATTCGCGCTATGAGGATATGAAAAACAAATTGAAAGAGAAAGATGAAATTTAAACCAGAATTTCAACTTACCTTAATAACTTCTTTCCTTCTCCTCTTCTCTTCCCTTTTTCCTTTCCTTCTCTTCTCATTTTTGTTTTTCTCTCTCTTCTATCCTTATGGCCTACCTCCACTCTCACTTCTATTGCCTTTTTCATCCATTTTAAAATTCAAGAAGGTCAAACTAATCCATGTGTTACCATTTCATTGGTCCATGCATCACCCTTCTATTGGTACATATGTTATCCTTCCATTAGTCCATATATCACTATTCTAATGGTCCATATGTCACCTTTCTATGGGTACATATGCTATCCTTATATTGGTCCATATATCACTATTGTATTGGTTCACGTGTCACTTACTTTAGGCTCCACCTGTCACTCATTTAAGCTTACATATGTCACTACTTTTAAGGCTACACATGTCACCAATTATAAGGTTACATATGTCATCATTTATAAAGCTACATATGTCACCATTCTAAAGCTCCACATGTCACAAGTCTAAAGTGCTATTTGTCACAAATTTAAAGGGTCACATGTCCCTCATATACGCAAGCTACTTGTCATCCAATTAACCGAGTCATTTGTCATTTATTCCCATTGCCACATGTCACCATTTCATAGGCCTAATCAACCTAAATTCTCATGTATCTTGCTCTTTAATATTTTTTCTTAGACTAGATGCACATATCACCTCATCAATTACTCAATTGTAACGATAAATTCCCAATTTACTAATTATAGTATATCAAAATAAAATTTAAGACAAAATCAACACATAATTACATCATGATCAGTAAAAACTTTCATACCCCGAAACATGTCAATTGAGTGTATATGCTATCTTGCAATATTTTCTAAATCATGATTCATATGGGTATACGAATATTATGCATGTGAATGAAATGCATCTCGTAAATTCTTAAATGAAATAACTCATGTGACTCAATCTAACAGTTTAATCTCTTAACAATTTTAAGAGGCAGGATATTACATTTAGTCCTAAGTATTTTCTAATGTCTCAGCCCTTTATCTCTTAATACTTGGATTGAATAAACCCAAAATAATGATTAAAATCTATTATGTGATCTCTCAACCTCCATTCCTAAACTAATTGTTACATAGATTTTATTACCACTTTGGACAGCTACATCATATCCTATATCTCTATGTAAATGATAAAGTAACTTGATAAATGGAATGTCCTACATGAATGCCCACTCTCTTGGTACACTCACAACATATTTCTCAGCCTTATATCTCTATGTATACTAAGCATAAGCATCCAAATACCATAAACACGCATAAATGATCATAACATTGCACAAAAGTGAAGTCTTACATGGGTTGAGTAAGAATAATCCTAAAACAGCCTAGCAATCCATCAAACACAACTTAATCATCGTCAATATAGGCTCCAAACTTCGACCCATACAATAAAAAAAATCAAAGAAAAAGATGAGAAAAAGACAGGGAAAAGAAGCTTATTGCATGAGGAAGCAAGCTAGAAATCTGGACAGCTTTGGTGTAGCCTTAGAATCCTTAGTGTTCTCCTCTATGTGCAACTCCAAATGCCACCTTTTTGCCCCTCCTTTGTTCAGCTGTATTCTCCCATGAAAACCCCTTCTTTTTGTCATGCTTTCTTTGTTTTTATGTAGCCCTAAATCACTCACCATGTGGTTGGTACACCAAACCTCAACAACTATCTTTTTTGCTCTCCTTTCTCACGTTTTTGTCACTTTTTTTCCTTATGCCGACCCACTCACGTGCTTCTTCTCTTATCATGGCCTGCCCTCCTAATTTATACAGTTAATTGTTCTTAAAACATGGCTGGCACAAGACTTTTGTGCCAGCCAAGTTTTTAAGTCACGACTATGACTAATAAGGTCATAACCGTCACCACCAATTTCACATTTCTATTATAATGTCCCAGCTTTTATTCCATGCTTCCTTCACTCAATTGCACCATTTAACCTGCCAATAAACCATGAAAATAAGAACTTAATCATGCCTTAACACATGCCAATTAATACAAAAATAACAACACACACAATGAGACTTATGCATGCACACATTGAATGCAATGGTAAGGTTGACACACCAACTTACACAAAATGTATGTACAAACATACTAGAACATAATTAAATACTATCATGGCCATATGCAACATAAAAATACCTAAAACAAGCATAACATATACACAATCATGCAACATTAAAATGAAAAACCTAGTTCATATATACTTTCCAAGCAATAATCACACATAAAATATATGTCAATCTACACTTATCAGATATAAAGTCCTTAAAATATTACAATTTCATCATATCATAAAGAATACTTACATCAAAATATCAAATCTAAAGAATATTAATGTTTTGAGACTCCATAAGTATTATAACAAGAGTTCATATCAAAGAACACAACTAACTAGAAGAAAAACTTGAAAAAAACTTATTAATAGTCAAAAGTTCTATATTTATATTACATATATAGAATTTAACATATGCATCAATATAAGTGAAATTAAAAGAAGAGAAGAAATGAATACTTGGAATTTTATTCAATCAAATATCTGCTTAAATGACATTGACCTTAATTTTCATTTGGTACAAAATCTTCACGATTAAGAAGAATCTCATCATTACCATCATTCAAATTAGTTGCACCAATTCATATGTCAATTCTTTCTCATCCAAGATTATCTTCTAAGTCATTCTCTTCTGTCAAACTATGCTCCTCACAAACTCAATTTGTTAAAATATCAATATGGTCAAGGAAAATTAGATCTACATAATTATTTGTTCTATTAAGAGTCTTAGTAAACAAATAAAATTAAATTATTAAAAAATTGTATTCAATTTAATAATAATAATAATAATAACATACCTTTCTTAAAGCTTTAAATTGTATCGAACTAAGACCAAGTCGTTCAATCTTTTGTGTTTTAATCTATTCCTTTTGTTGGATTGGATAAATAAAATATGCTTCAATTCCTTTTACATTATGTTGTACTCACACATTGACTCAGAATTCGAATCGCAAATTTTTGTGAATTTAGAACACTACTTTCGAATTGGTCCTACCAAGTAGTTGTAAGACAACAAAAGTAACCTTATAAACAAAACAAAATGACAATTAATTTTCAATAAGCAATAAAAGTAAAAAATTTATATATATCTAAATAAAATTTCTCGCTTTGACGAATGACAATGGCATTCCAAAACCACTAAAACCATCCTTACAAACTTTTATTTGTTAGCTTAAGAGATCTTCAATTATCTCATAAACAACAATTATTATAATAGTTTATTGCATTTCTTTATTAACTTTGGCATTTTTTTTTGTAAAACTTGGTATAAAATAGACACTAAGATTCAAAATTTTCCCATCTTTAATAACAGAGAGTAAAGTTGTCTTTCTGATCTCTTATTAATGATTGTAAAATAAGGTGTGCATAAAGAATGCCTATTTTGTATTGTCTTTGATTGTTTCCTTTGCCCTCTCTATAGTATCATAAAAATAACTCATTGCCTTCTCATCACTACCGTCTAGATGAAATATTCTCACGAAAGGCTCTCAAACTAAAATTACAAATTGAAATTGGGACCAAAATTCATAATTTTCAAATATAATTCTAGAAACCTCTACTCCAGCATTAGACCTATCATATTGAAATGCCACATGCTTATCACTTGTAAACATTTGGCTCAACTCATTTTATTATAACAAAACACTAAAATAATACAAAGTTAGTTACAAATCTTATAATAACAAGATAACATAAATTCTTACCATCCGTAAATCCTTTCTCATCAAATTCCGGACTTGTACACGATTATAGATGAACTTAATCACTTTTTGTGCCTTTTGCATAGTTTCATCAATAATAGAAAATTATCTAGCATCTCATATATTTTTTAAAATCAGGTTAATGCAATGTGCAGCACTTAGAGTTTAGTAAAAAAGAACTATACCTGCTCTGCAATCTTTTCCCTATTGCTTTGTAATTAATGTCATTAATGAACAGACCAATATTTTTTGAGCTAACTTCATACATAACTTCATCAAATATCTGAAATAGAGTATTAACATTTCTAACGAGGTCAAATGCATCAATAAATTTCAAAGACATAGTCCCCCTAGCAGAATAAATAAAAAAGCTAACAATAGGCTCATGTCTTTTATTTGTCTGATTATCACACATGATTAAACACTTTTCAAATGCCAAAGTCATTCTTCTTTTATCCAAATAATTGTTTATTTCATGAGCAGAACTACTCAAAAGAGACAATAGCATCCACCATAGGTTGGTAACAAGAAGACTAGGCGATAATGAAAGATATAACTCAATCATATCACTATCTAGGTATTGCATGTCCACATTATGAGTTGTTTCTTTATAATGTGAGGCTACTTGACTCATATGCTAGACGGCTAATGGGTGTGGCCTCTAAACTATGAACTGTGATGGGACCGTAGGGTGCAACAGCGATGTGTGACTTGTAATGGTGTGGCATGCAGTATGCAAGTTGCGATGATGCAGGTTGTAACAGTGTGGGATGCAGTTGCAATCGACAACGTTGGTGTGAGGTGCGTACTACGACGCAAGGTAGAGGAGACGACGACGAAGGGTGGTGAAGCATGGATGATGAGCAGTGGTGACAAAGACTAAAAGAGGAGAGTAAGTGAAAGAGGCAGCAACAATCAACAACATAGAGCCGGTGGGTGGGGGAGGGGGGTTAGGTATGTTTTATGGTTAAAATTTTTCTATCTTATTTTTTTCATTAAAGTCTTGTAAGTGGCCAACATTTCAATAATGATTGGTAACCCGTATGAAACAAGTAATTGCCATACTATTTACCATACTGACTGATACGATAACCTGCATCTTTAATCCTTCAATTAAGTTGCCATATTATTGTTTGATTTCAGTCTATGGATAGTACAAATTGAAGATTATTAAAAGGAAGGAAAAATTTAACAGTCCATGAATTTCAATTTTGTCATTTTCTCTATGATCTTTTTCAAATTTAAGTCATTATCCTTTTTTAATAATCCTTTAGTGGCTTTAATTAATTGTATAGGACAACAAAGAAATAAGAGAATATGCAGTTGATTCCGATAGTGGTTTGTTTCGAATTTGTAAGCATTTTATGCTTAGTTTGTTTTCAGCATAATCTATAGCAATCCACTCTTATAGTGCATATTCCCGAACATACTGACGATATTAGAGAACATACGCTATGAGGGTGGCATGCTAGAACAGTCAGACAATCAAACTCATTACAAATTTTTCTTTTTAAAACAATGCACGCATACACGAAAAATCAATAAACAAATCGGGCCCACTTTATTCGTAAACATTTTCATTCACAATTGTTACTACATTCATTGATCAATCTTATTTTCAAACATTTCAAATTTGAAAAGTTATTACAAACAGAATTATTCAAATACACATGATACAATAATTGCATAATACACAATTTGATACAAAAATAAAGAAATACAAATGCAGACACGAACTGATCCCAACCTCTATCTCTTACTCGAATGTAATGGCTTGACTCTAATTTGTCTAACTGGAGATCTTCTCTAAGCCTGAAAAATAATGTTGCAATTATGGTGAGTTTTACGAACTCAGTGAGTTAACTATCCTCGATGGTTCACTCATATCATATAAAACATCAATTCATATAATCACATAATTCACATCAATCCACTAGTAATCATTTTGTATCATATAACACTATTTTTACAATTTTCACGTTCTCATTCAAGACAATTCAATAATCAATTTAAATTATTCGAAGCATACATATTAAACATATATGCAATGCTTATGAGACTTACTTTCATTTATTACTTTGTTGTGACTGAGTGTCTTTTTACTGGCCCATATCCCTTGTGGATACCGGGCTTATTCAGGTATTGTCCCGTATCCCTTAGTGGATACCGGGTATAATTACAACTAAGCCAGAGGCTCTTATCACGTTCTGAGCTTTAAGCTCTTTTTACTGGCGACTCTAGTCACAATTACCTTTATCTTTCACGCATTCATGTAATGAAATGCATCAATCGTATAAGATCAATCAGTCACTTTATTTCACTTTACACATTCACTTTCATATGCCATCGGACCTTGGTCCGACATTCAACATTTAAGTTGAGAAAACACATAGTCAGTCCAATTCACATTCAATGAGCACTTTCATTATTATTCATGCATCAAACATCTTGGACATTCAATGTCCGGAATCAGTACAATCACATTCACAAAATCATTCAATACAAAATTTAAAACAAACAAATAATCAAATGAATCCATCTAGGTTACTCATAGTACGCTCCAGATTAGCATTAGCTTCCAATATCTAGAAACGTCTAAATGCGAATGTTCTATCCTATATTCACATCATGTAATACACATTGCACACACATTATTAATTGCACAATCTTATGAATACTCAATCACATATATATGTATATGTGTTGTGTATGATGCATGTGCAATGACAATCCCGGGTATATTATCTAAATTCACATCATATGCTCATTCTCATTTCATAATTCATATATGTCTAATTGAACTTAGGTTTACACTTCATTTATGCATGATCATTCTATGTTCACCATTCAATCCTTATCCTTTGTATGTGCCTAGGTTATTCTTAGGCTTACACTTCAAGAACACTTGGTTATTCTAATATCATAACTTAATTTCTCGTCATTTCTTTTCTAACATTATATGCTCTCATAATACCCAATTCTCATTCACATTTAATCACTTAATCCAAGCATCATTCTAGATTTAATTCAAGCTCCATTTTAATCCTAATTTAAGTCCAAATAGATAGTGAATGTCCGATGGGCAGACCTTTACAGGTCATTTGGAGAAATGTGAAATTTTGCTTTAGACAGCAAAATCTGTCCTCGGGGTCTCATAAAAGTTGTAGAACTCGAAGCCCACTTCGAAAGAATACTTAAATGACCTCAACCTGAGATCCACAACAAAAGTTATGCCTCTTGCCCCAACATCTATCCAATTGCATCCTTATTTTCCATATTTCTAATTCTTTACTTGTTACATTCAACATCTTATGCTTGGTCTATCATTTCTAATTTAATTACTCATTATTTCCCCATCATTCTTAACTCCATTTCAACTCAATATCACCCATAAACAAATTATAGTTCATGATTGCTCATGAACACTAAAAACAGAACATATACATATATACATTCATTATCAACTTTCTGCACATATTCGATTTCATTTCCACCTTCATTTCACTTCTAACTGTCACCTTAATTCATCTCATTTCAAGAACATAACTCAACATCTTGGTTAACATAGCTTTCACTTTCATTATACCCTTAATTCACAACTCATAACATCTACAAACAACTCATCACTCATGGTTTTCATACTCTCAAAACAGAACACAAACACATGTATTCATCCATCAATTTACTACACCCAGTACTCAACTTCAAGTCAAAATTTGAAACTCTTAAAGACAGAATTTGAATTCCATTTCTTCATGAAAAATGTAGCCATATGTCTTTAATTTAATCCAAATTAAAAATCATCCCATTTGGATATACAGATTAATGCATGGCTAAAATACCGATGCATATCCAATGGAAAGGTTAAAACTAACATATTCCGGCACACTTTAAACATCATTATCACTTTATCTCTAATCTTTCATCTTAGTTCTTCTCTTTTCAAGACATTGTACTTGCCATTTCTTTAACTTCAATACTTAATCTAATCCATTTCTAAAACATCCAATGATCCACGTTTTTATACATAAAAAACAGAACATGAAAATATCCATTCACAAATCAATTTTTCTGCACTTCTTTCTACATCATTTTTGGATCCATTCTAACTCTAAATCATCTCTACATCAATTTATAAATCATTAATCATAACATATACAAAAGCAAGACATTTACATATATATTTCATCATTCACGACTCACACATATAAATTTCATGATCAAGTCATCAATCTCAAATTACTCATCATATTAGTTTCATTTAGCTTCAAAATTTTCAAAATTTCCAAGAATAGCTTTCCATGCATCTCACGGTGATCAACATGGAGGTGGAGTAGGTTAGGTTTTCTAGTGGTAAGATGAAGAAGATAACAAGGTGAGAGTAGCAAGTGAAAGGTAAGAAAGCTAGGTTTAACGTGAATGCTTGGGAGAAGAGTGTGTCGTATGAAGACAAAAAAATGAAGAAAATGAAGAAGGGAGCATAAGTAACGAAAATAATGGGTGAAAGACAAGGATATTGGTATTTCAAAGAAGAAAATATCGTGATGGTGAGTGGTAAGTGTTGTGACACTTGTCACTTACCACTTGTCATTTTATTGTGGTCTCCATTTGACCACCTTTTAATAACTAATCTATTTGTCTCCATATTCTAATCCAATTGTCTCTCAATTTTCAATAACACTTGTGAATAAATTCCAAAGTCATTTATCAAAATTTTCATTGCCATTTGACAGTTAATTCTACTATCATTTATCAATTGTCTTACTACTTGACATTTTTCCTAATCCAAAAATACCCAAAATTTCAGTAATTTCCTAAATTTTCACCAAAAATTCTGAGTCAATAAATATGCTCTCCAAATCTATTTTTTAACACATATAATTTACAATTCCAAATATAATCACATTTATAGATCAATTACACCTGGAAAATATCAATGAATGTATGTATAGTCATTTTAATGTGTGCAATAATCAAATTCACGTGTATGTATGCTAACATTATACATGAGCATGAAATGCATATTTCTAACCTCTCATTGCTATTTCTCAATTATAGAAATCTAGGGTTCTAAAGCTTAGTATGAAAACGGGATATTACATAATCAATCAAATCAATACAAGAAAACTAAAAAAGATTTCTGCAAACATTTGTAGAAAAGATCACAATCTACATAATTTTCAGATAAAATGTAAAGCCAAATCGAAAAGAAATAATCTTCTTCTTAAGTTCCAACCTTAGAGACACAATCTACCAAGTTATACAAGTGATGTGATGGCAAGGAATAAGGATTTTTTCCTACACTATTTTAAGATTACATTTTCTTTGCAAAATTGTGGCGAAATTATAACAAGATGTTATCTAATTTCTTTGTTTTTTTTCGAGTCTCTTTAGTCCAAAAGCAATATTCTATTTTATGTTTTTCATTTTTTGAATTAAGTCAAAATTGTGTTTAATCAAGTTTCTACTTTCTATTTTTGGCTTTTTTAGTTTTTATAATTTACGAAAATGATAAGATAATTTTGTTACAATATGATTTACCATTAATTTGATATAGTATATAATATTAATTGCTAAAAGTTATGAATAATGTAATTTGATTATTTAATTTATATAATCAATTTTTAAAATTTTTAAAATAAAATCATAATTTGGACCATACATAAGTAGGAAGTCTAGTGCTTTTACTAGTAGATTTTGCTCTTTTTTTATGTAGTTAATTCTATATATATGTATATAGTTCCTATTAAAAGAAGAAAAGGAATATATATATATATATATATAAAGAGTACAAACGACAAAACACCGATTAAAAGGAGAAAAGGAGAGATGAGTGTAGGGGGAGGTCTTTTTCACTAATCCTGTGCCAGCTCTCTTTCACGCCTTCTCATTCAATCATTTTATAATAAATTAATGAAATGTGTGAATGAGAATGAGCAAACCAGGTTGATACAGGAGAGGTGGAAGTGGAACACAATATCTGTTCATAAACTACTACCAACATGAAGGAAGCAGATCAGAATTTGTCAGTTTATGCACATAATAAATTGGAAAGTATATGTGTAGAAAATTGTGAAGTTGCTGTGGACAAATATAATTGATTTCATCGACTGTAGGAAAGGGGACATTCAATGACAATTTAATACACTCACACGACAGACCTACCTGCCTCCATCTTCCCCTCCTACTCTGTCTCGCCTCTCCTTTAAATATCACCTCTACATCACATTAATGCCAAAACCGCAAGATCTCTCTACCCATTCACATTCAGATTCACATTCCTCTTATGCCAAAATCATATATTCGAAGCCTTACACGTCCATCTCGCACCAATTCTCTGCAGAGTTTGAAGTAATTGAGAACAATGAAGATCGCTTCTCTCTTCAGGAACAGACAAACTACTACGCAAACAATCCGTTCTTGGCAAAAATGGCCTTCATGCAAACAACCAAAGACTCTGTCTTTCAGGGAAAGAGATGACATGTTCAAGACTGTAAACTCAGTTTTCTTCAACCCTTCTGATGGTGTTGAAACACCAGACACATGGTTCACGAACGAATCATCAGAGGCCACTAGCTTCCCTACTCAGTCCGACGACTTCGATGGAGAATCACTGGAGATGATTGTAAGAGGCGTGGTGAGATCCGAGAGGCTATTTTTCGAGCCCGGTGACACGAACTCGATACTCGAAGAGGCAAAGCCTGGAGGGTTTCCATTCAAAGAAAGCGTTGTCTTGGCTATGGAGTCAGAGGATCCATACATTGACTTCAGAAGGTCAATGGAGGAGATGGTGGAGTCTCACAGCCTCAAAGACTGGGAGTGTTTAGAGGAGTTGTTGGGATGGTATTTGAGGGTTAATGGGAAGAAGAATCATGTGTTTATAGTAGGAGCATTTGTTGATCTCTTGGTTGATATTGCAGGTTCTGGTTCTAGTTGTTGTGATTCGGTCACTTCATTTTCTTCTGCTCTTTCATCTTTTCCTTCATCTCCTTTGTGTTCTGTTAGGGGACGGAATGAGGAAGATAAAACTCTGTTGTCTTGACCTGATTGTACATTTTTTATGTGTGAATATTAGTAGGATTAATTACAAGGGGAAGAAAAGGAGATTGACGATTTCTCTGTCCCCATATTGATGAGACATTGTTCTGTTATTGGAATATCTAATTTATTGTGCAGAGATGTCAATGCCATGCTATCTCAGCGTCATCGGACCTGATTTCAAGAAGGGATCTACATAGGACACTTCCTGGACTGTAAATCCCAGCGTTCGTACTTCCATCTGTTAAGACATTTCGACCAGATGCTTATTCTAAGAACCAATGAAGCAACTTCTTTGCAGTATCTGTATTTACAGCAAGACAAACGAAATGCCATTTCACCATACATAAAAAAAAGCCAAAAGTTATAAACTATAAAATCAGCAACCAAATTAAGATAGTCTTTATGTCATTCATGAAATCCACCTATTGTTCCAAGGGAAATAGCCATTTATGGTCCTCTAACACAATCAATGATCCCAGGAATTGATCACCAGCCATACATATATAAAAACTTAAAATAGATTTAAAAAAGAAAAAGAAAAGAACTTCCCATACATTATCTATCCCATAACAATCATGAGAGGGCAATATCACAAAAATGGGTTGGCATTCAATCCTGCATGCAGTAAAATAATTACAGACATTTTTGTATTTGATTTTCTAAAAGTCAAGTTGACTGAATTTCTATAAAATGTAGCATATAAATCATAATAAAACATTAATCTTAATTCGTACTTTATTCTAAAGCCTGATCATTTTCTTGTTGTATCCTTCAAACCGTTTTAAAATTGATCCATCTTAACTATTGTAGCCGCACAAGTGTCGAACTTCTAACGATCTCCATTGATCGAGTTAAGAGAACTCTACAACTATTGCCTGAGAGAGTTAAGCAAGGAATGTTAGCTCCCTTAGAACTTAAGCCTATTTATAATAGGTTTTGAATATTTTAATAATTTAATTCTAATTTCAATTACACTTTAATTAGAATTATAAATAATTCTAATTAAATACAAATTATGCCCACATAATGCTGGTTCCCGTTACCGGAACCCAGCCTCTTAACAAACATACCTTCATACCTGAGCGTGGTACCCCGAAATCCTTTCTCAAACATGCTGGGCCCCATTGCGGTTGAATCGCAAAACGTGAGCATACTATTGCTCGATGTGAGAACGTGGGCATAATCCAATACATTAAAGCTTAAAGTTTCATATTACACTTTAAACGCAGCTTACCCGCATCCATACACATACTCATAATTCTATTTAGCATCAACCGTACATAATCCATAACTCAAGAATAAGCATTCTTTACAAGTTGACATAGCTTTTCAGACCAAAAACGTCAATGCCTCAAAATCTCACGATACATCAAGCACTTGAGCTACTTATACTGACAATCTACAAATCCTTGCTTAAATTACAAAATATACAAAATCCGAAGTAAAATCTTGACTCTCCTTCATTTCGTCTTCACTTATTACCTGGACATGGGGAGGAAAATGGGGGGTGAGCTTAAAGCTCGTGGGTAACAGGTTTATAACCAGAATAAGCAAAACCGTTGAAAAGTTCATTTCCCGTATAGAAATCATAATGAGTTCGTAAAATGCTTCATATAAAGATCATCATGAATTCATATAAAATGTTTCGTTCTCAAAATTCTCAGTCAGTTTTGCAATTCGAATTCACAAATGCATAATCACAAACAGCATCTCATAACACTCAATTATGCACCAATCATAACTATGCGAAGATGAAATGCACAAACAAGCGGCTCGAGAGTTCCGTGGAACAGGACGGATAACCTGAGGGTTATACCGTAAACAGGACGAGTCCATTTTCGGATCTCGTAGACCCACAAGCGAGCAGCCAGGAGAAGGCTATATGTCGACGTACACGTGACTAACAGGACGTTCCTCTCTCGCCCAAACAAAGCACATATTCATTTCCGTATGTTCAGAATGCCATGAATTCTTTAAGGCATAGCATATAATATTTCAATGAAATTCCATCTTTATTTCCCATTTCATCAAAGTTCATATTCCGATTCACAATATGATTTTTCAAATCATTCGTACTAATAAAAGCAATGTTCATGAAGCAAATTTGAAATCAGAAAACTTCTTTGTGATCTACTCCTTCTCTGATATCAAACGTGCTGGGCCCGGTTCTTGAAACCCAACACCGCAACCATGAAACGTACGCATTTTCTTGCTCATCATACACTCAAATCTCTTTACCCGTTAAATTCCTTAAGTAACTAATTTCCCAATATTACATTCATCATTCATCGATTTACACAGTTTCCTCAAATGTTCAAAAGTATTCTTCTTGATTGGTCAAATACATTCAAAATCATCACCTCTAATTGATCTGATTTTACTTGAATCACTTAACTTTCTATTATATGATACGATCGGGGCATTGATAACTCCAACAAATATAACCCAGATTTTCTTGTGCCCATAATTAATTCTTGAAATTCATCGACTTATTCAATGCCTATTCATTCATGCTAGTTTCCCATACATGTCAATGTATTTAATACTTCTCTTTGTGTGTTGGTATCACATTCCTCAGATTCAAGTCGTATCTCCCGAATATACTTACACAGAATATCACGTGAACCTAAATACTCCTCAAATTCAGAAATCCCTCATATGCTCCTTTACATCAAATGTAAGACATACTTTTCATTGACACATTCTAATTCTCTTGCTTAAGTATCCGCTAGATATGACTCCAATATTTACTTTCGAATGGTTACATATTCCCTTTTTATCAGTCCTTTCATTAATTGTTCTTAACATAACAAACTGATATGCTTAACCTAACGTCGTAAAATCTCTTCTTCAATTGTTACTTTGATCCTCATTGATCATGTGAAACATTTCTCTCTTTATCAAACGTACTAACACCAATTTTATTCTAGTTTTTCCCAGAATTCACCTTTTTCTGATGTTATATCATTTCCTAATGTCAATTTCCATATTGAGTGCCTCAACTCTTCGCATTTGATTCTTCATCCTTTTTCCTCATCTCATTCATGCATAAGAGTCCCCATCTTATACGTACCTTTAATTTTCCTACATATCATTTTATTAATCTTCCACATGTATATCCTCAATCAATTTGAAATTATCGATGCATAATCATCATAAAATTCTGATCTCAATTTCCACTAATATCTTATCAAAATCACTATATACATAAACCAATATTTCTTAACATATTTATACAAGTCAATGATCCAATTCTTACTGACCTTTAACATGGACCAGACCATCACTCAAAACAATCCTCTAAATTTCTATACATATATCTCTATCACTTTGTCCAATTTTATCTTGAAATTCTAATCTCGAATTCATAATCATAAACCTAAAATCAGTCATAAATCTTAACCTTAATCAAACAATCACTTCGGTTCCAATTTCCTCTTCTTATGATCATAACAAGGTTATAATTTCATTGCACTCTACTTGTACGTTCTAATCTCATCACGCATATATATATATATATCCCTACGTTCCTCAAATAGTCCATAGCAGTACATTCGGATCTATATCACTTTCAATAATATATCACCACAGTACCATATTAATATTGGTACCAAGTTTAATAATATAACATCCTCCTATACAATTGCATTGAATCATTACCTATCATAATTATCCATATACTATTTCTGCTTTCTAAATTTCCTCAATTTTCTTCTTCTCATATCGTGCAGGAGTATCATCATTTTTTGAAAACTCGCTTTTCATAAACTTGTATTCTTTTAAAAGAAAACCTTTTCAAAGTCTTTTCATTAATCATAAACACAAATCATGTAGCAACATGAAACATTTTCACAATTCACACAGAAGCAATTAAGACAACATCGATGATGCAATTTAAGTCATTAAATCTTTCTTGATTTGAAGAAAACAATGAGTGGCTTATTTATTCTATTATAAACGTGTACCCACCGCGATTTCCTTGTTCAAAGACTTGCTCAAAGGTTCCTTATCCTTTGCTTCCCTTGCTTTCCTTGCCTCACTTGATTTCCTTTAACAATAGCCAAAAATTCCATTCAATTTGGTGTGGAAATCGGGAAGTTATACTAAAACAACTTGAACTATAGCTTTTGCTGAAATAATAATTTTATGCTCAACTTCCAACCAAAATTGGATATTCTTAGAGACTGAATTTGGACTTCATTACTTCATACAAATTGTAGCTCTATTCTTTAGTTATAAAAAGAATCAAAAATCACCTCAATCCGACATCTACAGCAAAAGTTATGCCCAAAATACTAAAGCATGTCAGTGCTGGAAGCTGGCACGTCGCGACGAGAAAATTGTTGTTCGTCGCGACGTCTGCAACCGTAGGTCACGACGAACAAACCCAGAAACTTCCAAAAACCCGTTTTCTTCACATTTTTCACCCACACACTTCCCATCTTTCATATATAACCGATCTAACCTTAAATCATC
>JANKOD010000004.1:17564834-17579723 GCA_026284645.1 Erythroxylum acuminatum | reverse complement strand
ATAATATTTTAATTAAATATAATGTAATTAATTAAAATATTATTAATTAGTTACATAAAGCCCTTAATTAATTAAAAATATGTAATTAATTAAATATAATGTAATCAATGATTCCCATTCCTCTCAATTACTAGGGGAATGAAGGATTGCCAAGAAGTGGGTAATGAAAATGTTACCCCTTTAATGATAGTTTGTTGCCAAATACAAGTTTTCATTCCATTCCTATACATTTTTTTCCATTAACCCCAACCAAGCACCCTAGTTCTCATTATTTCTCCTTTTCAAATTGATCTGTCCTTAAATCTAACACCTTCATTTATAAAGTGAAAGCATTTGGAACTTGGCTAAGAACATATCTTTCACATATCCTACTCTTGCTCTCAAATCCATTCCTTTCCAATCATGTTTATCTCTCATTTTTTACTTTGTACAAAAGGCTTGAACTATGCCCAAAGTTTTTATTATCATTTCTTCCCTTTAAACTCTCACACTCACTCTTATAAATCTGGAGTGGATCATGTCTGTTTCTGTCTATCATAAATTTTATTAATAGAGATAGATGATAATGTTGCAGAATTTGTTAACTACAGCCCTTTTAACGTTGTTCTCAATATTAGTATCATTATCACAATAAAATGAGATACTTGCCACTATGCAACAGATTTAAATATCTACACGTCACTCCGTTGCTTATTGATAACTAAATAGAGCTTAATATGGTTGAGATGGGTGGATTATTCATTGGGGGAACACGTAGGAAGGCTTTAGGCTAGTTGAATTGTTAAGCTTGTCTATTTAATAAAAAATTCATTGAACCCAAGGCATAAGATTGCGGATTGAAATCGTCTTCATGCATGTAATCGTTTAAAATTTGGAGTTAGAGCTTTGCTTTCTGCAAAGAATTTACTCGACTAAGATGAAAATTAGTGTAGATGTAAATGACTTAAAGGTATCTTTTCATAATTGAGATTCTCTTAAAATATCTCGCAGGAACAAAAATAAATAAATAAATAAATAATTCGTTAAAAACATGGAAATGTTAGTATTACAAGGGGAACACCCTTCTACCGTAGCTCAAATCTCACAAGAGGTCTCATCTCTCCTCTCAGAATCTCGTTCTAGCTTACAAGAGGTCCAGGGGGAACACCGTATATCTCATCTCGCAAGAGGTCCCATCTCTTCTCTGAGAATCTCGTCCTAGCATCCTTTTGTGACGTTGCACTGTGTTTGTGAGTCGTCAGAACATCGACTTCCTGCCTCAGTTTAACTCCTGACTTTCTGGATTGCATCTTGTTCTCACGTATTATTCTGATCAGCTACCCTTGTCTTCGTTCTTGTAGACTGGCTTTCGCAGGTAGTTGAACGAGGCGCGGCTGAGAAGGAGACCTCCCGTTCATAGCGTTTTATCTTCCTGTAAGTTTTCCTTTTACTCTTTTCTCCCCAAAAGCATGCCTAATTTGTGTCCCCTTTTCATAAAAAGCACACATACCCCGTTTACCCCACGCCTGTCCTCATTATCCTGTTCTGGGATCAAAACCCTTACCCACATATCAATTTCGCTCCGATTGTCGGCGAATAACTTCTTTACTGTTCCTTCCTTCTTCGTACAATCTGATTGGGTCATCTCTGTTCAGGCGATTAAGAGTGTCGCATGCTCGTCTTTTCCCAGTGTCTACAGCTAGGCCTTTTCCTCCGCTTCAAATTCGGTGAGTTCAATTTGTAAAGCCTTCTAGATTAAAGTAATTGAATATCATGTGATAGATTCAATTCCTTGTTGTTGTCTATAAATGTTGAATCTAGCTCTTTTTCCTTTCGTAGTATACTGGAGTCCCTAGTATCTAGTGAGTCTTCTTTATTTACCTGATTTTCCAGGATTGGACTATTTTTTCTGAGTAATCCTGCACTTGCTTGCATAGCAGGAGCTGCTCTCTGATCTTCATCTTTACCCTCTCCACTAAAACATCATAGGTTTTTTGTCTTCGAAAAGATTCTGCAATTTTTTTCATACCATATTTCTTGTAAGCAACTTCCTAGGCTGATCAACCACACAGCTGGGTTGGCTTCTTATTTGTGTTTGTGAGGTATGTCCTTCCGCCTAGCAAAGCTAGCTACTGGTTTTCTGATTCTATTTTGCATTTATTATTTCTTTGGATTCAGAAGAAAAGAGGTTAAATTGGGGGGTTGTTTCAATATGGTGATTTCGTGGGCGTGTAAAATGATGGCGGAGAAAGTGGGAGTGAGTGGGCAGCGACAAGTGTTAGACTTGACAGAAACTGCAGCTTCTAGAATAAGGCAACTTCTTCACCAACGGAACCGCCCTTTCCTTCGACTTGGAGTCAAGGCTCGTGGCTGCAATGGCTTATCCTACACCCTTAACTATGCAGGTCAGCTCATAATTCCATACACTTTTTGTTGTTTCAACCATGTTATTTTTGAGAGTTACTGAGGAAAATTTTCACAACTTTTGTTTCTTGTCCACATGTCCCTTTGGGTCTAAGAATCCTATAGAACATTACCTCTCTATCTAGTATCAGATTGTTTAAGTCTAGGTTCTTGCAGCCCGTCAAGCACATTAGTCCAGTTTCGACATCATGAATTCCTTCAATAGTAATTTTAATTGGCCTTATGCTCTTTAATTGGTTTGTTCAGTGATCATGATAAGCTCATACATGTTTTGTCCCTGATACTCTTCATACTGCTATGAATAAGTTTTTCAGGTGAGCTCAAGTTTTTGTGAGCTCACAAAGTATCCATTCTGCAAGTGAAATTTATGTCTACAAAGTTTAGACAGGAGTTGCCCCATCTGATTCTCTTCCTCTTGAGTGCTTGACAAACATATCATGTAAAAGAAGTGTTTTACTTCTTATATTTCATTGATACAAGCAGCCTATATGTTTACAGAGCTTAGTCATGCTTTAGAGGAAATATTTTATTCTAATTAATCCATATGTTGTAGCTTCCTATTTTGTAAAGTCAATCCCTAAATTACAGTTTACCTAATATATAACAACTATGGAAAGGAAACCTAGTCTCACCTAAATCTAATTAAGAAAATATAACAGAACAGATCTTTTTGGACAAGAAATTAAATATCGTATGTTTAGCATAACAGTAAGAAAATATACAAAACTAATAATTAAATCTGTCCATAATAATTTTGTATTGAAATAACAGTATTTTCAGCTCCTATATCAATCTACTCGATTTCAAAAAGAGATTGGCTCCACCAAGTTAATCTTGATATTCAGCTTATCTTCAACAGTCCAACTGCATTCAGTTGTTTGTTTGCTAAGCCTCTTTAATGAAAAAACTTTGATATGAATTGCCATGCCTTGATTGATGCATATTCAATAATTTCAGTTTTAACAAGGGATTCTATGAAACTGAGCTTCAATCATAAGTTCAGTCAGTTGAATCTTTAACTTGTCTATGGCCTGTTTTGAAATTTCATAAGACCTCCATCAATAACAAGATCACACATGTTACTTTCACAAACATTTCGTGTTCGAAAAATACAATGTCTCCAAACCTCCTTGTCCTTGTACATTGTTGTTGTGCTGTTTGCTGTATCACTAAGGACTCTCCTTTTGCTGACTAAATTTAATCGTTCTCCATCTCCTCACCATCTTCATAATAAGTTGATTCTAATTCTTCGTCAAACTCAGTTCAGTTCAACTTGTGTTGAGGATAAGTAAAAAGTGGAAAGGAAACCTGGTCTAAGTAGGAAAATATGACGAATTTAGTCTAATTAGAAAAATATAGCAAAATTAATGTTTTGAGATGAGAAATTTCATACTTCCATAATTATTTTGTATTAGAAAAACAGTAATTTCAATTCCTGCATCAGTTCCCCAATTGCATAAACCTTAATCATTGTGATTCCATGCATATGCTTACAAATCCTGTGATATTATTCTGGTAATAATGATGGCTGTGGATGTAACAGTTAATTAAATGATGGGGGGTAGGAAATGCTTCAGCATTTGTGTATGGAAGGTTGTTTTCAATTGTCAACTTGAAAATACACTATTGTAGGTGTTAGTGTTTCACCCAAAGGCTGTTTTCAATTGTCAACTTGAAAATACACTATTGTAGGTGTTAGTGTTTCACCCAAAGTAGCACTTTATAGATCAATCTTTATTTCCCCCTAATGAGAAGGTGCACTATCTTTAGAAGTACTTGCTTTGAAATTATTTCTTCGTTTCTTTTCAGATGAGAAAGGGAAGTTTGATGAGTTGGTTGAAGATAAGGGTGTGAAGATACTAGTTGATCCAAAGGCGTTGATGCATGTCATAGGAACGAAGATGGATTTTGTGGATGACAAGCTCAGGTATGAGTTGCTCCGCTTCTCTTATCGATCAACCTATGCAAACAAACTATGCCAGCGATTGTGATTCAATAGCCTAGAAATAACTGAAGACTACAGTCTCTCTCTCTCTCTTTTTTTCCATTTCAGGATTACATTTTATTCTCGTTGGATTAATCAGTTACTATCACTCTGATTTGATTCAAAAAAAAATTTAACAGATCTGAGTTCATCTTCATCAATCCCAACTCTAAAGGACAATGTGGTTGCGGTGAATCCTTCATGACAACTAGTAGCGCAGAAGCCTATAAACGTGGTGGTTAGCATCATTTAATGTATATCAACTAGAAAACGCAAGGAATGATTTGTAAATCTAGTTATTGTCTTGTTTGCCGAACCCGTTGTGGCACCATTTTTCTGATATCAAATAAAATGGTTCGTGTAATTTCGGGTATCTTAAACTGGTATGTAGGAGCATTAATAAAATGATGGTAGCCTAAGAATGAAGAGAGTTGAAGAAACCTTTTTAAACTGTAGGGAATTTCTTCTTTTTGTTTGAAATCCATTAAACAACAGTAACTTTAGTGTTAAGGCCAAAGGCTTTGGCAGTGATGAGAGCACCAAAATTGTGCTGTGGTCAATATTTGAGCGAGCACAGCAAAGCAGTATAATGTTTATGTACATAGCGAAAAGAAACTTACAAATAGCAGTGTTTCAAAATTTTAGATTGGTCCAAACACCAATTGGTAAATAAAATAATGCTTTATGAGAACTACTTAGTTGCAACTGAAACTGACCTCGTAGACAAAATTTGTTTCCTTTTTCTTTTTTAACTTACCCACCGATATACAAAAAAGATAATTAATTACATGCCCAACATTGCCATACAGATCAGAGAAGCATATTGGTTCCACGCAACAACCTACCACTTACATCTTCATCCAAGAAATGCCTACATAAACGCAATCCTTAGAGGAACATATTTAAATCTGAGAGGTCATCCATGGGTATTTCCAGGCCTTCTGTAGGAATTTCAAGGCCACCTAACTCATTTTCTACGTCAAAGTTTAGCAGCATATTAAGATCTTGGTGGTCACCCAAATCTTCGGTCACATCTAATTCCAAAGATCCAAAGGCTGTAATATCTGTTCTATCCCTGTTTTCAATAGATAAATTTCGAGGATGACCATCATTTGATGTTGTTCCTGTTTCTTGTTTCTTATTGCTACCTGTTTCTTTGAATTTGTTAACATTTCCACCTCCTGGAGTTGATAGCTGAGCTGTCTTCTGCTTGGGCTTTGATTTTGTCTTCCGGTCACCTTTGATGCTGGTCTGTGATGCTCGACCAGATTTGGAGACAGAATTCTTAGCTAATGCATCTCTGTCCCTTTCTCTCTCAGTTCTCTTTCCTTTGGCTCCACCTGGCAGCATATTATTAAGAGATGATGCGGCTCGGAATGAACCATTACCACCTACATCATCAAGCAGCACTTCCTTCTTCTTCCCTTTGTTAAATACCCTTCCTGTTTTAGATAAATCCTGATCGCAACTGTGAGGAAGGGTATCAAATGCATCAGACGTGCCCATGCCATGTTTATCACTGGGACAATCGTGCTGTTCGTGACTAATGGGGAAAGAATCTGCGACTTGAGCAAACAAAGTTTGTATTTTAGGTGTTAGACATAGGATTCCACATCACATGAAGAATATGACTCTGCATCAATTTTCCCTATATCATGCCCCGCTACACACTCCCCCACCCAAAAAAAACAATACTGCCTTCCAGAATCCCAAAAGGCAAAGTGTAAAGCATCACAGAACAGGAATTATATTCCTTGCAAACAATAAGCAGACAAAGAGCAAAACCTGATGCTCCAGTATCCTGCTGAGAACAAGGAGTTTCGGAATGCAGATTCTTCGCGATTGCCGAATTGATGCCAATCGTGATATGTCTGTCCTTTCCATAAGGAGGTGTTGCACAAATTACATCTCGAAGCACAGTTTCGCTAAAGCAACATTTGCCTGTATCTTCAAATCTTCTAAATCTACCAAGAGTTCTCTTCATAAAAGCCAGAGCCACTGGCTTTGAAACCCTAGGGACCCCAAGTTTAGCAGCAGTGCTCCCTCTAGTGGCCTGTAAATCATTAGAAGTGGTATAACCAGAGTTAAAATGAAATCACAGCTGAATAACAACGAGTGCAAAAAGCATATGCCAAACAATTTTCTGTACAAGATGACAACCAATACAAAATATTAATGGAGAACGTAATAACGTATGGTACATTTTATCAAAATAATAAGTAAAATTATTATATGCTCATTTCATATGCTTTTATACAGCAAGGCTATCAACCCTTAATATTTCCCAACTGTTTGATCACCATGTACAAAGATAGGGCTGTAACAAAATATTTCTCATCAAGAAATTCAGAACAAGCATCAAGCTAATAACTATAATCAAAGCTCTAAGAGTTTCAGACTGCAAAAACTGGGTAGCTCTATAAATCACACAACTCAAAAGATAAATTACTGTAACATAAAAAATAGAAATATTTTATTATTTTTTCATTCACAACATTAACAGGAAAATATCCCAAATGACCTCCTGACAATGATCCAAATTGCAGTTCAGAAATAACATCAGTTCGATATGTGTATACTGAACTAAGGCAAAGTTCTCCTATTACCCAGACCTTCGAACATATATTACTTTTCTAGATTGTAATTAGCTTCATTATTATCTTCCCAAAAATAATTAGTAATTGTTAGCAAGCTTGGATGATTGCTATAGATATGCAAATGGAAAGAGTTCCCCAGTTCAGTCCAAACTGTAAAAAGAATCCCAAAATTCACACCAATCCTGGAGGGCAAACTGATGAGACAATGTTTGTGGAAAGGGAAAATAGACAATAGCAAAGAGAAAACGTCAGCTCAACCCATAAAGACTGCCGTACTGATCCGACAAATTTTAGCAGTCATAGTTATATTTGACAAATTTACTATCGCGAATTACATCTGGCACCATAGCAGGAATGTCCTCCATCATTAGGATTACCAATAGACGCTTAATACTTTCATTAACTTTTGCTATTAGGCAATTCTTTAAATCTTAATTAAGATGGAGCAGTAACAACTTTCCAAAGAGCATGAACAGAAATAATTTATAGTTTTGCATCACAAATTCCACTTTTGAACTGTCAGATCCTAGATTCAGTTGTAGAACACTAGTATGTTGCGCAGATTTGGGATGAGTGGGACTCATACTTTCTCACCATGCCTTCTCCATGCGCACTCATATGATTCACTCTTAAAGCAACATATCAAACCACCCACCATCCCCACATCTCCTCCCCCGCTTCCACATTCCATGCACACTCATATGATTCACTCTTAAAGCAACATATCAAACCACCCACCATCCCCAAATCTCCTCCCCCTTTTCCACATCCTTCCAAACACAAAAATAACAGTAAGCCACCCAACAGCTTCTCTAATCCCTTGAAGGGAGGTTCGGCGTAAAACTAGCTAAACACTAGGATGCTAAAAAGCTTAATGCCGTCTACAGTTTCTCTATATTTGTGGCCATAGTGGCAAGAAAATGAAGTGACAGGATATTGGTGTGAATTGGAATCAGTCTTCAACCGAACCTAATTTATCCAACTTACATCTATTAAACCAAACAATGCTTTTTAACTTCAGGCTTTCACATAAACCAATAAGATTCAGGCTTAGGCTTAGGTGATTTTGATATGTTAAAAAGAGATACCCTAACACTCCAGTGAGAAGATGAGAAAAAATAGGACTTAGAGACTGCTCAAGAAAAAAAGGAAGGCCTAAAAAGAATTGGAGTAAAGTGATCAGGAATGATATAGCTATGATGGAACTTACTGAAGATATAGCCAGCAATAAAAAACTTTAACTTACTAGGATACAGATAAAGGGCCTCACATAGAGATTTTTTCAGAGAGTAAAACATATAATACTTCAGTTTAGTTGGAACAAATAATAAGAATAAAAACAAAAAACCAAAGGAAAGAAAGCAATAACTACCAGCTGCTTTTTGTAAGCCAACTCAACAAGCCTATCCATGGCAACCTGTTCAAGGGCCCTGCAAAGTAACATATAAACTTAGTGTACGAAAGTTTAGACTCCTAACATAAATCAATATTCAAATATACTGAATGTCTTACTGTAGTTCACATTCTTTTACTTGGTCGACTGCTTTGACGATCTTGTTCAAGTGTTCCTTCTTTTTACATATCTATACAAGCAAAAAATCCATGGTTAAGTGGCACATGTAGAAATACATAATGAAGCATATTGAATGCACAACAAAGAAAGAGAACATGGCGAGGAAGTGAAGACCTACTAATAAACCTCCTGAAAGATATAGTACCACAGAGAAATTGATGAGAATATGTTACGTTCCCGACTCATGGATCGTGTCACAGGGAGATTCACACAAAAATCGAAATCAAGCAAATAATCTTTGTTCTTGCCTTTACCCGAATTCTTGCGTCGACCTATTTTGATAAGTAATTCGGCTCATCAAAGGGAACCCGAAACCTCTGAATTCATTAGAGAGAACTCAAATCTCAATTGGGATAATTTTTCTTGTTACTTTCTATTCCTCCGTAAAGCCATAAATAGGCAAACGTTTTACAAGCAATAGAAGTCCTATCATAGTAAGTTTCTAGAATAAGTAATGCCTATCTCATTGTATCAATTGCCAAATCACAATTGATCTTTTATTGAAATAAAATCTAACTAGATAACTTCTAAATCGACAAGGCCTTTATTGAAATAAAATCTAACTAAATCACTCCCAAATCAGCGAGGCTTCAACACTCCTTCCGCTTGTAGGACTGACCAATGAACGCGTCCATAACAGAATATAAACAGTAAAAAATACTTAACCTGTTGATGTAGCTCCTTCTGCAATTTAATGATATTTTGACTAATTACATCATCCTCTCCATCTGCTAAATCAGGCTGTCAAAAGACATCAAATGCAAGAGATGAAGCCCAAATAGAAAAACAACTTTAGAAGTCAGACAAAAATGAAATCAATCTTTAGGGCAAAAGATTTGTGTACATGCACTAAAACCCAGTATTCAGGAGCAAAAGAGAGACAGGTTCATATTTTTAAAGAAATTACATTATTTCATTAGCATCAAAAGTCTAAATAGTCCAATTGGATCCCAAAAAATGTCATGGGAACATTTAGTCAATCGTGGCAACCTCACTCTGCCCCAAAGACACACCTTGGCCCAAGCCTTATCAAGTTACATTACTCTTACTCCTAGATGACGCGGGATATTTTAACAAATTTAATACACTCTCCTCACACCCTACAGATATGCAAGTGGTCCAATATCAAACAATTAGGGCTGACTCTAGTACCATGATAAAAATGCACCTAACAATTAGGGCCGACTCTAGTACCATGATAAAAATGGGCCTAACTCTACCCTAAAATTCACCTCAACAGGGGAGGAATAGGATTGTGTCCAAATTTGAGTAAGAACTGTATTTTATGCATATCTCTAAATTTTACATCAAGAATTACTTATATAAAAAATTCTAGTACCTATAAATAGAAACTAATAATTTTAATACAATATCAAATCTCATAATTTATGAGAGACTCTAATCCTATGATTTATGGGATAGTCTAATATAATAGGAAACTTAATAAAATACAATCAATCAATCAATCAATATACATAATTTTTCCACACTCCCCCTCAAGCTGGTGAATAGGTGTTTTCCATTCCCAGCTTGGAAAAAATAGTCTGAAAAATTGAGTTGCTCAAACCTTTGGTGAGAATATCAACCAACTGACCATGAGCAGACACATAAGTACAAATTAATCCCCTTTTTAAACTTTCCTGGATAAAGTGCCTATCAATTTCTCTGTGCTTTGTCCGATCATGTTGAACTGAGTTATGAGCTATACTAATTGCAGATTTATTATAGCAATATAGTCTCATAGGGCCATCCCACTTAATCTTCAAAACTTCAAGAATAATCTTCAACCAAAGTAGTTCACACAAACCTTGAGCCATCGCTCGAAACTCAGCCTCTACACTTGATCGAGCCACTACACCTTGTTTTTTGCTTCTCCAAGTCACAAGGTTCCCATCAAGAAAAGTGCAATATCCTAGGGTTGATCTTCTGTCAATAATAGTTCCAGCATAATCAACATCAGTGTACACCTCAAGAACCAAACCTCCATTTCTTTTGAACAAAATACCCTTCTTTGGTGTTCCTTTAAGATATTAAAGTACTCTTTGAGCTGCTTGTAGATAAACTTCCTTTGGGCTATGCACAAATTGAGTAATTACACTTACTGCATATGCTACTATTTTTGATCGTGTGGGAGAAAAATAAATTAGTCTTCCTACTAAATGCTGACACATCTCTCTACCTACTACAACATCCTCCTCTGCTTTTTCCAAGCTTGAGATTCGGATCAATAGGAGTGCTTGTGTTAGGACCAATGTGGTCGAGGGTAATTCAGGAAGGGGGGAGTATAACAGAGACGTAAATAAGCCTAGGATATGGAGAGTATACTCGAGGAGAAAGAAAGAGGGGGCAAAGAGAAGTGACTTAGTTAGTTAGTGGCTGAGTTGGCACAAGGGCTAGGTTGTAACAAAATGGCCTCAGTAGGTAGTTTTGAGGAAAGAGGGAGAGGAGAGAGGGGTAGGAGAAAAGTAAGAAGAAAGATATTTTAGGCAGAGAGAATTTTTCTTCTGTCTGAGGAGCATTTCACCTTTGGAAGGGGTGTCTTGTGGAATCACCTTTGTAATAGTAGTAGGTCGCTTTGATCTATTCAATAATATACACTTTCTCTAGTTTACAAAGCTAGAGTTCTATCATACATTTTTTGATAATTGCATGGAGATGAGCAGGAAAAGATTGCTTCATTAAATTATAAATTGATGATAAAATTGGAGATTAGTGTTGATTTTGGGTTGAATTTGTACCTTCTCTTCTGAATCTAGTATTAAATTGCTTTGAGAGTCATCCTTGGCACCTTTTGTTTTCTTAGAATGCATTTGTTATTGATTCTATGATCTGTTGGAATTGTTTTGAATCTAAATTCAGGAAAGCTATTCTTCTGGCAGGCATTTCAATGGAGGGTGATGATGAAATCCTTGCACAGATGGAAGTTAACGTACCCCCTAAAAGAGATGAATGGATGACAACCCTACCTCCTGAAAGGAAGGTAAGGTCATATAATGTCTTAACTGTCTTACCCTCTTTCAAAATTTTTGCTTCTTTTCAGAATCTTGCCAGTAATTTTTGTCTTGGAAAGCAGTTATTATGTTGTATACGATTGTGATTGTGTTTCTACATTCATAATTCTATGTTAATACATTTTGATGGTTAATATTTTACCCTTATATGTTCTTATGTCAGTATATAATATATCTTCTGTTCACCAGTTACTTGGACTTCACAACACAGTTATAGGTTCTTCTATAGTTCTGTTAGGATCATGACATGACTAATATCATGAATTTGAGGAAGGACACATTTTACATGGAATGCCCAGGAAAGCTGAATAGCCAGTGTCAATTGTTTAATAGACACTTTGGAGATTTAATATTGATATAATTTTACAGCAAGGGTCAAGTAGTATATGCATAGAATATGCTAATGATATTGCGCTGATTATTCCTTTAGCTCATTTGGTTTATAGGGTATATTGCATCATTGAAGAGAGGGGATCATCCTAATCCCCTGTATAGTTTTGGTCCCTTGTGAAGTAAATGGAAGGGAATTTCAGTTATATTTCTTGATGGATTTGATTTCCAGACCAGGAGCTTAATTAAAATCTACCTCTTTTACCATGCTTTTATCAGCCTGGCATGGCTATGCATTCAACAGGATTCCGCAAGAGCTCCAAAGAAGGACGTGGTGACACCAGTGCTTGGACAGATACCCCTTCAGATAGAGCACAAAAAGCTAAAATGAAGTATGATTTCTCTTGTGATGTGTTGGAACGCTTTGTGCGTCAAAATTTTTTGTTTATATTGCATTATTAGCTGCTCTGCTCCAAAAAGAGTGCTAATATATTTCTCAACATTTCAGTTACTTGGAAGCATATAATGAGGCTACAGCACTTGCTTCAAATGAAGAGGAAAAAAAACGATCAAATGCAGATGCGGAGTTGGTAGATAAATACAACAAAGCAAAACGGTCAAAATCTTTGGTGCAAAAGCACCAGGAAGAGGTCAGTAGTCGCTCAAAGAAGAAAAAATCGAAGCAGGAGCCTGTTAAAGAAGAGTGGTCGGGAAAGCACCCGTGGAAGCCTTGGGATCGTGAAAAGGACTTGGTAGCTGGAAGGCAAAGTATAAAGTTCGATGCAGATAATATGGCTCAGGGTTTAAGTTCCAGGTTTTCAGCCGGATCGTTTCAGAGAAACTTCCTCTAAGGCAAGGCAGTCCTGCAACACTTTCACTTGAATACAAATGTAACTTCTTTAGAAATTACACATAAAACACATGTTTGATTCCAACGTGCTCGCCGCGTAAGCTACAGTCAGAATATGAGCTTTCCCATGTCCCTATGATCTCCGACCCTTTCACTATTTGCATTTGTTTACAGAACCTTACATAATCATATACACAATTTTAGCATTTGGACATTAAGGATCAGATGTACAGCTTTCCTTGCCAGAAACACTTCCCTCCACCACTGTATTGTTGTTAGGTCGCATCATCAAAGCTTCTGTCCAAGCAGTAACACTTGATTCATCCTTCAACTAACGATTTTAACACTTATTTTCATGTTAAATAAATGATAACGCTAGTACAACGTGATATAACCATATGATTCAGATCGGGCAACGGAATTCCCCGAAGGTCCAATTACAGACATAACTTTGTCGGTGTTGTGGGATTTGTATTTAATTTGAGAAAATATAATAAATTATACAGTTGGCAGTTATCTCATCTGCTCTTAATTCCATTAAGCTTTTTGGGTTGTACTTGTTGCTATACCCAAAAGAGTAACCAAATCAATAAAGATGATGTGTAGCAGGTTTTTTTGGAATGAGAATTCAGAAAGTGTTCAGAGAGCTTGGATGCAATGGAAAGAGATCATTTACCTAAGGACAAAGGTGGTTTTGAGAATAATCTCTCTCGAAACAATGAACAATGCTAAGATGTCCAAGGGGCTTAGCATAGACCATGAAGATTAAATCTTCCTATTCTTCAACCTTGGAAGCTATTTTAAAGACTAGGGAATTGTTGAGGAATTGAGTTTACTTATCTCATTGATGATGGTAAGCGAATCAATTTGTAGTTTGACATTTGGACATCTCTTGATCCTCTTAATTACTTGCAAGCTATGGAATGTTTCAAACCTGTCATTGGAAAAAAAAAGCAGCAGTGAAATCAAGCATCCTGACTCTATTTATTCATGATGCACCTAGAAGATGGGATTGTATAAGGAGATGGTGTAGTGAAATCAAGCATCATCCTGACTCTACGTTCAAGTGTTCATTTAGCCTAGCTACAGCATATTAAAGGATACATGAGCTTATACAAGTCCAAACTCCTTAATGAAGACTAGTGCAATATATATATATAATGTGGAATGTGTAAGTCTATTAACTTTTGTAGTATTTTGTCTTTAGCCTTATAAGCTTCTAATGCTTGGTTTTCGATATGTATAGGTATAGCTCTTTGTAGCTACTTTTAGCCTTTGCATGTCATTCATAACCTAATTCATTATTATTATTTCCTAAAAAAAAGATAATAAATATTACAATCCTCATAGTGGTATATTAATTGAGATTTTCTCTAGAAGGTCAAACAAGTTGATATATTAAAACATAAATTAGACGCCATGTGATTATCTCTATGTTGCTTATCGTGTGTCCAAGTACGAAACGAAGAGTCACATATTAGTTTAAAAACTAAAAGCTAAATCTGAAATTGAATTCCTATTATATATATAATGATATGCATTTTCTTGATAATGAAAACATATATCTCTCATACTTAAAATACGAAATAGCTTAATAATTTTCTCCTGATAAAATTTTTCTATTTATCAAATTTATTATTTTCCAAAAGATGTACTCATTTAATAAATTCAAAACACTTCTTCTAAACTTCAAAATTCTATTAAGGATTGAAAAAAAAAAGGGTCAACGACAATAGGAAGAGGAAAGAAGAGAAAAAGGATTAATTTAAAAAAAGAAAAAACTCAGGAGGATTTTTTATTGCAATTTTAAATATATTTTTATTTTTAATCTTATAACTCATTTATTTTGAATGAGTTACTAATAAACTTTTGGTTCTAAAAACAACTAAACAAAGATTAATTAGATGTGTCTAATTGTTTTAAAATTAGAGAATAAGTTCTTGAAAGTACTAAATCATGTATGGAAATAAGATGTGTGTAAGTACATAATAAACATTTACTCCAATTTAAGATATAATATTATGAAATATCGGGTTTGTAATATTTTAAATTAAAATAAATAATTGTTAGTTTATGCCCTTGCAGCCAATTAATTTTGGTTGTAAATAATTTGTATGACATTATTTATTAATTAATCAAAG
>JANKOD010000004.1:17549779-17563746 GCA_026284645.1 Erythroxylum acuminatum | reverse complement strand
TGGCACAAGGGCTAGGTTGTAACAGAATGGCCTCAGTAGGTAGTTTTGAGGCAAAGGGGAAGAGGGGAGAGGGCATTGGAAAGTAAGAGAGATATTGTAGTCAGAATTGCCTTCTTTCTGAGGAGCATTTCAGCTCTAAATGGGGTGTCTTGTGGAATAACCCTTGTAATAGCAGTAGAGTGCCTTTTATCTGTTCAATAACATACACTTTCTCTACTTTATAAAGCTAGAGTTCTATCAGCTTGCAAGTTTGTGCACTGTCTTACCTATTTCCTTCAGAAGATTTGTAACATACTTTTGTTGCGAGATAAAAATTTCATGGCTAGAATGTGCAACTTCAATTCCAAAGAAATACTTCAACCTTCCCAATGCCTTAATCTCAAATTCCTTAGCTAATCATTGACTTAACAACTATTTCCCTTTATCACCATCTCCAGTCACTAATTATGTCATCAACATACACTAGAAGAGCTGTAACTCCCTTTGAAGGAGAGTGTTTGATAAACAATGTATGATCTCCTGGACTTTGTTTGTATCCCATAGCCAACATAACTATAGCAAGTCTTCCAAACCATGGTCTAAGTGATTGCTTAAGGCCATATAGTGCCTTCTTTAACTTACACACAATGTGAGAAGCCAAATTCTTCCCATAACCTAGTGAAATCTCCATGTAAATTTCTTCTTCTAAATCTTCATGTAGAAATGCATTCTTGACATCATATTGTTGCAGTTCCCAACCATAATTAGTTGCTAATGACAATAGTACTCTAACAGTATTCATACTTGGAGCAGGAGCAAAAGTCTTTAAATAATCAATCCCATAAGTTTGAGTATAGCCTTTTGATACAACCGCACCTTGTATCTCTCAATTGACCTATCTACCCTATATTTCACCACATATACCCACTTACAACCCACTGATTTCTTTCCAACAAGTAAGTTCACCAACGCCCAGGTTTTGTTTTTTTCCCCAATGCCTCCATCTCCACATTCATAGCTTGTTTCCATTTTTCATTAGATAAAGCCTCACATAAGGTGGTGATGGTAATGATATTTACGCTATAAGGAAGGCTCTATGAGATGGTGAACAATTTTTAAACGTGCAAGAGGGCATAATGATCTTTTTGTACACTCCCTAGTTCCTTTTCTGATGGCAATATGAAGGTCCAATTGATCATTATCCATATGAACTTCAGTTTCATTTTGTAATTTAGGATTGGAAATTGTTACCTTATGGGAAGAATGTGAATTGGACTCCTAGACCTGCGTAAATTTAAGAACAACCATCTTCTTTCTTGTGAACACCTTGCGTTTGCCAAATCTAACATCTCCAAGGGCATAATCAGGTTTTTCTTGTGGTTCACTTGGTGCTTCTGGAAAGGGTTCAAATATAGGTTGTTCAGGATTAGGGTTAGATGGTTGTTCTGGCAAAAGGTTTATATAGGATGAATAAGAAGGTAAGGTAGGTGTTGTCGAACTGGACACAAGAATCAAATCAAGCAAAAAACTTTCCTTGTCTTCCCCGATTAAATTCTCCCCCTAAAGACAAATCTTGTTCATTAAATGTGACATCTATTGGCACACAAAGCTGCTTTGATGGAGGGTGATAACACTTATACCCTTTTTGAGTCGAAGAATAGCCCACAAAGACACATTTCAAAACCCTAAGATCTAATTTCCCTCTATTATGAACTTGAACAAATGACACACACCCGAAAATTGTAGGAATAAGATTCTTGGTAGTGTTTAGATTTGGGTAAAATGTTGAAAGGACATCTATAGGACTTTTGAGACCCAAGACTCTAGAAGGCAATTTGTTTACGAGATGAGTGGTTGTAAGAACTGTACCATGGCCTTCTCCCCCCATGCTCACATACTTCACAATGAAAATTTTCAGCAGCAAGATCTACAAATAAAGAGGGAAACATATTCTTAATAATTTGAAATCATGGATGTCCTAAACAATAATGACAAAGCAAAATTTTTATTTATTGGATGCAATAGAGTCTAATATGAAGGAATGGGATAATCCGCCCTTAGTTATGTTCAACTGACTTGGTGCTTCAAGATAGCAGAGGCCATCCCATTCTATAGCAAGTCCAATCATCCTCCCCGAATCATTGTCTCGAAATACAAAATGACTACTGTAAAAAATCACATTATAACATAAATCTTGGGGAAACAAGGTTGGTTGATGGTTTAGAAACTTTAGAAACATGAAGAACAATTCTAAGAGATTGATGAATTTATTTTGACATTCCCTACACCTGCTATAGTTGTTAAAGATCCATCGATTGTGGCTATTTTTCTACTACTTGGACATGAAGTGTAGGTTGAGAAACATTTGGATAAATGGGTCATATGATCTGTAGCTCCTAAGTTCACGACCCAAGAGTTGGTAAAGTTTGTATTTGAGGCATTTAATCCAAAGGAAAATGGGAACTTACTAGAACACGCCAAATAACAAGTATCTAACGACTTTTCATGGTTGTTTATAAGAGATCTCACTCTCTAAATCTTTTCTTGGATAAGACTACTCAGCTTTTGTGATGCTAATTTCACTAATTGTTGGAATTGAGCAGTTTCTTCTGACTCTGTCGTAGTGATATTTCTTGCTTCTTCAACTTTTGACATTTTCCACTTTCTACAAGGAGGCTAAACCTTACACTTCCAACAATAAAGGCTGGAAGAAATGCTTTGTTTTAGAGCACAATAATCAGCAATGAAGGCTAAGATGAAAGAGATAAAATAGGGAGGAGACAACAATGAAGGCTGAAACAGAAGGAAGAAAATAGGGTGCAGCAATGAAGCCTGAACCAAAGGAGAAAAAACAGATATTTTTGCAGCAATAAAGGCTGGAAACAACTTGATCCAAAGAGGCTAACTTGGCTCTGATACCATGTCAAAATTTGAATAAGAACTATATTTTTTGCATATCTCTAAAGTTTACAGTAAGTATTACTTATATACAAAACTCTAGTACCTATAAATGGAAACTAATAATTCTAGTACAATATCTAATGTCATAACTTGTGGGATACTCTCTAATCCCATGATTTATGGGATAGTCTAATATAATAGTAAACTTAATAAAATACAATCAATCAATCAATCAATGTACATGATTTTTCCACAAATTGCCCGAATGCTATAAAATTTATTTTGCTCCTACTCCTAGGTTATGTGGGATATTTTAACACACTTAACAATGAGTATCTGCAATTCCTAGAATGTATCCAAGTTAATGGTTAGCATCAAAAGCTTGATGAGTCAACTTTTAATCAAATGAAGCATTACCATCCAATGTTGTAAAATTTTGACTAAATTAAAAATAGAAATTAAAAGTTGGAAGAGCTTATTCATAGCCATCAAACAAAAACTTGCCAATTTGGTCTTCAAACTCTTCACCATGTCCTAGAAAAATGTCTAATGTTGATTCTCTAGAAGCATAAACTCTTGTGAAATCATTCCTTCTGTGCATCTTTTGCATAAATGAACAAGCATATAGGAAGTACTTACCACTGTTTCTGAATATAGGCCAACACTTTGCAGCTCCATCAAGAGTCTATCCTCCAAACACATTTGCCTATACTGACAATCCATGGCTGTAATGCCAGAAGGATTTTCAAGTGCAGTGCTTTTGACAGAATTATTATCAACATCACCAGGAAAGATCCCAACCCTTGGTCCATCATCTCCTCGGAATATAG
Organism: Erythroxylum acuminatum; assembly: GCA_026284645.1. Lineage (NCBI taxonomy): Eukaryota > Viridiplantae > Streptophyta > Magnoliopsida > Malpighiales > Erythroxylaceae > Erythroxylum > Erythroxylum acuminatum. The sequence continues at coordinate 17,560,036 of JANKOD010000004.1, read as the reverse complement.
CATCATTATAAAATTTACCATGCAAGCCAGTTATGCTACCCATTGTTATATTTCCATTACATGGAAAACCATCAATACATGATTGCTCATGAGTTTGAAATATCAACATGGAGTCATGACCAAATTCAACACCATCACCATTTCTAGAATCCAATTCAACAGAAAGGCAACTATCACCAGGAGAACCATCTCTACTATACTGTGAAGAAACATGTCTCCTTCCATTCGTTTCTTCATATTCTTCAAGTTCATCTTCCACAATCAGAGCAGATAATACTCTTTGGTAAAGTGGAGTGACCTTGTTTCTTCTATCCAGGCCTGTACCAAAAATGCCATCATCCTGATCTCGATCTATTAGATCTCCATTAGTGGCTCCATTATTTGGCCAAACTAGGCCCAATAACATATCCTCACTTCCTTCAAGAATCGGCAGAGATTGAAAATCTCCACTGTGTGCAATATCAGCCTGAGACAGTTAAACAAAATACGGAAAGTAAAAATCCTTATTAGGACATGAGAATGGAGACTTCTAACAAGTGATGACATAAGTCCAAATTCTGGAAATTACAAAACAGGATCCCAACTGCACAAGCAATGGGTTAATCAATTAAAGAACTTAGTGTTGTTAGTGATGAAGTCCATAAAGCATACCTAGATAGTAAAATTTACATTAAACTTTGCTTGCAAAAAGTATAAATATCAACAGATCATAATTAGTCCCAAGTTATTAACTTTGATTTTTAAAATTGAACAAAAAAGTAAAGAAAGCTTTGCATCGTAGCTATATAAGTTCAAAGAACAATTATAGTTGCAATCTTCTGGTTTTCTTCAAACATCATATTTATTCAATCATTTAAACTAAACACTACATTGATAAGAGTCTTTAAACGTCACTGTAGGTCCACTCATTAGCCCAGCCCAGTCTAACCTTCCATAAGAACACAAAGGTTAATATAGTTTGAATATCAGTTTTAGTGTCGCATATGATCCAAGATCAACTCTATCTTGATTTTTGACCTGAATGCACAAAATTACTTTCTTGTAGACAACCAGATACATAATTTCCTTAGGCTTGAAGTTTGTACCATTAACAAGCTAAGTTTCAACTGTAAACACGTTGGTGATAGTACTAGCATTTTGGTGATATATTTTCCATGTGAATAAAAAATGTTTTGCATTTTCCTACACACCATCAAAGTAATTACTGGAAGAAATACAGTATAGTTTTTAATCCGAATGATAATTGCAGTTAAATTAAGAAAAATATAACTTTTGCATGAGTTAAAATATCACTATCTCACAATCATAATCTTGGCGAAATTGTAATGCCAAAATATAATATATTTGGTAATGGGTACCAGCATTTAATTTGAATAATTAATTACCAACAACTACCTAAAGATTTGAATGACTAATGGAAAAAGACATGCTTTTTATTTTATATACTTAAATCTTAGGCAAGACCAAATCACAAGCCTAGTAAAGATATATTATGTATTTATAGTTTGAATCTGATGATGAGTACAAGAAAATCTGTTTATTTTCTTGACGTAAGAACCAAACATGAAAAGGCCGTACTAAGCAAATCAAAACTCCTAACTTGGAACCCCCCAGTAAACATAATCCCTAGATAGGAATATGTATATAAAAGGAAAACAATGAAAGTTTGAACTGATTTGAACCAACAAATCTCCTACTTAAAAGTTCTCCAAATTTCGCAATCTTACTATTGAATTAAAACAGAAAGTCGAATCCAAGTTTTTTTATTGAAGTGTTTGAATGTGAGTTTGAACGTGCAAAAGGTTCCTCCCTTGAATTAGTAAGGTTTACATAATAGAGGCAGTACTTACATATCTTACCCATACACAATCGCTCAAGGTTGCAACACCAAAGATGCAATTAATAGCAAAGTAAAACTAAACATATCACTTCAAATAGGTCAACAAACAATGAAATATCTGTTGCTAAATTTACCAGACTTGCATTCGTATATGTTAACAAAAAATAAAACTTCTTGTTAAATTTACCAGATTTGTATTGCTATGTTCAAGAATTGTGAATAAGCTTTCATGAAGCTCCTCTGTAGATTTCAACTGCAGCAATCACAGGTGAAAAAGAAAAAAGAAAGGGTATTTGTAAGTAGGGTTTAAATAAGTCAAACTATGATCAGAATAATGATCCACATATTCTGAGCACCTGTTGCTGCAAATATGATGAATCATCCAAGTAGATGGAAGCAAAAACTGGCTCCATTTTTTTCCAGAACAAGCCAGAACAAGAAAGATCTGCACATATAACAGGTTTAGAAATACTCTGGTGAACACATCATAAGCTAAACTAAACAATAATTATAAATACATACAGCTTGCATTGCAAGCAAAATTTGCAGCTGCTAATAGTTCTTCACGATCATCATCTGAATCACCTGGAACATCAAATACAAAATTATATAACTGTGCAAATATAAGCCAATTAAAAAAATCTAGTTTTTTAATACTTGTCTGTTATTTTATGAAAGTACTCATGTTCACTTTAACGAATTGGAGGAACTACAACAGAGGAGCTCTGCTTTAGAAACTATGACATACATACAAATATTATAGGTACGTTAATTTAGAGAACAAAACTCATTTCTCTGTTTATTGCTGCAATGAGAGAACAGGAATGAGTCCTATTATGGTTCCAATTTTCACAGTTTGGAAGATACAACAAAGGCATCTGACTGGCAAAGCACGTAATAAATATTGAGGATTTTGATCATTCAAACATTTTATGGGGCCAAGCAGTTAACTAAAGCGAGGAACACAATCAAATTGAAATAAAATCACAGAAAACAAACAAAATCAATAATTCCAGTAATCTACCATATGCAACACCATCAAAGTAGTATCAACTAAAACAAAAACTGAAAGTTCTAAACCGTCCTTTAAGACTTCTCCTCTTCATGACCCGTTTATTTGACTATCTTCAAACCAAGCAAGAATCAAAGTAGGAGATAGCTTAAGGTTTTAAACATATAAAACCTCATAGCATTGGTTTTTAAGAAGAGCCCATTGATGGTAAGAATTTAGTTTTAAAGGTTTGCAGTAATTAAGTGTTATGCACAAAATGATCCATTGTTCAATTTTTCTTCAGTAATTGACTTTTATTTTGGGCAAGAAAGTATTTGAATTACAATATCATACTTTTAAATTTCAAAATCACATGACAAATAGATCTATTTTAGTAATCATAAAATCAGAAAGACAAACTTACGAATTTGGCTTAGTGGTTGAGTGGGTTTGATCTTCACATAAACTAAAAAGTTCCAGATCACAAGGTGGGAGAGAGAAGGGAGGCATATCCCCTTAATTCCCTACATATCGTAACCTAGACTGGTCAAGGTGCTCACTAGCTAGTCTTGATGCCATTTTATCCTCAAGTAAACTACAAGGACCTCTAAGGCTAAAGTCAATACAGAGGAGCCTTCCAAAATGTGTTCATGAACCTTTCTGATGCAGGAGCATCCAGCCCAAAGTATATCAATCAGTATTCTATTTTCTTATTTAGTTTACATTTTCTAATATTTTCCTATTAAGGTGGATTTCTTTCATTGCAAGTCTAATAGTAGGTGACATCAAGGATTTTTCCTTTAGTGAGTTAGACTTCTTTTACCTATTTTAGGGTAAGATTTGTAACAATAATAATAGGGTTTCGCTGGAGAAATAAGATTTTTGTCATAAAACCTAATTGTTCCGACCAAAGTCACCCTAATTCTAGCCTTTTTGCTGAAGTTTAGTGCCCCAAACCCTTTCTCTACATCAAGTGGTATCAAGTTGAGGTTGAGGCAAGAAGCCCAAGAAACAGAGATGGCAGAGATGTGGCGCATGATTGCAAACTTGATGCGGGCTGTACGAGCCTCGCAACATTAATAACTAGTGAGAGCTTAAATTGAGATTCAGAAAGGTGTATCACGATCTCCTCAAGATTTCAGAATATCATGGTCAAAGAGACAACAATGACAATCATTTTGATGAATTGGGCATGGGCATGCTAACCAAGCAGCACAAGGTGGAAATGAAGAGTAGCCATTCCAAGTCTTTAAGGGTAGGAAATAGAGGTTGAAGTTATTAATGTTCATACAAATTTCATGAAGAAGAATATTTAAATTGGACAGAAAGAACAACTTATGATGATTATAATGGGGAGATAAATGAGCTAGAAGTTAATCCGACATATGATGAAGAATATTTAAATTGGAAAGAGAGAGAATCAATTTATGATGATTATAATGAGATAAAAGAGTTAGAAGTCATTCTAAACAAGACGAGTTGTTAGAATTTACAATGGGCCTACGGGCCCATATGAGAAGGAAAGTTAGACCACATATAAGTCTAAGTGAGGTTCCATCTTAAAACCAATTGATGATAGGTGAAGTAGCCCATTAGGCTTATATGTTAGTCTTCTTTTTTCTCTTTTTCCAATGTAGGACAAACTCCCACTTTATATTTCAACACACCCCCTTCACGTGTGGATTAATTTAAAGCCTAACACGTGGCATAATCTATCATTTTGAAGTGTTAACGATTAACATAAGAGCAACCTGCTCTGATATCATGTTAGAATTTACAATGGGGCTACGGGCCCATACGAAAGGGAAAGTTAGACCACATACAAGTCTAAGTGAGGTTCCATCCTAAAACCAATTGATGATAGGTGAAGTAGTCCACTAGGCTTATATGTTAGTCTTCTTTCTTCTCTTTATAGGACAAACTCTCACTTTATATTTCAACACGAATCCTTATGAGTGATGATCAAAACAATTAATAGGAAAATAACAAGAGGTATCCTCTTAAAGAAGAAACAAAATAATTAGCGACTCAAAGGTACTACACCTAGCAACAAGGACAAAATTAATAGATATTTATTTCTGGAAATTTAAGTGATATGTACCTCTTAGTAAGCAAGCTATCACAAAAATATTTATCTTAAAGAACTATCTCAATATTGAACCAAAATTTAGCAAAACTTCTAATATTCTTTATTTAGAAAAAGAAAAGTTCAAAATATTGATTTGTATAGCATATTACCATTTCCAAATCCACCATGGAATATGGAATTTGATTTAGAACTTTCAAAGATAGCAAAAGGATTTGAACGACCATTGAAGTTCAACTTAAATTGCAGTCCATTGTGGAAGTTCAAAACAGTCCTTGACTATGTATCAACCTGGAAATTGAGGTTTTGAAGATGAATAGCAAGGGCCCAGAAGCATGGTATATGCTTGGTGACTTAGAGCTTAAAACTGATGATTGGATAAAGGCCAAAGAAACTTGCATACTGTAGTGAAGCAACTGGTGAAAGAAATTTTCACACAACTTTCTTTGGGCAACTGGAACTACTTTTCAGCGCAAAAAAAATGAGAATAAAAATCATATGTTGGAAGATATACATTGTAATAGACAAAAGAACCTTACACCAGAGTTCTGATTCATCATATAGCTAATCCGTATACTGCAAATGATGTCAGAGTAGCCTTGGTAGGAGAAGGACAATTTGATGCATCAAAAGATCTTTTAATACAGGCATAAGAAGCTGCAACTGTAAGTCTTTCATCCAGATGCTTGATGTCAGCATTGACCTTGTAATTGTTTATCTTGCTCAAGGCTATTTTGTATTAGCAGTTTAGATGTATCATTATTGTTTGCAAAAGTTCTACTGTAATACAAATTCTCGGCTTCAAAAGTTGCAAGTGAAGCACTTAGATTACAAAAGAACCGAAATGAGTTAATCCCAAGGTTACAGTCTACTCATGAGAACCAAGTTCTTTCCAAATCTGAGAAGATCGATGCAGAAGCATCCAGCCTAACTTCCACTTAGTCGGTATTCTATTTTCTTATTTAGTATAAGCTTTAACGTATTTCCCCAATTAACTTGGATATCTTTTACAGCGAGTTTAAAGTTTGCTGACTGCTAACTTCCTTCACAAACCCTGGACTTTTCTATCCTATTTTAGGTAGGATTTTTCTAACAACACCAATATGAATAGGGGTTTTGCTGGAAAAACACAGCAACCTTTCTAGCATATTTTTATCAAAGGATGTTTTTGTAATAAATCCTAACTGTTCCAGCCACAATCACCCCAATCCTAACCCTACTTTATTGGAATTTGCTGCTGTAACCACTTTGTCTACGTCACTTACTATAAGATTCTCATGTTATGATCCAAGTAAGGAAATTTTCATCCATCAAAAACCAGCCAACATGAAGAATTTTGTTCAAATTTTGCACACTAAAAGTTCAAAACTTAAATTCGCAATCTCAGAAAACAATGCAATCATCATGTACTGACATTCCACTAATCTTTTAATTAATTATTCATCTATGTCAGTGGACTTTCTAAAATCGTAGCACCTTAGCTGTTGCTCTGATTTGGTATGACAGAAACTACAGATTCAATCTTTATGAACTTGTGAAAAGACATTGACCATAAATTCTGTATTTTCAAGATCAAGATGATTTATGTCGATTGCTACAACATCAAAAAGATTATATTAGTCAGGGAGCAAACCTGGACAATCTGGAGAACCACCGGTTGGAGTTTTCCCAATACGATTAAAGGGCTTCCTATCGGATATCTTCTTCAGTGGAGGCCGACCTGACTTACTGGACTAGTAAATATAGGCAACTTATCAATAATTAATTCCAGCTAGGTTAAACAACACGATGCAAAATAGAAAGGATATATTCTTCCTATCAGATACAAATATACACCACCTTCCACTCTTATCTGAAACAGGCCTCACAGTCCTAAGTGGCTTTGTTAATGGTGGATTCTCCAACTTCTCCCTAATTGGAGAAATGCTCATCCCAGGAGATGGTGCACCTCGACCAGTTCTCCCTTGCCTCCTCACTCCATCACCAATGTCCTCCTTATGGTGCATTTTATTCTTTTTTGAAAGCAAAACAGAAGGACCAACATTGTAACTTATTGATTTTTCTTCTAGACTACCAGTTCTCTTATCCTTTGGTCCACCCTCATGATTTTCATTAGCACCAGACTCTTCAACTTCAGTTAATCTGACTGGAGATGAAACATTTTCAAGTTTCACTCTTACTTGGGTTCCTGCAGCCATATCCTTGTCAACTAGTGACCCATTGCTCCCAACAGAAGTTAATCGAGAAGAAAACTCATATGAATAACCACCTTCTGATGACATTTGCACTTCATCAGGATTTGAGACTGGAGATACCAAATTCGCTCTTCTAGTACGAGAAAATTTTTGTGGTCTTTGACCAACCCATTGTGCCATAGGGGAAGAGGATGATCCTGGTGGCATGGCACGCTTACGATTATTAGTTCCACTAGAATTAACTTTAGTCATGCTTGGTGATTGCTCCCATGCATCAAGAGCCCCAGATACACATGGAAAGTTGGGAGATGTGTTTGTTGTCATCACTGTGCCAGATCGAGGACCCCTGGAAGCTTTACCTTTGACTAGAGAACTTGGGTTGACTGCATGATTATCCTCAAGAACATTTAACCTAAAAAACAGTTACATGTACATAAGCACCAGAAAATAAATGTTGTGCTATGAGAGCGTAACACACATTAAATAGAAAGAACTTCAACCAGAAGCTACAAAACTCCTACTGCAAGACATAGACAACAAAGGACAATGAAATTGACTGTAAGGAGTTAAGAAAATGGCTACATACTTATTGTTAGTTTTTAATAGTATTCGTTCCTTACTAACGCTAGCTGAGAAATCCCTACTTAAAGAAACTTTTTCAGGCTCATTCTTCATAACAGCACGGCCATTTGAACTTGCAGATGATGAAATAACATCTAACTTGGTAATCCCATTGCTGCCACTAAATGATCCTGACCTGCAAGAAGGATAAAGTTTATAGTTCAAGAGCACCCTTGACGTCAATTTTATCACAAGTTCTTAAAAAGAAAAAGATACAACAAAGTTATCGACTTCTTGCAAAATTTTGGCAATATGACGACAACAAAATCTCATGAAAAAAGCAACTATGCCATCGGAATCACAAAAAGTTAGGCAAACAGAGAGAAAAACGCAATGAAACAATAAGTAGCTTCCTTAGATGTAAGATCTCTCTAATGCTTGCTAGCATTCTAAGACTTTTAATAAACAATGTTACAAATGTATGAACAATAAAGCAAATTCAAGTTACAACAAGCTGAACACAACAGTGCACAAAATGTTGACTTGTTTCTGTTATGTACTCTAGCGTAGGACCTAGTCACAGGTCGAGACACGGGGATAGCACGTCTTTTTCCCTGGTGGTGTTCTCCCCTTTCTTTGAAGAACCTATGCTGACACAAGGAAGAGACCTATCCTCAACAGGGTCTCGTACAGCTGCTGTTTTTCTAACCTAGCGGCTGTGTTTTTCTTGATAAAAGTCTGCATGCCTCTTTATTAACCATAGCAGCCTTTAAATAGGGTTAAGGATAAATTAACAACCCTAATTAGGACTCCTAATTAAGTATAAAGTCTAAAAATAGAATCCCAACAGAAATAAGTAACATAACATGTAAAAAAACCCTAAAATATGAAAGAAAATCAAATAAAACAAAATAAAAGCAGACTTGTTAATGGTTATCCTGTCAACCACTTTTCTTGTGTCGCGAACTTTTCCCACAAAGGTTATCCACAACATTACTAACATTACTACCCTCCCCAACTCTAAGCCCAGATAAACGTCCTAAAGAGCGATGAAATCTTCCCATGTAGCATTTTCATTTGAATTGTCCATTTAACGCACCAAAACCTCCTATCTGCCTCTGTTAATCCTGGATCAAATAATAGAATGGGGAACAGGACCTAGTAGTGCAGCCACTAAACTTGGAGTATCGCCCTTAAATTTCTTTAACAAGGACACATGGAAAACATTGTGGATACAACTACCCTCCGGTAGCTCCAACTTGTAGGCAACCAAACCAATTCTCTGTAGTACTTTATAAGGACCAAAATATTTTGAAAACAACTTGTGAGGTCCTATCTTCCCCACCGAAAGTTGCCAGTAAAGGTGAAGCTTCAACCAAACCCAACCACCCTCTTCAAAGGAGATCTCTCGAGAATTAGCATCATATGTAAGTTTCATTCGCTACGAGTCTAGCAATAAACACTCTCTTGCTGATTGTAAAATTGTAGCACTCTCCTGAAGAGCGTGATCAACTGCCTCCACTCTAGTAGAACCAGCTATATAATCGAGCAAACACGGAGGATCTTGTCCATACACCACCTAACATGGCATAGCTCGCAAGGAAGAGTGGAAAGATGTGATAACAATACTTCACCCATGGAACCCATTGAAGCCATAGATGTGATCTATCGCCTATAAAACAAAGCAAGTACATCTCGATAGTGTGATTTACAACTTCATTCGGACCATCCAACTACAGGTGATAAGCCGAAGAAAAGGTCAACTTTCTTCCTGACAAACGAAATAATTCCTTCCAAACGAGACTCGTAAAAACTCTCTCTCAATCAGAAACAATTCTCTCAAGTAACCCATGAAAACGAAAGACTTCTGTAAAAAATACATGAGCCATAAATATAACAGTGAAAGGATGAGCGAGTGGAACAAAGTGCACATATTTGGAAAATCTATCTGCAATCACCATCAAAATTGACTTCTCTTGGACCTTGGGTAATGCTTCAATAAAATCTATCGAAATATTAGTCCAAACCTATTGGGGCACCAAAAGAGGCTGTAGGAGCTTTGCATAGTGTAGGTTTTCCCACTTCTTGTGTTGACAAACCAGGCAACTCTGCACAAAGTCAACAATTGCTGATTTCATTCCTTCCCAAAAAATATCTCTACGCACCCTTTGCAAAGTCTTTTGGACCTCTTCGTGGATCATGTTATAAATACCTAAGAGGATGGTTTGCACTAAGGCCTCGTTTGATTGGCACGGATTGTTCCTAAAATTTAAATTATTATATTTGGTTCGTTTTTCTGAATAGTTAGGAAAGTAAAAACTTTCCTAATTTAAGGAAAGTAGTAGCACTTTCCCTGGATTCTAAATCCCAACACCCTTTGGTATTTAGATTACTTTCCTCAGGAATTTAATTTAAAAATTATACTGGCCAATTTAACCCTTCTTTCTCTCTTTACTTTACGACTTTAAAATATATAAATTTTAAAAATTTTTGATTTAATAATTAAAAATATATATAAAATAAATATTAGTTTATAAATAATAATTTAAATTATTTATTTTTAAAAATAAAATATTTTATTAAT
>JANKOD010000004.1:17504310-17519135 GCA_026284645.1 Erythroxylum acuminatum | reverse complement strand
AGTTTTTATGTTGCTTCTATACCCATATGAGCAATAAGTAGATAAGAATGATTCCATTCATCAAGAAATTATCTTGACTGGAAAGTGATGGGAAATGAGCTAAACTTACTACATAATTTAGAAGTTGGTTTAATTGTAACTGTCTTGTACTATGGTCATAGTATAAAGTATTCTTCAAAGTTTTAGCTAAGTATGTGTTTAATTGATAAAAAAACCTCTAAGGCATCCATGATTCTATTTGCTTTTCTTTACACCAAGGACTGGTAGTCTAGTTTAGTAAACTTAGTGGTAATGCTAGGTATACTTAGACAATTTATTGGTAGAATTTAAAAAAAAAGGATTTGTTCGTAATTCACTTAGAGAATGGGTAACCAAACATTTAAACTTACCATTACCAAAGCATATATGAATCAAAAAACTTGTAACAAAAGTGCATACATCTAAATTGAAATAATAAACTTTCTAGCTAATTTAAAACAACAATCATCTTTTAATACTTACTTAAAATTTACTGCATTATCAATTATAACATGTAATATGATTAAAGTTTAGAATGTGCATTTATAATTGTTTGTATTTAAAGACTAATTAATATTTTAATTATTTTAATCATCGTTATCATTATTTTGATTGTTAAATGATTATCAAATGTACATACAAATGTAAATGTCCGTGAAAAACTTAATATAGTCGTATATATTGATTGTTTCAAATGATGAGCATATTCCTTAAGTAGAGAGTTCTAATCTAGCACCGGAGAGTATACCAATTAAGACTTCTAATCTAGTACTAAGTGAAGAAATAAGTCGTGTTGAAGGAGCAGGTTCATTAAGAAGTAAAGTTTGGAAGATATTTAACAAAACTAGATCAATGGATGAAATAGAGAAGGACGAATCTAAATATTGCCACAAAATTTTGGTTGAAAGTTTAAAAAGTGAAATCTCTCATTTAAAGAGAAATATGAAGTCGTATAATAGAAAGAAGCTCATATCAAGAGGTCAAATTTTTTTGAACCCTAACCTAATAATGAATTAATGGTACAACTTATGACAGTAATATATCAAAGTTTTTGCTAGCTAGGATGATCATTAGTGATGATGAACCTCCATTCTTCATAACTGATAGCCAAAAATGTAGGGTGTTGCTCACTTCACTCCAATCGATCTTCAACATCCTAACCTAAAATATCTTGAAGAAAGAAATTTTCAAGATAGAAGAGGATCAAAAGAAAGAAATATTAAAAATTTTGTTGAGTATTGAAAGATGGATTATCATCACGTTAGACATGTGGACACTGGTAACCAACAAAAGGGTTATATAGCAGTGATGATACACTATATTGACAACAATTGAACTCTACATAATAAACTACTAAGGTAAGTTATATTCTTTAATATTTTCATCATTTTTTTATTATGTTATGACTGATATTTATTTATATTTGTAAATAGTTATATGTCAGAACCACATACGAGCGAAAGGTCAACAACCTTAGTCAAGTTTTCAATGGGTTTGAATATCAACACTAAGCTATCTACTATAGCACTTGAATACATAAATGATGCAATAATGAAAAAAGTTAAAGAGTAAGTTACAGGTTGGCAGCTTATTGGTTAGTAGGAGGTTTTTACATATGCACTGTTTTGTGCATATTCTAAATTTGATTGTTAAGGATAGGTTAACGGTAATAAAAGAAGTGGTAAAGGCGATTTGGGATAATGTAGTGTATTAGATTGCAACAATCAAAAGATTTGAAAATTTTGAAGAAATTACACAACAATAACGCATTTTGTATACAAAAAAGTTGGTATTAGATTGTCCTACCAGATAGAATTCAACCTTCAAGATGTTAGAGTTGGCAGCCTAGTATGTTGAGGTGTTCACCAGGCTAAGAGAAAGAGATTTTCACTATACTTGCCTGCCTATAGAAGAGCAATGAGAGTTGGCTAAAGCACTTTTTGCAAAGTTAAAGATAGTTTATATTACTTTGAGTTGTTCTCAGGAACAAAATATCCAACTTCGTACAATTTCTTTAGCAATATGTGTGAGATCAAGAAAGCTTTATCTAATTAGATATTTGATTCCAATAAGGTGATCTAGGTTATGGCAGAGCAGATGACGAAGAAGCTCAATTCTTACCATTACCAGTATATGGTAAGATATATTGTGACAATTATTTATGTGTTAGACTTAAGATACAAGATAGAGGGTTTAATTTTTATTATGACATGTTGTATGGTGATCAGGCTCAAGAGCATGTTAACGTCATTAAACAATTTTGGAATGATTTATTTATCAACTAAGATTGGACAAAAATCAAGATCGCTATGTTTAGGTTCAACTTCAGCTTCTTGTAAAAGTAGTGTGAAAACCTCATTTGCAAAATTCATGAAAGAAAAAAGGGTTATAACTTCTTACAATACAATGGACTTAGATAAATATTTGATGGCAGATTATAGATCGAAGTTGAAGGTGTAGAGTTCGATGTATTAATATGGTGGAATAACCATGGAAGTGATTTTTTGAGCATGGAAGCAATTACACAAGATCTCTTAGCAATTTAATGTTCTACTTTAGCTTTGGAGCCTACTTTTAGTACTGGCTGTTGGATAATTAGCCCTCATCATGTTCGGCTTTATCTTAGTACTGTGGAAGCCCTTATATGTGCCCGAAATTAGTTAAATGATGAAGATTTTAAGGGTAAACTCTATTCTTTATAATATATCAATTTTTTCTTATATTCTTTAAGATATTATTTTATCTTTTTATATTAATACAAGTGCTAGTACTGAGGATACTAGTCATTCATCTAAAAAGTTTTTTGAAAAAATATTCGATGGTGAAGGTATATTTAATTGTCCATTATTATTTGTATAATATTCATTTAATACAATTATTGCATTATAAGGTATAATTTATATATAATATTTTTATATCTAGATAAAGTAGTGCGAACAATTGACGATTATGATTATAACGATTAGCTATCTCACTTTTCTTTACAGCGGGTTTATTATCTTTAATCTTTGTACCGTGATTTGCTTATTTTTCATATAACTGCTTTGATATTTTTATAATTGAAAATATAATTATTTACTTATATGTTTTTACATGGCTCTAAACTATTATCTCTTCCTGGTTACTCAATTTCAATCTTTACTCTCTAGTCTCCAGCTATAATTGATAATTTTATTTAGACTTTTTATAATTGTATCATTTAACAAGTTGGATAATATTAGCATGATAATACTCTTTTGTTTTGAAAATAAAATGATTTTCATAATATTACTATTTTAATTTGTTGCATAGATAGACTCATAAGTTTATAATATCCATCATATATATGCCTAGATTATAAAACCTAACAACATAAATATAAAGTCCAAATTAATTTCAAAACTTAAAATACATACACTTTCGATCATTTATATGGATTGATATTTATTTTATAACTAAGAATATTTTTAGGAATTCAAAGATTCCATTAATTATCTTTTATATTCTAAACATGTTTAATGGTGTTTATAAACTCTAAAGTTTTTTGTACAACAATAACTTTACAATTCATATAACTTAAGGCTTATCACTGATTTAGATATCATGTTGAGCAAATTATAGTTAAGTATGGCTAATTAGAAGCGGTTATGTTAATTAAATGAATGAGATATTTCTCATTTTACATCTTTTAGTTGACTTTCTTTTGGAATAAATTTAGTTTGAATTTATTTATTTCAAAATTTTATGTACATTTAATATATACATTTTTAATCTTTATTTAAAATAAAATTAATTTAAATTTATTCATTTCAAATTTTTATATACATTTTTAAAAAACCTATTTTTGTTAAGCAGTTATGTTTATTAAATGAATGTGTTATTTTTTATATAATATCTTCTAGTTCATTTTCTTTAAAAATAAGTTTAGGAATCATTCTGAAATGTACATTTATTTAAAAAATCATTCTAAACAACTTATTAAAAAATTAAAACTTTAAAAATTATAAAAAGGGGTTTGATTGGGCTCAGGCCCAAGCTCCAATTTTGAAGCTTAGTCGGGTTTTGGGTTGACTTGGGTTTATTGTCCTAGGATTGTGCTCGGACCTAATATGAACTATTCAAGCTAAGCCCAGCTTCGCTCACCGTCACCGTCAACAATAACTACCTTCAACCTAAATGCTCATGCTCTACAAATTTTAAGAGATAGTCCGGAGAATGATTTGGTAATGAAGAGTGCATTTTATTCATGGGTTGCCTGTTCCGATTAAGGTGTTTTAACCTTGTATTACTTAATTTTGTTCACACATGGTGAGAGAATGTGGCATTTACCATCTTCTGACTTCTTTCGTCCTAGGAGATGTACAAGAAAGGTCATCATCAAACAAGCAAGTGCTAGATGTTTCTTTCCCCTTCCAAAAGTCGCTTTCCTAACACATATAATGCAAGTCTTAGAACTGGAAAATAGTTAGATTAAGTCTATGTGAACTTGGGATTTTCTGCCCACAACCCATTGACTTCTCATCACACAGTCGCCACCATTACCTGTAAGATCGCTCTATTCTTTATGCTGTTGACAATTTTACCATTCCTTTGATTTCTCGATTTTGATCTTTATGTTTATCGTTCTCTTTTGTGTGGGCTTATTTGCTAATACGTGGGTCATTTCGTGCGTTGCTAGATATTACAAATATATTCTCGTCCTTAAACTCGCTTTGGTTGCCCTTATTTTTGTTGTTGAATTAATGTTTGTTATTATCTTTTCGATTTCTGATGCGGCATGTACTATTGAATTTCTATATTTTTGGACTCACAGTCTTGTGGTGGATGAACTTCTGATTTTGTGTTAGGCTTGATTACTGTTAAACAATGTTGGATGCATAGTTGAGGATTGGATGATATGAATGGTTTGCAGTACTAAACTAGCTAGAGTGAAGTAGTTAACTTGATTAAAATCCAAATCCAGGAAACGCTATTGTTGCTATATGATCAGAATGCAGAGCTTCCATGTATAACCGGGGATTACTTTGCTGCACCTTTTCTTTTGAAGAGCAAGGACAGAATTGATGCTTAATTCAGATTACTCGATACTGTGGACAAGTCCATTCTTTTTATATGAAATCTCATTCCTTTTAAAGATTTTGTTTTGCTTTGCTTTTTGGGTGAAAAAGATAATCAGTCTAGTCAGGGTCGTATTCGCATGGGGTTCTGCTTAGCTAACGGCATCCATTTCTAGTTTGTATAGACCTTTATAATTGCTGTTTAGTTCAAATCCAACGAGAAAGTTTCTCTTGGATTAGAAATTTGAAAATTATTTTTCATCTCCTTAACAAAAGATTAAAGGTACATAATAATTATATGGAGGTGTTTTTCCTCTGTCGCTGCAAAGGTGGTGGTACAATATAAGAAATTGCAAAATAAATACCCTTGACCTCAATGTCAATCATTTTCCCTTCAATCTTCCATATTACTTGGTGGAAATGCATTCTCCAAGTATTTGTGATTGCTGAAGCTTGCAAGTAACCTGTGAAACTTCAATTTCTTGGATCTTTCCACAAAATGCAGTAGTGTATTTGAGTGGCGACACTAATATTAACATTGGCGAAATCTTTATTAAAATCATGTATTAACTGTTAAGAGTTGCAAAGTTCGTGTTGGTTTAGCAGTGTGCAGTCTAATTTGCTACTACTATATGTGATTACTGTCTGATGTTGCAAGCCCTAAGAAACAAGTGGTGGAAACTGGTTCATTAGGTGCTGATTTTAACAGTCTATATCAGTATCTGCACAGGCTCTCTGTTACTAAGTTAATGCAAATCTTGATGTGATAATGATTTTTGTTTCTTATCTTGTTTGCTATCCTATCACTCAACAAACGATTGACTTTTTCTTTTTGTTAAGTTCATTAAATTTCTGAGTTCAGGTGTAAACCTCTATATCTTTTATAATTTGATGGGTGTGTATTAACTTACAACCAACTTGCTTGGAAGCTTTATGTGAACTTAAAGGAAAAATCTACTATGTAAGTCTTAATAAGGCTTTAGTAGCATTGATTCTATTTTTTGATTGTGTTGTTGTTCAGGCACTAGCTGATAACATGGCAACCTTGGGACTTCCCACAGCGTCCTTTATCAGAAGTGCCTCTAGAAGCAAGGCTACTCATCACAAAGCCTATGATTTCACCAAGATACCAGCTTCTTTGGGTTCCACAAGGAATGTATCCAAAGCGTTTGGTTTGAAGTCATCGTCTTTCAAGGTGTCTGCAATGGTGACATATAAAGTGAAATTGATTGGACCCGACGGTGAGGAGATTGAGATTGAGGCCCCAGATGATGCTTATATCCTGGACTCAGCTGAAAATGCAGGATTAGAACTGCCATATGCATGCAGAGCAGGGGCCTGCTCAAGTTGTGCAGGGCAGCTAGTGTCAGGATCGGTAGATCAATCTGATGGATCATTTCTTAATGAGGAACAGATACAGCAGGGATATGTTCTCACCTGTACCTCATATCCAACTTCTGACTGTGTGATCCACACCCACAAGGAAGGTGAAGTCAACTGATTAAAGCAAGTTTTATGGCTGTTAATCTGTTCAAGTGGAAAAGGAGCTCCATTTCTGGTTGACTTGTTGAATGTTATGAGCTCATTCTCAGCTTTTGGTGAACGTCAATTTCTCTATGTTAAGTTTTCATCTAAGGATGTGATGATCTTTATCTGTACTCCATAAGCTTTAGTATGTTCAGGTGACATGCTATCTTTATAATGTGTCTGATCCAAGGAAAAGATTCTCAATACTTATACAGTGATATCGTAAACTCAATCTGAGTTTTCTTCGACCAAAAGCCAAGTAGGTTTTAACTTGTGTCACCTTCTATTTGCTGGAGAATTTTAGACTCTGTTTGCTAATGATTATTGTTGGGCCTTTGGTCGGAAAGATGTTCCACAAGTACTGCAATTCACCTGTCAATTTATAATTGTGTGTGTAACTATTAGAGAAGCGGACTTGATCATGTTTGCCTAATTGAAACGACTCAAAGTGCAATGATGATAAATTAGGGATGAGCACCAAAAAGCATGGATGACCGAAAGGACCACGGGCATTATTTTGTTTTATATTATTTTATTCTCAGATAAGAAATTTAACCGGATCTTATCGCGAAAAATATGCTTTAGACACGTGAGTTTGGCTTTGTTCAATATTATAGTGTTTTATTTTGTCTTATAAATTTTAGCTATTTATTTATGTGAATTTTATATGAGTCTCGTATAAATAAACGCACGATTTGTATAAATAAATGGCTGAGATTTATAAGACAGAATAAGACACCATAATATTGGACAGAAGATCTCGTACCCTTTCACACGAGTGGTTAATGATATAATCATTGGGGTTCAAATATGCCACCATTCATTACATCCTATGTCAATGTTTGTATTTATATTTGAGAATATGCATGCACGAAATCGTTAAAAAAATTGAAATGCATCAGAAAGAGATTTTAAGTACTTAAAGCGAAATATCTTTTTTTTAAACTGTATTTTGGATCCTCTAATGAAATTGAAAGATATAATCAATGTTTTATAAGTAGGATGAGTGCCGGTGCTTGTATGCATCCCAAGATTACCTAGTCTTTGTTTTAGGAGTCCCTTATAAGTTCTGACATTGAAAATCCACTCAAGACACCTTATAAGTCCGGATTAAGGCCACAACAGAACTTGCCCCTGACGCGGCAAAATGACTTCGTTACGCATACGATACGAATTTAGTATGGTATTATATCTCAATATCATGTGCCTGTCAACGTTGAGTATCATTTTAGGTAATTTTTTAAATTTATAAAATAGTCCTAAATTTTTTTAAAAATTATAAAAAGTTCATTATCATATTATACAATTCTACTATATATTTTTAACCATATCTCTAAAAATAATAATAAATAATAATAATCACAATTAATATGAAATAAGAATAATTTTCATATATTTTACATATAAATAATTACCACAACTTTATGAGAAAGTACAATCATCATCATACAAATATTAAAGTAAAAACAATACAAAGTATTTAAAAATATTATAATTTCAATTTTCATTATATAATAAATAATAATCACATTAAAACATCCAATAAAAAGAACAATAAATATCTTTAACTTTCAAATTATTACAATTTATAACAATAGTTCGCAATAAGGAAACAACCAAGTAGAATTGAAACATGAAACAAAAACATATAATATTTAATTCAATATATTATATATTTAATTAATTAAAATTAATTATTTCTAAAATTATAAATATCTTTATTTAATTTATAAATTTAATTTAATAATTATTAATAAATATAATTAAATTTAAAAATATTTAAAAATATATAAATTTCAAATAAAATTTGATTTAATAATTAAAAATATATGCAATAGATATTAGTTTATAAATAATAATTTTTAAATTATTTATTTAAAAAATAAAATATTTTTGTTAATACTTTATTAATAAATATTATATAAAAGATTAAAATAAATTTAAATAAAATAATTTATCTTTAAGTTTAATATAATGTATAATTATTATTAGTAATAAAAAGTAATTTTTAAAAAAATTTGAAAAGTTTACGAAATAGATCTGTATTAACCGATATTTACAATAGTACATTAACATTTCTATCTTGTACCATTCAGGAGTACGTACTAGTACCGACCGATAAGCACTGAAATTCATCATCCACTCTCCGCACGCAGGCCTAGTACAGTAGTACTGGCTCTAGACGACAAAGAATACAAGAGCCTTTCAATAGTTGTCTCCGTACTACTTTTTCCAATATACTATTTTCTTGTTGACTCTTTAGCTAAGCAGGGTTCTTCACATATGACTCAATGGTTTTTTTTTTTTGGGAGACTCCAGCTCTGGAGTTTCGTTTGTTGCTTCAGACTGATCAAACATCAGTGGCCTTCTTAAGGTGTTGAGTTTCTTGCTTGTTTTTATTTGAATCCTTTTAACCAAAAAAAAATACTACGATTCATGAATGAAAATGTTACTATCTCCGGGACTACTTTCTGTCAATACAGTGTTAAAATTGTGTTTACGAGGATGACTGTCCTGTAGAGGCAAAGAGTATTAGAAAAAAGTTACCGGATAAAGTTGTTGGGAAATCGAGCTACGATCGAATTCCAGCTCTACAAAATAATTAATATATAAATTATAATAAAGCGTGAATATTAATTCATATTTTACTCTTAAATTTGATACTTTTTATTGTATTCTTCAAATTATTTATGAATTATTATAATTATAAAAGTGTCGAGCTTTTAAAGGTATCTACAAAACAAGCGTAGATAACTCTGAAATTATTGCATAAATGATTAAATCAGGAATGCTAACTCTGTTAGAACCTAAACCTATTTATAATAGATTTTGAACATTTTAGTAATTTAATTATAATTTCAATTAAATTTTAATTGGAATTATAAATAATTCTAATTAAATGCCAGTTATGTCCAACTAAGATCAAATATCTCATATTGATCCTTATTTATTGAATATCTCATATTTAATTATAAAGTTTCTTAAACTTTACAGTAAAGTCCAGCTAGGATAATATTAACAGAAATTTTGATTTCAAGTCATAAACTTTTTCAAAGTTTCAAAACTTTAAGTTGTATGTATCCTATTCTTTTTCTATTTTTAAATCAAATTAAAAATTAATTTAAAAGAGAAAAAAGTCTCAAACCTTGTGAACTTTCTGTATTCATTCATTTTCCTTGTAAGACTCAAGAATAAACATTTCATTTTAATTATAATCCTCAAGGCTCAAATCTAAGCATTTCATTTTTATTTTTAAGCGATAAGACTGTTCATTTTAATTTAATTCTAAATCATCTCACTTTAATTCTCAAATACTAAGACTCAGTTCTAGAAAAAAATTTTAAATTCCAAGTCCTATGATTCATTCAAAACATTTTTTTTAAACTTTCAATTCCTAAGACTTATCTCTTTGTATTTTCTCTATTTTAATACCCTAATATTCATTATAGGCGTTATATCCATCGCATGAACTGGACCTTGTATATAAATAGTGCCATCAAAATCAAAATGACTCTGTTTCACCAGCTGTTTAAAGCTTAATAAGCATAGAATACAAGCAATCGGATTCAGATGCTAAGTTGTAGACACAGAAATAGTTCCTTACTATGGTAAAAGTAAAAAGTATGCGTATATGTATTGAGGTGATCATACTTTTTAATCAAGAATCCTGCGTAGCATGGAGGCTACCAATTCTTCATCTTTGCACTTTAAGGTCAATTCTAAATATTGGAAGGCTTCACAAGGTAGAAGGCCTTCAATCAGAAAGCTGAACAAATCGGAGTGAGTGCTCTGCATCATATCAAAACATTGTTCTAATACCCTCAGTGTCTGCTCTTTGCTTAGCTCCACAGCTTCAATCAATGGTAAGACATCTCTCTCCTCCTCTTCAAAGTGCTCTTTGCAATTATCCTTCCAATTCCATTAAAATTGAGGTTAACATGTCTACATGTATTCCTTTTCTTTTTCTTTCTCGTGATTATTAAACCAAGGGAAGGCAATATTTGTCCTTACATTTCTAAAATTTGGATCCCTAGTCAACAAGAAAGTGATGCATACAGCTTTGCTTATACTACACGTAACAACATAATACATATGTGCGTGTCTTTGTGTGTGTGAGAGAGAGAGCAAAAAGTAAGAGAAGAAGGTACCCGCAATGATTTTAACCTGGTAGAAAGATTGGGAAGCGCATCTCGATAAGCAGGACTTGCAGTGTCCAACACTAGAATGGATTTGACGAATTCTTTGATTCCATTCATGATGGGTAGGTCCCTTCCATGTTCTTCATTGGCAGCTTTACATAACCCTGCTGTTAACGTCATACGTATATTATTAATTCTCATAAACCAGCTGTTAACGTCATACGTATATTATTAATTCTACGTCGTTAATAATACAGCCGAAGCAGTAGTAACGTAAACTGCTCACAGTCACCTTTGTCAGCCAACTCAAGAAAAGGAAAAATCACGCGCTCCTCCATCTGCGCGTGCTCCAACATTATATCCAGAAGCTGCGAGTAGCTATTTCCAAACTTCCTGAGCTCCATCTTCAAAGTCCCCATCGCAGGATGGACATTCCTCTTTCTTCCACGTGTTGCCAGGTCTCTCGCCCACCTCACCATCCTTTCGAGATGCCACATCACGCTTCTGTGCTGCAAGGTGACCACCTTCACCATCAGCGGCGTCGTCTCTTCGCTTCTGCTCGCCACCACCGGCGGTTGCGGTATTCTCGCTTCCACAAAGCGCAGCAGCGTCTCCCGGGATCCCGACACTACCTCATCCCCAATTTCGAGTGTTGGTTGTTGTTGTTGTTGAGTTTCGACAACTTGAAGAGACACTGCCTTGTACATTAGAGCGAAGCGGAGGTAGTACGCGGTGAATGTACTATTGTCAACGGAAGAGGAGGAGGAGGAAAGCCGAAGGACAGCGGTGGTAGTAGCGGCGGTAGATTTGACGAAATCAAAGGGGGCGATCTCAGAGGTAGTTTTGTTCTTAGAAAATTGGACGCAATTACAATTACCCATGAGTAGTGGATATGTGGGAGAGATGAAACGGAGAATTTAGGTGGGAGTTTGGTTTCTTCGGATCACAATGAGTGAACTGGAAGGAATAAAGATGTGTCTGGGAGGATCGCTTTGGTATAAAGTGTTGAAGACAGCTTGATGAGGAAGGGAAAGAGAGGTGGCGCCAACGGAGTGGTCCTCACCTGCCTTTTAAGCCAAACTCACTCAGAATTTGGAAGATTTTTGTCCTGATAAGTGTAATCCATTTTTACGTTTCTTAGTTGTCGTTAAGCTGAATGTTTGAACTTTGAAGGGCTAAATCTCTTAAGATTTTGTTGTCTATACTTTGAAGATGTTATTCTCAACTATTTTTTTTATATCATTGTAAAAGAAATTTAAGTGTATAATATATGTAATAATTTAGATTATATATTTCAAAACTAATAATTTAGAGTCAAATAAATAAATAGAAGATAAAGATTGAATTACCAAATTAGTGACGGAAGTTTTTTTGTGGATGATTAGGATGATAGTGGAGATGTTGAAGGTGACAGTATTCTTACTCAATAAAAAGGGAGTATTGCACCTGATATTAGAAAAAAGAAGAAGAAGAAGAAGAAAGATATAAACTTTTTGCACCAAGATCAACTCTTAAAGCTCAATCTTTAATTTGTAGTGCCTAGAAAAATGACTCATAATGTGGACATGAGAATGGCTAGACGTTGGTACGATTCAGGTGTAATATTTAATGTTGCCTATTATTATCAGCCTATAATAGATGTTATTACTCTTACGGTCCAAGATACAAAACTTCTTCAACTGATGAGTACAGAGGTAAACTTTTGAGTAGTTCTGTTTATGAAATAAAAATTTATTTGGATGAAAGAAAAGTGACCTGGGCTACTTTGGGGTATTTAATCATTTGCAATGATTAGACAAATAGAAGACGTAAACTTATTATTAATTTTTTGGTTTATTTTATAAAGGGGACAATTTTTTTAAAGTCTATTAATGTATTTGAGCTTGTTATGAATGTTGATACTCTATTTTAGATATTTGATGAAGTTGTTAGAAAATATTGTTCAATTCATTACTGACAATAATTTTGGTTACAAGAAGTTAGAAGAAGATTGTTATAAATTCAACATAATTCTTTTTATTGAACTCCTTGCGATGCATATTGCATTGACTTGATATTAGAAAATATAGGAAATGTTAAATATTTTTATATTATTAATAAGACTATATAGAAAGAAAAAAAAAAGACCAAGATTATTTACAATCGTGCATGGGTCTTAAATTTAATGAGAAATGATTTCATAAATAGTAGGAATATGTGTCATTTTGTTATTAAGATTGACAAATAATTTCTTATCATTTCAGTGTTTTATTTTGATGAAGAAAAAGTTGAAACAAATGTTCACGGGTAATAAGTGAGTTGCATTTTAGCATGATAAGTGTTTTATTCAAAAGGCTAGCCATTTGGTAACGAAATTACTAAGCCTGATTCTCGTTAATCGTTGCAAAAAATTTTATTTAGCGATGATTTTTTAAAATGTCGCAAAATGTCAGACTTATTGCAACGAATTGATAAATCGTCGCTAAAAGGTTACTTTTAGCAACGATTTTTAATTCGTCTCCAATTAAAATGTAACCAAAACATACTTCTGTTGTAGTGGTTAGTCATCATGCAAATACTCTAAGTATTGGATAGAAATATGGGAGATACTCCTTCTAACCCCCTTTAAAATAATATACATTTTTTCGTATTTAACTGTTGTTTCACAAATGCATTCTAGTCCTAAGCTTTGAGACTTTGTAGAATAAATTACTTAGAAAATAATTGTACAAAGTTTGTTGAATGGACTAAGAAGGTTAGATATACACACAAAGGAGATTTACAAATTTTCAAGCTAATACTTAGTTATAACACTTACGCTATTTAGAAACAAAGGAATCAATAAGTGTTCCAAAACTTTTGTATGAACACTTTTAGATGGATCTAATCATTATTAATGAAATCAATATAAGCATGAGCAAAGAGCTAGCCAACAACTAAAATGCTACTATGCTTATGAATTCTACTAGAGTTTATGAATCAATTTTCTTTGAAACCTAAACAAGCAACTTGACTCTTACTTATCTTCTATCGAATGTTGATTGTCAATTTAGTCAATATCAGTCTATGGTATAGATTCTATCTTAATCCGGTTCACTTTGATGGTTGTAACCAAGTGTTGAACTAGTTGTATTGAACTTTCTTTGAGTTAATAACAATTTCATCTTTCAAAAGAGGGATAATAGATTCTAAAGCGCTTAACCATTTGGATTTTGTTTAGTTTAGTGTCCAAGCTTCGAAAATTTTCAATTAAGTAATTAACCTTTTATAACCTTAACAACTTTGTTCAAAACATTAGTTTGTTAGTATTTTGCTGATTTAGTTAACATAATCTTTTTGTCCATGATATTTAGGCGTCTATGTGAAAAATTAATTGCCAACTAATCATATAAGTGAAATGTTAGAGATTAACAGATCGAAACATAGCCACAAAGATTATGTTAAACACAGGATCGATTTTATATGCATAAAAAACAAAAAACAAATACTTGGTTGATCGTTGTAGTTCTATCGGTTAAAGTACTTTCTATTTCCAGTTTTTACTGCAGAAATCTCCTTCTCCTTATTTGTAAACTTGAGAGAAGATTGAAAAAACCCGCATGAAACCAATACACGCAGAGATAGAGTTTTATTTCTCAAACGTTGCCTTCATATATTTCTGTATATAACTATCTTTAGTAGTTATTCAAGAATGATAACTATTATACCCATCATGGGTGTATATAAGTCATCATCTCCCACTCACTCATGATGGGTTTAACAAAACTCTGCAGTACTCATATTTGTTCAACAACCGGTGTGACCAGCATATGACGAGAGCATATTGTCACATGTCTGTTAGGAGTATATGACATCTCGATTAACAAATTGATCATGAGACTTATGTGTCCTTGAGCAGACATTGTATGCTATACCCTAGGTCATATCTCGCATTTGCACTTTTCCTTGATCTCCTTTAGTTTTTTATGTCATGACTGTATTCAAGTTCTTTACTAAAGAGACGATGGCCATCTATAAATACTTTTCATGCGAGTCAATGATCTAAGTTCAATGACCTTCCTCTGTTCTCAATTCTCTTTTGAATTAAATTTAATTTGCTTTCCTAGAATTATTCCATAGGATCGCA
>JANKOD010000004.1:17456455-17489908 GCA_026284645.1 Erythroxylum acuminatum | reverse complement strand
AGCTATAAAACCTTGAGGTCTTGTGTTCGAATCCTGGAGAGGGATTCCCAGACCAAAGAGGACAGTACCAATTGTGTGGGCTGCGAGGGTTTGCGGGGGTATGCGGGGCCCGTTGCCTCGGTACCAAATCCCGGTACAAAATCCCGGACCCAACACTCCTTGTCACGTCCATGCAACAATGGCTCATGGCCATGAGCCCTCAAGGAGGCCATGCATTGCCGTGAGTCAACCATGCACCCCGTGAAATCTTGCCAACTTACCTGAAAACTTAGTTTTTAGTATAAATACATCGTTTTGATGGCAGAAAATGTATGAAATGTTGAGGAATCATTCCAAATTTGGGAGGTGAAAAAGGGACAGAACTCTCATTCTTTGGAGACCAATGGAGGGATATGTTAGAGTAGTGCTCTAAAGGCAATCGATTGTTAAAGTAGTGCTCTAGAGACAATCATCTTTAGCACTTTTGTACAAACTTTATTTTGATTAATAAAGCGAAAGGCAATTTTCATTAATTTTATATTCATTTATTTATGAATTAATATCGATCTTAAATCGATTTAATAAAGTCCATAATACAAAATATAGCATGAAGGAAATCATAATGAAATTATGATAATGAGATTCTTATCATGTGAAATTATATTAGTATCTAAATTATCCTTAATCATAAGATTAATGAGACAGGACATTATTAATCCAAATAAACTAGCACATGCTATACTCCTTGATTTGATCAAGCAGTAGATCTCATAAACTGTAATCATGAGATGTTTAGAATTAACATGTGGATGCTTACTAAGAATAGTAAGTACATCAGATGACCCGCTATAAGATTATCATATGGATAATCTAAGAAATGTTAGTGATTAATCTCATTATAGCAATGGTGCAAATATCCTTAAACTTGAGGTACTCAAGGATATCTTGGATACTAATGCTATGCTTTGACATTATTCCTTGTTGCCTCAAGACGAGTTCGCTCATAGGGTGGTGATTAGGTACAACTATTGGTATTTAAAGGTAATTGGGTAGCTAATAAAGGATTCACCACTCCTGATAAAAGGAGATGATACCCACGATCTCTTGTCAGGGTCATTCGTCGAGAGTGTCTGGCCAGAGCAGTTATGTGTCATGAAGAGAGATCTTCGATGACACATAGAGTAATGAGATCTTCGATGACACATAGAGTAATGAGATCCCAAAACAAAAACTAACATCACTTGGACTAAATGTGACGTAATCAGTATAGTGGGAGTTGACATATAGCTCATACTCTGAACTAAGTGGGGTATTGGATGATAAAGGGATGAATTGCATGGTAATTGTCTATGGAAAAGTTTGTAAGTCGGATAATTAACTATCGAAGAGTTCGTGTGTTAATCGACTTACATTTTGGTAAATTAACATCATGATTTGCTTGGATTAAGAGTTAATTCAAGTGGAATCAAAACATTCATGATATGCTCAGATTAAGAGTTAATTCAAGTGCCCAAAATAACTGAGAACCTAAAGGTCACACATATAAAAGATCGGATAAAAAACATAGTGTGCATGATTGTCATTTTAAGCAAGTCACACTTGTGACCCACTTTATGACAGGTGGTACATAAGTGAGTTCTTCACTTATGTACACACAACAAAATTCAGCCAAAAACACACTCCATTGACAGGCTAAGGGTCCAAAAGAGTTATGGAGGTTAAGAGCAGTGATCTTGAAGCTTATTCATGCAATTTTATGCAATTATTGCATGAGTTTAATTACGTATAACTTGATTATGATCTAACTCTCGATTGAGCATCTACTTGAATTCATTTTGTTCGGTGCTCTAGCTACCCTTACACATTATTATTCTCCATCTTTTCATGCTCTTCAGAGGACAAAGAAGGTGTTTGGTGTTTGTAACAACCCAAAATAAGGAGAAGAAATAAGAAAGAAGGAGTTGTCCTTTAAGGTACACAATTTTAATTACATGTTCTTTTAATTCTATATATTAAATACATATGATTCTAGATTTTCTGAGGATGTCGTGGGGTTGGAATTTTGATTCCAATGATTCCGTTGCATAGCCATACGTGAGATGCATGGACCCATGGCTCCCTTATAAGATAGGCTTTCCCGACCTGGTTCGAAGGTGATATTGATGCCGAAGAATCCGGTTAAACATTTCTTTCATTGTGTTTGTTATTTTTCTTTTCTTAAGGATTGATTATGTTATCCTATGCTTATGGATTTGGTTTTTCATGTATGAATGATCTTTATTCTCATTATTGTTAGATTGTTTATGTATGAACCCATTGCTTGAATTTCAATATAATTTGTAATTGTTATGTTGAGATTCATTTGTGACAACTAATGGTTTCAAATCATTAGGGATAACATAACCAAGGTTAAATGACCCGAGCGTATGTGGTTGTTAACTTGATTAATCTGTTTTCCTAATTTGTAATGCAGTTGTCTAATTAAATCTAGAGAGCTTGTTCTAAGTTGTTCGATAACTAGGTTTAATTAACAAGCTCTTCTTAATTAAACACGAACTAAGAGAAAACTAAGGTTAACAGAGCTTATTGTTAACCTACGATTAATAGTTGCTAGGAGAGGTACAACAATTCAATGAAGTATATTTAATTGAGTGTAGGTCAAGATAGAACTGATGACCAGGTCCCTATTGAATTCATCACTTTCATCATTTTTTAATGTTTTCTTTAATTTGTTTTCATTAGTTTAGTTTTCTTTTCTTATTTGAAAATAAATCAAAACCCCTATAACGTAAACACCGATTATTTTCTTTTCCAAAGCTAACCGAACACTCTTTGTGAGATCAACTTAGACTTACCACTAGCTTTAGTTTTAGGTCTACTTATTTTGTGTAGTATTACATCATGCTACGTTAATTTTGACACCATTATCGGGGAGTGTGATGTTTTAGTTTCTGTTCTTTATTTTAATTGGTATTTTGTACTTATTTGTTTATAATTAGTTTCTTTTCAGTTATTTCTTAATCTTTTCACTTTTTGTTTAGTGTTTGTGTGTTGAAAAAAAATAAAAAAAAATACATTGAAGGAAGTAGTTTCTTTCATAACTCATATTCCCAATCTTATAGCTGATATTGGAATGATCATACTAACTTTAGTTATGGACGAGATAACCAACAAATTACTTCCTTGAGAGTTTAGGGGATGCACAGCAATTCTTTTATAGACTAAAAGCTTCTTATTATGACTTAAGCACATCTCTAGAAGGATTATTTAATATTTGTGTTACTAGTACTTTTCAAGTTCAGAGGATATGATATAATTCTAGCAAGATACAACGTCTCAAATCCAGAACTTGGCAAGTTAGGCGGGTTAACTGGAAGAAGCTATCAACCGCCTAGCATCATAAAGCGAAGAGATGCAACTATCTCAATCTGAGGTGTACCCAAGGAACGTTAGTGCAGAGACCTTACAGAGTGAAGAGGAGCTTAAGAATCTTAAGAATACTACTCAAGGAATTGCTTGTGAAGAAGAAGTGGAGAAGGAGCTTGAAGAAAAAAAGGATACATCATTAAGCTTAAAGGTGATTATTAAGTCCATAATTGTTGTTAAAACTAACCCTTCACCTTAACCTAATAGATTAGAGAAATTAAAATAGGAAGAAAATGGTGAAGAAATTTTCGAGATATTTCCATAATACATGGACTCAGTAGGGATTGAAAACTTGAAGATAGGAAAGCCAATGTATATGAATGATCATCAATTGAGGCCCTATCCTGAAGAATGTAGTGTGAAGGAAGTGCAAGCGACACCTGAAGATCATAATTTTGTCATATGATAAGGAAAATGAGGAATCAAGCTAGTGATAATAAACAAAGGCACTGCTTGAGAAGCAACCTAAGGGACGTTAATTTCTTTTTCTTTGCATTTTCACATTTCTTTCTTATGTGCAAGTGTGTTTTTAAGTTTGTTTGTTTCTTACGTGTTTTTAAGTTTTCAATAAAAGAGAGAGAGAATCAAACACACACACAAACATTTTCTCACTTTTCTATTGTTTATAGGATTATACAATCATTATTAGAGAGTGAATTGAATAGAAAAATATATGGAAATTTTAGCATGTAGTCTTGCTTTTGTGATTGGTCAATGTGCATCATCTTTATAAGAGTAGTAGCTAGTGGTAGACAGAAGCCCATGAGATTTTGAGCCTTATAAGACTAACACATCCATATAATTCTTATTGACTTTTGTTTATGTGTGACCTTCATGACATGTACATCGTGACTTTGCTTTGCTTTTCTATTTAAGACCACATTTTTATCACATTCATTTACGTGAAAAATGATATAGACATTCTTTGTTTTTAAAAGCTACATTAGCCAAATAGCCTAGCCATTGATATGAATTTTCCTTTGGTAAGCCACCTTGAGCTTTATTTGTCTTTTGTGTGCTAACCACATTACATGCTTTAAGCCTATTCAAATGTCATACCCAAGCTTTAAACTAGTGGAGCATTTGTTAAAATTTTAATTAAAATTTCATATTTATTTTAAATATATTTTAATTATTAAATCCATTTTATTTAAAATTTATATTTTTAAGATATTTAAAATTTTAATTATATTTATTAAAAATTATTAAATTAATTTTAGTTAATTTAATATCAATAACTAAGTTATATAAAATTAATTAAATTATTATTATTTAATACATTAAATAATTATTATTATTTAATAATATGTATTTAGATGATAGTAAATTATATTATAAAATTATAAATAGAAAATAAAACTATTTTTTAGTTTTCATAAATATTTGAAAACTAGAAGAACAAAAAACTTTAAAAAATAAATTTTTTTGAAATTTAAAAATAAAAATAAAAAGGCCCTGAATTTCATTGGTAACTAGAGAAAAACATAGGCGAAAGCAGAGAAAGCCCTCTTGAGTTTCTATTGTTAGGGATAATAATGGCTCGGGCTAGATCGTCAGTTTCTACCCAAGCTTAAACCCAGTTTGAGGCCTGATCGGGCTCAGCCTTGGGCAGTTTAAAGCCCGACTCAGTCAGCTCAATTTGAGATTTTTTTTAATTTTTTAGATTTAAAAAAACGATGTTATTTTACTCAAAACAATGTCATTTTGCCTCTACAGTTTAGGTTTTAGACTAGATCAAATTTGGTCATCTTGAGCTTGAGGCTCAATTTTTTGAAAACAAAGCCTAAGGTCCGATCAAGCTGGACCTGGTAGCGTCGAACTGAGCCCAGACCAAGCAGTCCTCCAAGACTATCTATCGTACCATCCTTTGAAACTAGCTTCTCAATATCTTTTCATTTTTTTAAAAAAATGTTTTCTTTAGCTTTTGTTTTCTCTCTTCCATAACTTCTGAAATTAATAATGAAAAAATAGAGAAACTAAAAAGACATTTATTGTTATTCTTCTTAATTCCTTGAAGCGAAGGACAATTTTTTATGAATTAATTCTTTGGAAATAATTGAATTACTTAAATAAAGGAAAATTAATTGAGACACTAAATTGCTTTTTTCTTCTAAAACTTAACAAAGTACTTGTTAGTGTTTTGTGTGTTTTCTACTTCCATTTCTGCAATGATTTGTACCGACTTATGGCCCAAATAAAAGAAACTTCTTTCTAACCTTTATTAAAAAGCATATTCTTTGTTTACGCCCATATTCCCACGGCTAAAAGACTAGAATAAAGATTCTTATTTCTTAACTCAACACATTGTTTGACACTAATAGTACTTTGAATAGGCACGGATAAATTTTTTCTTGTTGAAGCTGAAATCAGCTGACCATTGTCATGTACATGTGTCCCAATTGGATTGCTCAAAGATAGATACAGCATTCACCCCTCCAAATGCAATCTTAGACTATTTTTGTATCCCTTTTGTTATTCCACCGTAACGTTAACAGAAATTCATTAAGCTCCTGACGTCATGATTATGAACAATGAAACTAGGCGAGGCTCGGAGAGACTTAACAAACTTGAGTAAATGAAACTAAATAAATCAACTGCTCTATCAGGAACTTTGAGTATAAGTTTAGGTTCAAATGGTTGATTTGCATTTCACACGAACTGGGCAATCTATCAGAGAATATTCATAATCAAACATCTTCAGTCAGAATCAGAGTCATGCCTCCTCCTCTTCCCCTTATCCTTCTTGTGTTTCCTTGTATCAACTGAATCATGAAATTGGCGCTTCTCACGTCTTTCATGCTTGTCATGTTTCCTATCCTTCTCCTTTTTCTTCTCTTCAAGCTTCCTCTTTTTCCTAACACCATTTTCGTCTGATTCATCTTCTTTGGGAAGTTTTACAGGTTCATCCGATATAGCCACCTTTGTTGACTCTCCCGAAACCTCATTTTGATTCAGTGAAAGAGTGCTGGGGTCCTCCCAAGGACGTGGTGCCCTGCAGTGAGAAATTCACAAGGTGATGAAGAATAGACAAATCAGTGCTCACCTAAGGAGAAGAAACAGTTGATGGCAGGTGATGGAAATAAAGTATCCTGCATCCTGGTTAATAGACCTCAAGCTCCATTCTGACCAGCTAAAACTATGAGTTCAGTAGATTATAGTTTTATCAGGCCGTTTTGCTAATCTGCCCAGGACCAAAGTTACAGACCCTAAATGGAACACAACACAACAATTTTAATGCCCCTAAATGCTGAAATCATATTCAAAGGCCAGAAATCTTTTAATTTTACTTTGGACTGCCCAAGTCCACTCAATAAAAATCCTCAACGTCGGAGAAACATTACCAGGTGGCATACTTTAAACAGAAACTAAAGGACATGTTTGGCAATGAGACACTATTGATAGTTTGACAGATTAGTTTTTCAAAGTTTTCGAACTTTCAGATCTCCATCTTCTTCTCTCCTTCATCATCCACCTTCCCAAACTCTCTCTCTCTAAACATTGTTATTAGTCTACATTGAGATGTTCCTGAAGTTTCTAAAGTTTTTCAAATTTCTCTACTTTTCTGATCTCCAAGTTCTTCTCTCCTTGATCATATTCTTTCCAAAAGTGGTCACCATATTCAGTCTGCTGAACTAAGTTTACTTTGACATGCGCCCCACCCAACAACCACCATATGTATCACTTGAAGTACTTCACATAACTTGATATTAAAGTTTCAGATTTAACAAACAAATTACCAGAAAAAGAATCCAAGAGAGACCCAAAGCATGCACAACATACAGAAGAAACAATAAACATGCACGACTCATCAACCACAGGCACTTTTTATTATTATATCTCTACTAAGAGTGCTGATTGCCTAAACACATTCAACACACTCTCTTTATCTCTCACAGTACACGAGATTGACAGTAGAAACTAAGAAAGATGACATAAGTAACTCTTAGCTGCTTTATTTTTGTCATTTACACCTTATTACACTTGACAATTGAAACCAAAGTATCACATTGACTCCTGTCTTAACTGAGAATGAACATGTTAAATACCTTGAGTAACCAAGACCATCAACCCGAGCTGTATCTGCATGTCCAGCACCCAAATCCTCTGCTGTAGATCCTCGCTTCACAAGCTCTGAATACTCATGTTTATCAAGCCGGTTTCCCTGCGGTCGGTTAGAACGCTTTGGAGCTAAACCAAGGGCTTCCCTCATGGCCTGTTCCTCCTCCTCTTTGATTCTTTTTATCTCTTCTTTCAAAGCATCAGCATTTGAATTCCCAGAATTTTTATCCCTGGTGTACCAGTGTAAATCTTTCCCTGTTTAGGCAATAAAAAATAGCAATTTATCTCAGACATGTCCAACTTTGCCCTGCTACACATACATATGTTAACTTGGACGCAGTAGCAGGCTTCTATAAAATGCAGCTGATGAGAACTTTAAAATGAGAGGTTAAATGAAAAATTAGTTCAATTCTAACCATAAGCCATGCAGAAATCCATCTGAAGAGAAACCAAAACATCTCTAGCCTTATTAACATGAAGACAAAAACAAGTGATATCCCAAGCCAGGCAGTGATGTAGATTTTCGACAAAATTCAAATTCAACTCATCCAGGGGTTTCTTGACATTCTCCATAGTCACTCTAGCATTTGTTTTTGAAGAACTGAAATATATAATCCCAGGTGGTGCCAAAAAGCTATAAAATAACGTGCATAACTTTCTAAATGTTCTCAAATGAACCTCAATATCAGGGTTTTAAGTACAAGAAAAAGGCATGAAAAAGAACTAAGTTATAAGCTTTTAAGAACACGTATTAAAAATAGGCATCAGAGAAGGCCCACAATAGGCACCAGGAAAAAAATTGTGAAAATTGGACCAAAAACAAGAGAAAAACAGGCAACTCCTCAAAATTTGTTTGTCCAATTTACCACTGGGAAAGAAAGTACAGACGTCAAAATTCAAGCCTCCATTACTTCATTTGAGGTATCTCAACAAACGGTTGACAAGTGAAAGATGGGATGCAAAATAAGAATGAAATTTAGGCATAGCAACAACTATAAGCAAAATGTGAAAATATAATCAGGTAAAAATTCAACGCAAACATGTATAACTTCAAACTAAAAAGAAAAACCCTAGAAGAAAAAACAGAGACAGAGAGAGAGTTAGAGTGTTAGTGTGATAGGTCAATCAGACTGTACGATATCCATAATCAAGCAAAACTAGAAAAAAGAAAACTTGTGGATGATGAAAATTGTAAATGAATAAAAGACTAAATGAAATAATACTCAACCATCACCATAGTTCAATATTAGATCAACTTAAACATGCCCTTCGACAGACGAAGGATTGAAGATATCTTTAAGAGAATAAAACATGGCAAATACAGTAACTAGATTTCTAAGGAACATCTGAATAAAGTAAAAGCTTACCTTTCTGCCACCTTCCAACAGGGGCCTTAAGACTGTGACCAAGATAATTCTCTCGATGCTTATCGACTTTGACATCGTCCCAACTAAATTCTGCAAAACAAAAAGACATTGTGCAACAGCTATGAAACATTAAAATATTCAATAAAAAATAATTTTGACAAGTTTGAGGGGCTAGCATAGTGGTTGACACTCTCTCCCCGAGACCAAAAATCCTCGCTGAGGACAAACCAAAGAAACATATGATGCACAACCACCATAGGAACATTAAGCAGATGAAATTAGAGGGCTAAGCCAACAAAAGGACACCATTTACCTTATTTTAAATTAGGGAAAAAAATCTTACAAATAATCTGTTCAGACGCATGATTCCAAGCTTACGAACAAGTGTACTGAAATGAAAAGAGTTCAAATACACCAAAGAACTAAAGACGAGTATTCAGGTTCTAAAATAAATTTGGTCTCAAGAGAATTATAATTCATCTGTATACCTAACGCGTTTAAGAATTTTCCAATTGAATTCCCCATTTCAACCATTGTTTTTTCCTTTGATCTCTTAATATTATCTTATTAAGGGTTCCGTAAATCAAAGACAAAATCAAAATGATTTGTTAATTCAAATTCAAAATTGAGCCGTGTAATAGAAAGAGGAAAATTGAAAAGATAGAGAGCGAGAGAGAGACTTACGATCTCGGCCACCGCGAACGCCGCCTCTGGTAGGGTGGTACATGTCGCTGTCGCTCTTCTTCACCGGCTAAGACACGTTCAACCTTTCTCTCTCTCTTTTGATGCACAAATACAGCAATAGGAGGTTTCGAATTCAACTGTACAAAAAGCCCAATGAAACTAAAATATACTCGTTATTAAAAATAAATTAGTTTCAACTCTTTGTGTGTGTAAATAAACCCCAACATATATCGGGTCGGTGTTACTGTTTAGCAATCAAACAATACCAACTGCAAGTTCAAAGCCCAAGCAAATTTGGTTCCAGCAGAACCTTAAAAGGGGCTTGCCCTTATTTGCAGAGCTTTGATGTATGTTCTCAGGTCTTACGTTGATTTAGGACTTGGGCTATTACCAAGTTGTGGTCGAAGTAGACTTTTTTGAGGTCATTAATATTCTCTTTGACCCACACATAGTACTGACAAAGATTTCTTTTTTGGTGACAGGAATCCAAGAGTTCTTGCACTGGGATTGGGAGGTTCAGCTTCAGTATGTCTTCCGGGAAGGGAATCAATGCACAGACAGCTTCGCTCATCTCGCTAACATATTACGTCTGGGCTTTCATATACTTCAGGAGCCTCTTTTTGGAGTCCAGGAGCTTCTCTGTAGAGATGTGCAAGGAGCAGTGTACCCCAGAGCGTTGAATTAAGTTTGTAATCTTTCTTGGTTTAAAAAAAAAAAGAAAGCCCAAGCAAATTTAAACTTCCATTGTGCTTATCCTACAACTTCTTTTTATACTCTTTTGCTTCATAGATTTTTTTTTTGATGCAAATGAAAGGAAGAAAAACAAAAGACCCCGAAAAAAAATGGGAGGCTACTGACGTTCAAAGAGAACGTCAAACTTATCAGCTAACAAACTTATAGATTTTATTGATAGAAG
This sequence comes from Erythroxylum acuminatum, assembly GCA_026284645.1. Taxonomy (NCBI): domain Eukaryota; kingdom Viridiplantae; phylum Streptophyta; class Magnoliopsida; order Malpighiales; family Erythroxylaceae; genus Erythroxylum; species Erythroxylum acuminatum. The sequence goes on along the minus strand of JANKOD010000004.1, from coordinate 17,479,477 downwards.
TGAAAAAATAAGTCTTTTTTTAAATAGAATATATTGTTTCATATAATACCTAATCACATGATCATTTCGGTTTCAGTTATATTTGCAAAATTAAAAGTACTTCATATTATAGATTCAATTTTGATGTATTGCATTATTAAATATGACATGAGATGTATACAAATCTTTATAAAATTTAAATTTGTTGCATGTACGATGTCTTATATTCAAGAAAAGATAGCATATATGCAAGGAAGATAAAAGTTATTATTTTATTTTAAAATTAAAATTTTAACTAATAAATTTTAAAAGAATAAATCAAAATTAAACATTACAAATTATATTAAAAAATTATGACATGAAAATTATATTTAAATAGAATGTTCAAAATGAATATAAGTACTTGTACCATATGACAAGAGTTTCAAATTTTTAATAAAAATATTATAATAACCAATGTAATTATAATAGCATAATAATAAAAATATTATGAAAATATCTGTATTTAGTTATTTACTATAAATTAGTGTTCATTAAATTGATAATAATATAACCAAACAATCACTTTAATTTTAAAATTTTGTGATTTATGTTTAATTGTTTGAAAGTTTTCTACACATGGTAACATATGGAGATAATTAGAAATAAATATTTTTATCCTTATATATTTTATAAGGAGGGTGGTTGAATTAGTTATTGATAAATTAAATTTTTTTAATAAAAGTAAATATTATTAAAAAAGATTAATGTTTTATATTTATATCTTTTTTTTCCTCTTTTCCTCTTTCTATTTCTTTTGGAGTGACATGTCGAGAATACAGTTGATTTTTTAAAAAATTTTGTAAAGTACCGATGCATTTGATTTGAAATAGCGGTAATGCAATTGTTTAAAAAAGTGATGCAAATTAACTTGGAATGCTTTTCACTAGGAGTGGCATATTAAACACGATGCAATTCATTTGAAACAACAATGGAAGTGTTCTGTCAATTGATACAGCTACTTTAAAAGAGTGATATATCTTATTTAAAATAGGGAACATGCTTATTAAAAAGAGTGATGCAGTTTTTGAATGATGTAACTATTAGTTTATACGCTACAGATAATTGATTGGTAGTAGTTAATGACAAAAAAATTTAAAGGTTGTTTTTATCTTCTACATGTTTGGATGTATATAACAAAATTCATGAGATAATATACATTGCAGATGAAATTATAACAAGAATATAATTATAAGATTTATATTACATTTATGTATCATTCATAAATTATTCCTAGTCGTTATTCTATTAAAACTAAAAATTAATATAACTTAAAAAGGCTAGCACACGTTATGTTTTTTCTTATGAAAGAAATAGTTAATCTCATAAGCTAAAGTATGGAGATATTTAAATAAACGTATGGGTGCTTGTTAGAGAACAAGTTTACTGAACTAACCCGATATAAGAAATTCATTTAGAACATTGTATAGGAATTTCATGTTTTAATACTACTTATAATCTATTCTAATCATAGCTCCTTTAATTGGTAGTCATTGCAGCATGAATTATATGGAGGTAGTTGTGTTATCAAGGTAAGATTCATCACCCTAAAGCAATTAAGGAGAGTGTTCTATTGTTCTCGATTAGTATTGATTCATGAAATTCTTGGCCAAGGTAGAATGACACTTTGTAAATAATTTACAAATATTGTTAATTGAATCAATAGCTAATGGTGAAGAACTAATAGTATTGAACAAAAAACATAGTATACATTAATTTCATTATCTATTTAATTAGAACATTGTATGATGAAAGAATTAAATTATACAGAAAAATCATGCATGGAAAGGTTAGTTAAAACGACTTTGACATTCTTAAATATTTAGGTAGATATGATAGGTTACTAAATGTCAATCTTGATATATGATTATAAATTGTTTAATTGGAGAATTAAAGACAAATTAAAACGAGTTTTAATTTATCTAATTCAATTTATGAAAATTAGAATAATAATTTATAATCATTGCTAACATATTTGAGAACCTAATAGGTCATACATAAAGAACAGATTGAAGAGAGCAAAGATATTTTTAATTAAGTTGGACTTGATATTAAAGTTTGAGAAATTTTATAATTAAATATGAGATATTTAATAAATAAAGATCCATATGAGATATTGGATTTTATTTAGGCATAATCAATATTTAATTAGAATTATTTGTAATTCTAATTAAAGTATAAATGAAATTAGAATTTAATTTCAATTAAATTACTAAAACCTGTAAAATTTCTTATAAATAGGTTTAAGCTCTAATGCAACTAACATTTCTTGTCTCTTTGTAAGAGTTACAGAGTTCTCTCAACTTGTTTTGTGGATACTGTTAGAAGCCGAACACTTGTGCAACTAACGTGGTTGAAATGGACTAGTTTTTGAAATAGTTCAAGGGATGCGACATGAAAAGATCAAGTTTCGGAATAAGGTACAAATTATAATTCATGCTTTGTTATTGATCGACGTGCTAATCATTTTATACAATTAAAGAGATCTTGTTTTTTAAGAATTCAAAATATCAAAAAAATTGTAATTATTCCACTACAATCAGGATCGGATCTCATCCCAAATTTCCAATAGTGGTACTAAAGACATCTTTAATTCTATAACTGAATTAAATTATGTTTGATTGTTATTGATTACTTTTGGAATTGAAATTGCAATTGCTGCATGATTAAATGTTCTTATAATTTAAAAGGTTTAGATTGAATATTTTAAAACCCAAGATTCAATTTAGAATTGAATTACCAATACGAATAAATTTTTTTTAAGAGTTAAAAAATACATGAAATAAGTTTCATTAATAATAAAACACCATAACCTAGTTCTAAAATCTGAAAAGTTCAAATTTAAACAACCTAAACCCAAAACTTGGAAAATAAGATAGGTGTTGATCTTGTGTTTTGTCGTGTCTAGAGATGTGTTAACTAGCAAAGGTTATGATTGATGGAATGAGATGTGTTTGCAGTACTGGTTTGGCTGTTGATGTTGGCTAAAATTGGGTTTTGTGTGTTTTGGTTGCTTGGTTGTTCCGAGTCTTGGAGAAGGCTTGATAGTTTACGTTTTTTTGGGCTACCTTAATCTCAAAAGGTGGAATTGCTCACCCTAAATGTCCCCACACTCCGACCCAATAAAATTGTGAGGAAGGTAAATCACGATCTGAACTCAGTCATCTTCTCAAATTTTTTTGGCTACCTGAAAATTGGATGTGTTGCTCTGTCATAACGGAGTAGCAGTTAGCACCAGTAGCTTGCACTATCGCTAGTGAGTCCCGTCTCCTTAGCCAGTGGCGATGGAGACAGTGACAAGATCGTCACTGATTGAGGGCAAAAGTCGCTAAGAAACCAATGGCGATTTGCCACTAGTGAGGGGTGGCAAGCTGCCCACAAGAGGAAGTGACACAAGTCAGCGATGGAAAGGCATCTTCATGCGACGGTGAGAAGCAACAGGTGGCACGAGGAAGAAAACTAGGGTGGCGACGCAAAACCGGAATATTAAGTTGAAAACGATGAGGCACGTGTCATAAAAAATAGGTTCGAAAAGACCCTGACATGTTCGATCCTTTCCTCATATACGTGCTTTTTAAACCTTCCTTTTCTTTTAATAAATTGGTTTGAATAAAATTAAGTAGGTTCAAATCCTAAATATATTTTAAACGTGTTTTCTAATTATTTAAAAATTATTTTTCAAAGGGTTATTTTACTAGGATTACTTTGGAATTTACTCTATTTTTTCAAGGAGATGAATTATTAAATTAAATTAATTATTAAATCAATTTCAAAATTAAATTAATTATTTTTCTTAATATGGTTAAGATTAATAATTATACTGATTCCTAATTAATTTATAAAAGCAATTTCTAAAATTATAATTAATTAGCTTCAATTAGATTGAAATTAGTTAATTATAAAAGTAGTTTCTAAAATTAGAAGTAATTAGTTTTAATTAAATTGAAATTCATTAATTAGACTCCTTAAAATTAAGAGAACTGTTTTCATAAATTATTAAGAAATGTGTTTCTTAATTAAATTTATTTGTTTCAAATTAATTGAAATAAATTAAATTTATGATTTTATTTGTTCAGAGAATTATTATTCTATTTAACTAGAAATTGTTTCTTTATTTATGAATAATAAGTTTCTTGATTTTTTAAAGAAAGAATTTTTCTTAGTTAAATTTTGAGAAGTGTTTTCATTTACTAATTAAGAAAAACATGCTTTCTTTAATATTTTGAAAATAGTTTTCTAATTGATTGATGAAAGAGTTTTCTAATTAATTAAGGAATCAATCTCTAAATAAATAATATAAATGACTTTCTTAAATAATTTTAAACGTGTTTTATTTAATTTTGAAAATATTTTCCTTTTAATATTAGAAAATAGTATTCTAAGTAAGGAAAAATAATTACTAATGAGATTACAAATATTAATTTCTAATTAGATTAGAAATAATTTTCTAATTAGATTAGAATGTGTTACTTATATAATTTTGAAAAAGAAGTTTTTCTAAATTATAATACTTCTTTTTCAAAATTATATAAGTAAGAAGAATAATATATTGAAAATTATTTTCAATTAAATTTTATTAAAGGAGTTAAGATCATTGAAAATTGTTTCCAATTGAATTTGAAAATTGTTTCCAAATTAAAATAAATTTCTATTTGGAATAGGAATTAAGTTTATTTAGGAATCAATGATTTTAATTTAATTTAATTTTTTCAAATAATTGGAAATATTATTCTATATTATCAAAATCAATATGTAAAATCAAACGAAGCTTGATATTTTATGCATATAATTTGATTATGAGTACATAAGTTGCATACTTTATTTATATGTTTGATATATTAAATTGTGTGTTACGTTTCAACAAAAAAAAAATTGTGTGTTTTATATGTGTAATATTTTACGTGCAATTTTATGTTTGATGAGACGAATGAAATTAAATTCCTCATTAAAATAGTAAGTACACGTAAGAACGAAATGATTGCTTTCCATTGTTATAAGAATATACAAGAGTTCTATTTATTATCAGGCTTGTTTAGCAAACTCAAGGTTTTTTTCACTCGAATATGTTGAGTCTTATAACAGTGGGTTCTACTTAACTAAATTTGTGTGATTTGGATGAGCAAACTCATAATCACATGAATCTGGAAGCAAGGTTAGGAATAACATATAAGATATGTTTCAGTAAGAGTTGTCACCTGATAGATCTAGGAGTCACATAAGATGTGATTAATAAAGTTATTATCTGCCTAATTTAAGTTTAGTTGGTTTGTTGAGTAAACTCAATATCAACTATATTTGAATGGAATCCTTGCCCACTAGAAAGATTAAAGTAATCTTTCCGAATAGTAGCGCGGGCTATTATTTTGAATAAAATAGTGAGAGTAATCAAATATATGATTAAAGTCCTATTCTCATTCGATAATCATGATATTTTGTTACATTTATATTTTGTTACATTTTCTTACATTTATATTTTGTTCTGAGTGGAATTTACCTTGTTTAGTATAATTGATACTAGGAGTTAGTGAACCAAATTTATTAGGAATAAGTTATGTTTGAGAAGAGTTCTCAAAATTAGAAAAGAAAATTTGTATATCCATTATAAAATTTTGCTAAAATCCCTTTTGAGGATTTGATAAAAAAGTTTTAGAGATAAGTCAAAATCGTATAGATAACAAAATGTATTGACATTTTGAGTTGACTTATATCTCGTAAACTTTAATGACAACATGTAAGATATATGTTAACACCATGATAGTACGATGCAAAGGGTTGCATATAATAAAGCTGAAAGGTATAATACCTTATTGGAATTGTTCTATTTAATTTAGCCTACTAAAAATATAAACATAGACTTCAATTAAAGGAATTTCTATAGTATGATAATAGTTTTCATAAGAAGCAAAATGATTGCATGATTTTTCTTGGTTATATGATAGAGATCATTTATATTTTCAGTTCATGCTTATGAGTATTTGATACTGAATTTAGATTTAACATTATTATAATGTTCAAAGCATGATAAAAGATAAATTATTAAGTAAAAGTAGTTGATCCAATTTTATATAAATAGTTTGTATGCATTGGATCAAAGGAGACTTATGCTTAACATAAATGGAAAGAATACAAAGATGAATAATTGAGATTATCCTTTTATTCTGTGTTAGTTAAATCAACATAACTAGAATCATAAAATTACATACAAGGATGTGTGTATCCTTTTGATTATGAATTGTATGAAACTTGTTAAGTTGAAGAATAACCAAATCAATCTTTGGCGAAATGATGATGATATTGAATTGTTAAATCTTATACACGCGCTGTGTTGGATGGAATAACAATTCATAAGAGGATAATACTTATATTTCATTAGATTGCTAATGACTTTATATGATATAATCATATTTATCAAAAAAATAATGATTTTAAATTTTTGAACAGTTTAAATTATTTAAATCTAAGTAAAAATTAAGCATTGAGAATACCAAAGCACTTCAATGAGATCGTTGTGGTAAGTTTTAAATTTTTGGTTATCTATAGTGAATGAGATCTTTGGTGAATACCTTCACAATAAAATTTCACAAGAGTATGGATTTTTGTAAGGAGTAAAATACAATATGAGATATTTTATAGTATTTTTCCTATAGTTATGCCTAGTAAAATGACTTATCTTCAATAGTTTCATTTGAATCAATTAGTAAGATTTCATATTTGATATGAAATGCTAAGTCTTTGAAAGAGTCAATGTTAATGATTTAAGGATGTAATGCTTTATTGAAGCATATATTATCCATTAAGTTTAGAACTAAATTGGATAATAAAAGGTTATGGGATATCCAAAAGGATGAACATAATCTTACATATCCATTGAGTAAATTGTTTAATTCAATGTATACTTATAAGAGAATAGTTCCTAAGATAAGTAATGGGAGTAAGATGAAATTTGAAAGGTTCAAATCTCATTACAACACATCCAAATGGAACTAATGCCTTTGGTGATACATATGATGTATAGTTGAAAGGCTACGAGACTTTGAAAGATTCACTTCCACAATGAATTCAAAAAGTTTATTTTGAAGATGATTGTGAATTTATCATGTCTATAAAAAGATTAGTGGGAGTATAGTTGTCCTCTTCGGTGGGACCATGTGGAGACATATTGTTCATAAAGAGCGATAATTCTATTTTTCAAATGTGTAAAATATAATTGTCCAAAGAATAACTCTTATTGGATATGAAAAGGTAATAACTTAATTATAGGAATTAGATCTATAAAGATAGATTGGAAGTTGTTCACCTATTCCAAGTCCAAGAACATAGATAAGGTACTAAAGATGTTTAATATTTGACATATTTGATACTTGTGAAGTATTAAAGATATCCATTATTCTATGCATGAGTTAATATTTGAGGTCAAAGTGATAAGGATATTACTTTATAAGTAAATCCTCATTAAGGTATATTTTTACTTTAGAACAATATCTTTCAAGTTTCAAAAGGTTCCAATGTAGCAATGGTTATTAATTAAGTCATAATAACATTTTCATTTAGTAGAAATGATAATTAGATCAATAAGTTCTTTGGTGAACTTTATATGGTTCCTTGCATTGTTCAAGACAGTAATGTACTATTGAACATTAGAGCCATTGGGCATGTTAAAGGAGCTAAGGTCTTATCAAAGATCCAAGGATATATTTAGGTAAATTTTCTTAATTATGATGATAATTAAGATGAAAGTTGTAAGATTTAAGCAAATGCTCGCTATAAAGAATCTTGTAGTATTCTCGTATTAAGCCACTGTCCTACTAATAGTGTAACTGTCATATGGTGACACGGTATAAGTACTTAAATGATTGGCTTTGAGCAAGTGGGAGATTGTTAGTTTATTTCCTAAAACCAATTGATTGGTTGTAGTTTAGTGACAAAATAATTTAAAGGTATTCTTTATCTTGAACATGTTTAGATATTTATGATAAAGTCAATGAGATAATTATACATTACAAATGAAATTATAATGAGATTCATATTGCATTTATGTATTATTCCAAAATGGTTCCTCGTCGTTATTTTATTAAGACTGAATATCAATATAACGTAAAAAGGCTAGCACATGTTATATTTTTTTCTTATGAAGGAAGTAGTCGATCTTATAGGGTAAAGTATGGAGATACTTAAACAAACATATAGGTGTTTGTTAGAGATCAAGTTTACTGAACTAACCTGATATGGGAAGTTCGTTTGGAACATTATATATATGTCTATGAAAATTCTCATTGTGATGATGGTATAAGTGATCATTTGACTTGAGGTCTCCAAAGTTATCTTGTATAGGAATTGCTATGTTTTGATACTACTTATGATCTATTATGATAATAGGTCATTTAATTGGTAGCCATTGGATGCAACATGAGCTATATGAAAGTAGTTTTGTGATCAATATATGATTTATCACCTTAAAGTAATTAGGGATAATGTTTCACTATTCTCGATTAGTATTAATTTGAAAAATCCTTGGCCAAGGTGGAATGACACTTTCTGCAAATAGTTTACAAATGTCATTAATTGAATCAATAGCTAATGACAAACAATTAATATGACAGCACTCAAAAAGAGTAGATATTAATTATCTGCTTTGTCTAATTAGAACATTGTATGTTGAAATGATTGAATTATACAGAAAATTATTCACATAAAGGTTAATCAAAACAACATTGACATTTCTAAATATTTGGGTGGTCGTAATACATTGCTAGGCACCAATCTTGATCTATGATTATAAATTGTTTAATTGGAGAACTAAAGATAAATTAAAAGGAGTTTTACTTTATCTAATTATAATTATAATTTATAATCATTGCCAATATATTTGAGAATTTAATGAGTCACACATAAAGAACGAGTTGAAGAGAGTAAAGAAATTTTTAATAAAGTTGAACTTGATGGTAAAGTTTAAGAAACTTTATGATTAAATATGATATATTTAATAAATAAGGATCAATATGAAATATTGGATTTTATTTGGGCATAATTGGTGTTTAACTAGAATTATTTTTAATTCTAGTTTAATTGAAATTAGAATTTATTTCAATTAAATTACTAAAACATCTAAAGCTTATTATAAATAGGCTTAAGCTGTTACAGAGTAAGAGTTAATCCTTTCCGTAAGAGTTACAGAGTTCTCTTAACCTGTTCTGTAGATACCGTTAGAAGCTGAATACTTGTGCGACTAAGGTAGTTGATATGAACTAGTTTCAGAAACAGTTTGAGGGATAAAATAAGAAAAGATGAACCTTCATAATAAGGTACAAATTATGATTTATTATTTGTTATTGATTTATGTGTTGATCATTTTATAGAATTCAAGATATCTAGATTTTTGATAAATCAAAGTATGAAGAAAGTTTTGTAATTATTCTACTATGGTTGGATCGAATCTTATCTTGATTTCCTAACAATAACTACTCTTTTCAATTGATGCAACCATTTCTTCTAAATTTAGAGAGAGAGAGATAAAAAGAAAGAAAGGTAGGATGAGAAAAAAAGATAAGGAGAAAAAGATGCAAAGAAAAAGAAAAGAACAGTGAGATAAAAGAAATGCAAGAAAAAAATTCAAAAATAAATTTATGTATATATTATAAATAAATAGGAATTTTGATTGATATTAAATTGATCAATAACTCTTTCTTTAAATTAACATAGACTTACAAATTATTTTCATGTAATAGAATATCAAATGCAATTAAATAATCATTTTATTTTTTCATTGGATAAATGATTCCTATATTACTAAATAATAAATAAATATTTGAAAAAACTTGAGTGGTAGTTATTGGATTCTTGCCTTCTTTTTAGTTAATCTTCAAAGAAGATATTTTCTTTTGCTGAACTCAAGTGCCACTATAGAAAGTTAGAAATGCTAAATCATCTTAAGTTTCTTATTGCGTACCTCCTGCCCCCCTTTAAATCATGTTATCCCCATCTCTGACATTCTAGGCGATATTACCATACCAACGGTGGCTCTTTCATTTCTAAATATTTCCTTCGTCCTGCTTCCATATTTTATTTCTCTATCATTCTTGCATTAAAGGAGGATTTCACACTTCATTTCCGCAATCTCTAAACAAATTATTCATCGTCATTATCGTTATTATATTCAGTTTGAAGTTTCGCAATGAAGCAGAATTTGGATAAGTATGATAGTACGCAATTTTACCTTTACATAATAAAGAGACTATTTCTTATAGACCTACATACAGATATGATAGAAAAATAATAATACAGATTAAAAGAATAAATAAATAAAAAACATGACACGTAAAATATTTAAGAAAATAAAATTACCATAAATAAACAAGAATAATAATAAAAAATAAAAATAATACTAAACATAAAAATAAAATAATTATTATGATAAAACTACTACTAAACACATTTTTCATAATCTCTAAACACATTTCAGCAATTTCCGAATTGATTCTTCTCCGTAGGTTAAGAAACATAATTTTACAAAGCTTTTCCTTGGCTTCTATGTGCTGTGCCAATTGATGATGATTGATGACGGATAGATGACAATGAGATAGGATTTCTAAATTTGGATAATGAGCTTCATCAGTATTCAGTAACACTAACACGTCGTCCCGACCGACATGAGTAAAATTTATAAATAAAAATTGACAAATTAATATTTAATTAACAAAAATTTTAATCCTAAATTAAATAATTTATCAGTGTAAAATCATACATTAAAAAATATTAAAACTTATTTTAATTTTTTTAAAATTTAAGTTCTGAAACAGACTGCCGACAACATCTATTACAGTTTATAAAAGGGTGTGATCCTCTGTGCCAGCAACTCTGGTCCAACCCTGTGCCACTCTATCCTAACCATAAATAAATAGTTAGGATGAAGTGGCACAGGGTTAGGCCAGAGTTGCTGGCACAGAAGATTTGAGGGAGTTTATAATGCCCTCAGATTTTTTGTCTTATTTTTTGTATACCAACTTTGTCTCATTTGATCTTAATCATCTATTTTTATGAGTTCCGTAAAAATAAAATAGTTGATATCAAATACACCAGAGTTGGTAATAAAAAAAAGTACAAAAGATCATGTCCCGTTTATACATGGCTATGTGTTTAGAAAACCAACGGCGCCACCGAAAACTACCACAGTTACATTTCCACCAGATCGGCATTCGCTTTCTATCTGGTAAACCCGAATCCGGCTCATATGATAACCCGGAATTGGATCCAATTTACTATCGGACCCGCTTATCTCTAGTCGAAAGTCGAAACTGCTTGCGCCGCCATTTTAATCGGATCGTGAGAAACAAGAAAAAGGTCAAATTGAAAGTTAAAACAAGGTGGAAAATGGCAACCAGATTCGCACTGACCCGACTCGGTGTAACTCGTTCCATGTACTCAACCCGAGGAGCAGCTCGCTGCTTCAGCGATGACAAGGGGCGTGTCCTCAGCGAAGAGGAGCTCGCTAAAGAGACCGTCTACATCCAGGTTCTTCTTTTCTTTTCTTTTCTTGACTTTGTTTTTCTCTCTGTTTGGTTCCTTCGAAAGAACCGAAGAGGAAAGAAGGAAAAATCCATCTATTTGTAGACTGGTTTTCATTTTTGCGATGAATTCGTTATAGAAGTTTTTGTTTTAGGTTTTGTTGACAAGAAAGCTACTTTTAATAATGTTTTAACACTACTCCAAAAAAAAAAAGGGGAGTTCTGTGGGTTATGATTTCCAGTGATATTTGATTTGGTTCAAGCGAGTACTTTTCTCTTACTTTGTACTTGTGTTGTTAAGTCGTTAGCAATTAATCTTTTGGGTGTAGAAAATGGAAAGGGAGAGATTGGAGAAACTGAAGCAGAAGGCTGCTAAAGAAAAGGCTGAGAAAGAGAAAGAAAGCTCTGAGAAGGTAAATAACTGAATATCACATGACTTGTATTTCTGAGATTTATGTGGTTTAAATCTATCCTAGTTTATCTTCTCATTTTTGTTTTGTGAATCAACCCATAAAACCTTCAATTTTTTTATTTCACTATATGTTATGCATTTGCACATCAGTTGCTGGAATATTTTGAATTGCTTGTAGTTGAGGGGAGGAGGATGTGGGCTTTCCTGATGCAACTCATGCTCATTTAGTATCAAATGGTTACTAGGCATTACATACTTGATTGAAGGGTCACATCGATCCTGTTTGCATTGGAAATTCAATTTCCATTCTAAGTTGGTTGTTTTCTTTCCTGCAGAAACCTGAGGGGCCCCATCATGCCTGAACTTGTGATCACCGCAAGATAATGGCAACATTGCTGGGGAAATAATTGTCAGAAATAAGTGTGGACTTTTAACTTGTGGCTTTTGTATAGAGCTGTTATCTAGTCGATGCCACTTTAGTTGTTATGAAGATAATCAAGTTCTTGTATGCAGTCCTTTTATGCAATGTGGGGATCATCCTGGTCTCAGAAACAGTCTGTACGTGGTTTTTGGCATCTTGAATATAGTTGGGTTGCTTGTATTCTGTTTATGATATGCCTGAAAATTAAATATCTCATGCTAACGACAAAGCAGCAGTGAGAAGCTTCTTCACGGCTAATTTTTGTGTCTTGCGTTTAACATACTCAGTGTGATGGAAATCTGTTTCAACTTGTGAAAGGATCTCTTGTAGTTGCTTCCAATACCAATAGGCATTTCTGTCTAGTAAGTCGTGGATTATTGGGATTCTGGAGTTTGTCCCCCCTGATATCTCATAGCCTTACAATAATGTTTTGGTTCATTGGTTGATAACGAATTACAGAACTTAGGCTGGAATCTTTATATTGGCTGAACAGAGCATGGAATGCTTCTCTTTTAGGATTGGTGTGAACCCTTTAGTCATTTTATCAAAGTAATGCTTCCCTTAATTTTTCATCCATTCATTTTTAGTTCTGGCATTTTGTCGGCTTTATGAAATGTAAATCAATATCTGGAATTGAAAATCCAGATATTCACTCCAAGTTTCATACTTTGGAGCTAATTCTGCCTATGAATTCCTTCTTCCCTTTCCTTTGTCTAAAACTGTTCGAAGCATTGTGTTATAAACTATATTAAATTCTTCTGATCGATCTGAAGTGAAAATTTTTGGTGGAAAAGACTATGTAAAAAGTGTAACACTAATCTTGATTTATGAGTGTAAATTTATATAATTACATAATTAAAGGTAAATTAAATTATGAGTGTAAATTTATATAATTACATAATTAAAGATAAATTCTAAACATTAGGAACATCAAAATGATGTTGACTCACATTTTATGTATGACTTTTATGATAATTCAATTATTTTATCACATAATGTTTTAACTCGACATAGATTATATTTTAGGCCACTTTCAAGTTCAATCGTATTAATTCTCTACCATTAGCGATTGATTTTCAATGATACTTCAAAAAAAAAAAAGGTGTTATTCTACCTTAGCTAATGATTTTTCAAATTAATACTAATTGAGAATAATGAAACAATCTCCCTAACTATTTTTGGGTAATAAATTTTATATTGATTACTTCACTATCTCTATATAGTTCATGATATGTCTAATACTACCCATTTAGCTACCATAGTTAAGGTAGTTCCCAATTAATATCAAAATATAGTAGCCAGTATATAAGATACTTAGGAGATCTTAAGTTAAAGAATTAATTATGCAGTCATCATAATAAGATTTCCACATATACATAAGTAATGTACCATATGAAATTCTCATATCTTGTAGTTAATTAAACTTGTTCTCTAACAATTATCTACTTAATACATGAGATTGATTACTTCCTTCATAATAAATAAATATAAGACATGTTAATATATCCATACTAATAATGTTTGGTCTAAATAGAGCAATAACTAGGAGTATATTGGACATCTGATGGAATATGAAAAGGCGTTCACTTATTGCCTTATTTCATTACTATTAGTGAATTGTCTATTCTAATGAATGCTTATAAAAAGTTCACATAAAAATTTAATAAAAAACAAATTAATTGTGAAAGAGAATAGGGAAAGAGAAACAAACTTGTTTATATTAGTTAAACCAAATAATTAACATCCATTGATGTATGTTCATGATCTGAACCCTATTAAGGATCAACTAGGTAAGTACACCTATTGTTCTTATAGCATAATATAGTAAATACAAGTATCATTCTCACGAGGATTATGAATACTAGTAATAAATATCCTTCTGTTAGCTTATATAAATAAATGAAGGTTTAACTTAAGAGAAGTGGTTAACTAAAATAAAATTATTAATCTAAAATAACAAACCAAAGAAGTAATCAAGAATGAAGCAATCAATTGATAAACAAGATTTAGATGTAGAATCCCTCTAGAACCTTTCTATACTTAAATTTATTTTTATATCAATTATTAACAATAATTTCTTAGATTGCTAAAAATTTTAAAGTTAAAACCATATTTTTTCTTAAGAAATACAAGTAGTATCCTTAAGTTGATTGATTAAAATCTTGTTCTAATCAAAACCCTTAATAACACTTCAAATTATTTAATGAATTCCACCTTTTGATTTGAATCTAACCTAGAAGATTTATATGAACCTATCTCTAAGACTTCATGAAAATCTTATCATTAATTCCATGATCTATTTATATACATGAAATCTAAAATTGAATCAAAATGCTAGAAATTTTCAATTCAAACATTCTTATCATGAATAATTCACAAGCAAACTTAGATCTTTCATATAAAAAAATCAATCAAAAAAATAGTCTTAGGGCTCATCTCATCTAGGTTTATCCTAATTTACTTCGTACAAATATAAAGAAAATCAATAAAAATCAAGAAAGATTCTAAAATAAAAGAACTCATTCTAATGGATTATGAAGTCTTCAATTTCTTCATGTAAATCTTGATGGGAATCCCTTTCTTTTTCTAAAGTTACTCCTTTTTGTCCCCAAACACTTTAGTTATACTTTCTCATGATATCCCCTGTGTTTATTTTTTTATATTAGAAACCTTAAAATTTTCATAAACATCATCACCAACACTTATATGTGTTAGGTCTATATTGCTCCCCTAAAACCTTTTACTTTTTAAAAATTACCACCAATATAGATCTCCAACATAGAACCATGTTGGATCATTGTTGCCTAGCAAAAAATGGATTTGACATAGTTTTGTGTATTGAACCATATTTTAATTCCTTCCTCTAAAATCGTATGAATGATACTCCAACTTGACTCTAATTTGCATAAATTCCTTCCTTCTTCAATGGGGAGATAAGAAAAGGCTTGAAAATAAAATATAAGCCAAATTGAGTACCAAAACTATAAAAACAATAAAAAAGAACTCTCAAGATCTTTACAAGACCGTAGTCTAATTAGAACTTATCATCCACTCATCAAGATCATCAAGAGTTATTACTGTCTTCTCCTCCAATTAATGATGAGCAACTCTTAATAGAACTTCTTCCTTTTGAGGAGTAAAGAAGAACCTTTACAATCATATTATATTACCAATAATGAAGAGTAAGCCTTTACAAAATCTTATTTAAGGTTAAAAGAAACTCACAATGTGTATCTAGGTAATTCCCTCGATTTCTATACTAGCAAAACCATATAACTCAAAGCCTTTCTTTCTTATTCAAACTAATGAACTATGGATTAATATATGTTATGCAATGCATATACTCAGTTAAATGCTCTCTCTAGCCTCTTAAAGCTTTTAGTAATTCTTTAGTATACCAAAGGTTCTTTCTATAACTAAATTGTGGTCTATTTATACCCAAAGTAAAAAAAAAGCATTCATTAAACACACAAACTAGCCATTACACGACAAGATTTTGGGTATAATCAACTATTAAGTCACCTAACTTTAGCTAGCCAAACTTTTAATAAGATAGCAAGTCCCCCTTGCGCAAAGTTTTAGATTTACCATCGGCTAACTAGTAATATACCTTCAGTTATTTGATGAGTAGTGTTTTGGTTAATGAATGGTACAACTAATCTGTAATGTTCAAAAAGTGAGCAATCTAACCTTTACGTAGTGCCAAACTTTAACTATCCATACTCTAAGTCATCCAAACCTGATTTTTAACCCTCCAAGTTCTTTTAAAGACTAAAAACTATTTGCTTTGAAAAATATTTGATTCAAAACAATTTTAAAAGTTCCAAAATTTTATTTGAATATTAAAAGGTTTTGATGTAAGCACAACGATGGTACTTTTTAAGATATATGGAACCAAAGATGAGAAAATAATGTCAGAGGGACCAATAACAAGCTTAAGAGCTAAGAAGTTCAAAGAACTGCTTTAATCCTACATGGGGCGAATTGTAGATGGTATGGAATCTGAAGAGATAATGAGGGCCAATGACATTATAACTAATCAAGTTTGGAGAAATGTGCATGAAGGCTTTCATTTTTGTTTAATTAATTATTTTAAGTTAGAAGCATAGCTTTGGACAGCCCACTACTTGTGTTTTGGGCTTGTTTTAGTGAGATGGACTTTTATTAACTTTCAGTTCATTTAATTTAAACCTTTTAAGTTTAATGGGTTGTATTTTAGAAATATTAGTTTGGGCTTTAATTAATTTGGTGGAAGGCCCATGTTTAAAGGCCTTTTACATATTTATGATTTCTTTCTTTTCAAGGGCATAAATACCTTATGATAAACATTCTTTACATATTTTTTTGGATGAATAAATTCTCACATTGGCTTCACCGATTTCTTTAAGGGGGGATTTCTTGTCTTCTTCTATTGCATCAAGAATATAATCCTTATCAAGGTAATCACTTGTGGCGAATTCTATTCTTGTTTTCAAATCAACATTATTATATATGTTTCCATTCATATAGTTGATTGGGGGTTCATTAGGGTTGGGGATTTCTTCTTGTTCATGTTCTATTAAAAGTGTGTTTAAGGGGTTTCAGGTTCTTTAGCCTTAGGGTTCTGCATCATTTGGTATCAGAGCTTGGATTGAGATAAATTCTTATTTAGCTTGTATTTATTTGCTATTATTACTGTTATTTTTCATTATAATTTGAACTTAGGGTTCATCTTGTTCTAGTTTCATTCTTGTTTGTTTATTTTTCCAAGTTTGTTCTTTGAATTATCGTTGATCTAGTTATCATAAAAAAGACAAAAAAAAGAATAAAAAAGAAATTAAACAAATAAAAAAATCAGTTGCTACCGTTAAAAAGAACGAAAATCAATTACAGGCGTAAAATATTAAAAAATTGCTAGAGTTTTTAAAAAAGGAAAGATTTGATTTGGTTGGTGGCAGATCTTATTTCTATAAATATTTTGGGCAGCATAAATCCTTTACTCTTGTGTGCCCATTTTGCCTTTATTCATTTTGCTATACTTGCTTCTAGTTTTGTGTCTGTCATCTTTCTTAGGTGTTTTCATTGCATTCCTAAATTTTAATTTGTTGTTTGTGAATTACCTTGATTGGAAATTGAATTCTGAAGTGCAATTGAGGACAGTAAGCTTAAGTGGAAAAAGACTTGAATGTGTAAGCTTAAAAGAGGGTAAAAGCCAAATTTTGAGTAAAACACGAGTGGAGTGCCATCTTTTGAGTGAAACACACAAGAGAGTGAATTGTGATGTTACTTTTTTATTGCTAACCATTTTCTTAAAGCTTTTGTTTAAGAATGGCCACTAAAAGAGATGGAAAGGAAACATTACATGAGGAGGATGAAAATGTGTCTAATTTAAAAGTGATGTATAAGGCATTCATGAATGAATTCAAGAGCTTATCTACTAGGATGGATGAGATGGATGAGTGAATTAATGAAACCAGTAGAATCCAAAACCATAGTAGATCAATTGACAGTCATAGGAATAAGAATGAAAAATTGGAAAGAATGTATGACAAGTATAAAGATGAAGTGCAATCTGTGAGGGGTAGAGTAAGGAGGGAAGAAAGAGTGGAGAGAAAGGATAACAACATTAATGCCATCAAGATGAAAATTACGTCTTTAAAAGCTAGGAATGATGCTGAAGTTTACTTAGAATGTGAAAGAAAGATGGACATGATTTTTGCTTGTCACAACTATTCTGAAGATAAAAAAGTGAGATTAGCAACAATGGAATTATCTGATTATGCATTAGTTTCGTGGGATGAATTGGTAAAGAATAGGAGGAGGAATAGGGAACCACCTATATCCAAATGAGAAGAGATGAAAAGAGTGATGAAGAAGAGGTTTGTGCCACCTTATTACTATAGAGAGTTACACCAATAATTACATAGACTCACACAAGGAACTAGATCAGTAGAAGATTATCATAAGAGATGGAGATGTTAATGATTAAAGTTAACATAGAAGAGGAGGAAAAAGTGAAAATGGCATAGTTCATGGGTGGATTAAATATGGAAATTGTTGACGTTGTTAAGTTGCAACATTATGTAGAGATGGAGGACCTAGTGAACATTGCTATGAAGATGGAGAAGCAACAAAAACAAAGAAGGGCAGCCAAGTCTTTCTCAAATTCTAGCAGGAAATGGAATCCAAAAATGGAGCAAAAATGAAGATAAGAAGAGGGAGCACTATTCAGATTCCAAAGAGAAAGGCAATGAGCCAAACAAATGCAAGGAGAAGAGTATTTTAAGTCAAAAAGGTATTACTGATTTATCCTCTAAACTTTTTAAATATAGGGATATTAAGTGTTTTAAACGTCAAGGGTGTGATCATTATGCATCTGAATGTCCTAACAAGAAAACTATGTTTATTAAGGGTGGTAATATTGTTTTTGAGTTTGATGATAGTAATGAGTCTGATGGTAGTGATTTAAGTATGCCACCTTTGGAAGATTGTTCTGATGTTAATGAGAATGTCGAGTATGTTGTTATGGGCGAATCTCTAATTGCTAGACGTGCATTGAACTTGAATATGAAGGGAGATAGCCTAGAATAAAGGGTGAACATGTTTTACACTAGATGCTTAGTAGGTGGGAAAGTTTGTAGCATGATATAGATAGGGGCAGTTGCACTAATGTAGTTAGTACTACTTTAGTGGAGAACTTGGGGTTGAAATGTGATAAACACCCTAATCCATATAAACTACAATGGTTTAATGATAGTAGGGAAGTTGAACATACTAAGTAAGTTGTTATTGCATTCTCTATTGGTATATATGCGGTTGAAGTTGTGTGTGATGTCGTGCCTATGCAAGTTGGTTGTATATTATTGGATAGGCCATGGCAATTTAATAGGCGTGTTATGCATGATGAGTTCATGAATAGGTATTCTTTTATGTATAACAGGCAGAAAGTTACCCTTGCTCCTTTATCACCTAAAGAAGCATATCTTGAACAACTAAAAATTCAACAATCATTAAGCAAAGATTCAAATAGTGAGGTGAAAAAGAAAGAAGAGAGGAAAGAGGCTATGAGAGAAAAGAATAAAATTAAAGGCCCTATCGTGAGTGACTGCACAAGTGAGGAAAAGAAAGTGGGATTTTCAGGAGAGAAGAAGTAAGTGAGTGAAAAGAAAGAAAAGAATGTGAAAAGTGAGCAAAGAGAAATTGAAAAAAGTGAAAAAGTTAAGACACAACCATGTTTTTATGCAAAAGAGAGAGAGTTAAAGAGTGCATACTTAGTCAAGAGGGCTTTAATCTTGATTTGGTTTAAGGAAACTTTGTTTACTAAGACTGACCTTGACCCAAATTTGCCTAGTGTGTTTGTGACCTTGTTGTAGGATTATGATGATGTTTTTCTTGAAGACGTACCCCATGGATTACCACCTTTGATAGGGATTGAGCACCAAATTAATTTGATACTAAGAGCTTAAATTCCTAATCGTTTAGATTATCGAAGCAATCCAGAGGAGACAAAGGAATTACAAAGGCAAATGGATGAATTGCTTAAAAAGGGGTATATGAGGGAGATCATAAGTCATTGTGTTGTGCCAGTTCTTTTAGTGCCAAAGAAAGATGAAACTTAAAGGATGTGTGTGGACTATAAAGCGTCAACAAAATCACTGGAAAGTATCTCCATCCTATTCTTAGATTAGATGATATGCTAGATGTGTTGCACGGTGCTTGCATATTTACCAAAATTGATTTAAAAAGTGGCTATCATCAGATTAGGACGAAAGAAGGTGATGAATGGAAAACAACATTTAAGACCAAATATTGATTGTATGAGTGGTTGGTTATGCCTTTTGACCTATCTAGTGCACCTAGTACTTTCATGCACTTAATGAATCATGTTTTGCGTAAGTTCCTTGGTAAATTTGTGATTGTTTACTTTGATGACATATTGATTTATAATAAGAACTTAATGAATATGTCATGCATGTTAAGGCTATTTTGGATGTGCTTAGGACAAAGAAGTTGTATGCAAACCTTACGAAGTCTTCATTTTGCATAGATAAAGTTGTCCTCTTAGGATTTGTAGTGAGTTCTAAGGGAGTTGAGGTTTACTCTAAAAAGGTGAAAGCTATCTAAGAGACCTACACTAATGTTAGTTAGTGAGGTTAGGAGTTTCCATAGCTTAGCAGGTTTTTATAGGCGATTTGTTGGAGAATTCTCTATTATTGCACCATTAAATGAAATCGTTAAGAAGAATGTTGGTTTTAGATGGGAGAAAGAACAGGAAAATGCATTTAATACTTTAAAGGAAAAGCTATGTACTGTACCCGCTTTGCGTTCACTTGATTTTTCCAAAACTTTTGAAATTGAATGTGATGCTTCTAGGATTGGTATAGGGCCTGTTTTGATGCAGGAGAATTATCTCATAACATATTTTAGTGAGAAGTTGAGCATATCAGTTTTGAACTACTCCACTTATGATAAAGAACTTTATGCCTTGGAGAGAGCTCTTGAAGATTGGGAACATTACTTGCTGCCGAAAGAGTTCGTGATATATAGTGATCATCAATCTCTCAAGTACTTGAAGGGATAAGGGAAATTGAGCAAAAAGGCATGCAATTTGTGTGGAGCATCTTGAAACATTTCCGTATATGATTAAATACAAGCAAGGTAAGGAAAATGTTATGGCTGATGCATTATCAAGAAGGTACGCTTTGATTTTTATGCTTACTTCTATGTTAGTTGGATTTGAGCATTTGAAAGAGTTGTATGTGGATGATGTTGATTTTACTATTGTATATCAAACTTGTGAACATGCTGCATTTGATAAGTTCTATAGACATGAAGGATATCCTTTTAGGGATAAACAACTTTGCATTCCCATATGTTCTATCAGAGAGTTGCTTGTTAGAGAATCACATAGTGGAGGGTTAATGGAGCATTTTGGTGTGGAAAAGACCTTAGATATGCTTAGAGAACATTTTTATTGGCCAAATGCATGTAAATAAGCTAAGTCTAGGTCTATGCCTCATGGTTTGTATACACCTTTACTTGTACCTAGTGAACCTTGGGTTGATATATCTATGGACTTTGTATTGGGTTACCTAGGACTAGGAAAGGTGGAGATAACATATGTTGTGGCTAGATTTAGTAAAATGGTGCATTTCATTGCTTATTAGAAGCTAGATGATGCAACAAACATTGCTGATCTTTTCTTTAGGGACGTGGTTCGATTTGATGGTGTGCCAAGAACCATTGTTTCAAATAGGGATGTTAAGTTCCTAAGTCACTTTTGGAGAGTTTTGTGGGAAGAGTCAAACGTAAGAAGTAATTATGAACAATTCATAAGATAACTTAGATCTTTTATTAAATTAAAGAATAAATCCAATCAAATTGTTATAAGGTTGATCCCATCCAAATCTATCTCAATTTAGTTTATAATAAGATGAAGAAAACCAACAACAATAAAAAAAGAAAACTCAATCAAGAAAGAACATAAAAAAGAAAACTTATTCTTATGGATCTTAAAATATTGAAGTTCTTCACTTAAATCTTGATGGAAATACGTTCTTTTGCTCCATTACTCCTTTTTTTGTGCTAAGATGCTACGGTTCTAGAGTCTCTTCTTGTACGAAAGGAGATTGTTTAAAAACTTGACATATTTTGGCATTTACAAAAGAGCTTCAACAAAAAAGCCACAGTGATGACACTTTCTCAATAACTCCTTCCATCTCTCTTAAGTATCATACAACATATCACTTTATTATTATTAAAAGGTAAAGAAATCATTCTTTAGTTTATTGGTTATGCTAGAGGAAAAATCCTAGCTAAAAACTTTTAAACAATGTTGTTCCATGTGGTAATAAATACAAGGGAAAAATATTTCAACCATGTTTATCTCTATCTCTTAATGTAAAAGCTAATAACCCCAACTGAATAGCATTCTCTAAACTTCTATTAATCTTGAAAATGCCACACATCTCCATAACATTAGCAATATATGCTTTTAAATCCTCATGTGACAAGTCATTAAATCGAACACGTTGTTAAAACATCTGAATCATGTTGGACTTGATCTCAAAGTTGTTGGCATCCACTCTTGGCCTAGTAATGCTAAATTCTATCCCCGTAAGTGATGGTCTATCATTATCCATTATACTACACTATCCTCTCTATTCTTTAATTGTGTTTGATAGCTATAACCTTAAAATTTCTAGTTGCCTTCAAATTGTTATGTTTCTTCCCCTTAAAATCTAATGTAAAGTCCTTTTTATTTCTAGATTTGGCTAAAGTAATAGTTTAGAATTACTCTTGGTCATAAACTAAAGTACCTAATTCTTAAAATTTAACAAATAAATACAAGATTAAGAAAGAAAGTTCTAAAATAAAAATTGCAAAAAGAAAAGAAATTTGATTTGATTAATAAACATTAATTGTTCCTATATCTTAGTCTAAAAAGGGTACCAAAAACTTGATTGTATACTTTCTTGAACAATAGTAAATATCAACTAGATAAGTGCACTTATTGTTCTTATAGTATTTTTCCCATTAGTACTATGAATTTTTTTGATAAATCAGTAGAATTTATTTAGAAAAAACAAAATATGTACAAAAGAGTTCACCCAACTAGTGCCTCTGAGGACACAACCAGCTATAACATAGCAGCTAACCCACATTACTATCCAAAGCAAAACGCAAGGAAA
>JANKOD010000004.1:17427439-17456355 GCA_026284645.1 Erythroxylum acuminatum | reverse complement strand
TCATTCATTTGTTCTTTACTCGTGACTAATCACCCAAAATTTCTCATTTAATAGTTCTAATCTTCCAAGAAAAGTTCGGGGGCTAACAGTTTGCCTACCCAGTCGTCTCCATGTTGGAAAGTTATTCATCGAGCAATTCCTTATTTAAAGGATGGTTTTTGTTGGCGTATCAATGGTCGAAATGTTTCAATTTGGTATGGTAGATGGGTGGGTCAAATGCCTCTTGTCAAGCACATTTCGGTAATCAATGAGGTGGACTATAACCTCATGGTTAGGGACCTGATCTCATGTAATAAAACTTGGGATTTAGACACCCTTCACTCTTCATTGCCTTGTGAGGTGGGAAAGATGATTACAACAATCCCTATTCCTCAATCTTTAGTTATGTTTGATGTGCTTATTTGGGGCGAAAATCCTAATGGTGTTTACTCTGTGAAGTCTGGCTATGAATTTATAACCAGGGTGCCTTATCCATGTGATCCTATGAAGAAACGGATGCATATTTGGAAACTTAATGTCCCCGAGAAATTTCGTTTCTTCCTGTGGCTGGTCCAATGGCAACGCCTTCCTATAAATCTCTTGCGGTATAACTGCAGTATGAGCGAATCTCCTCTGTGTTGCCGATGTTAGGGAGGCAAGAATTTGTACTTCACGCTCTTCGGGAATGTATATGGGCCTCTCAAGTCTGGCGCTTCCTCATTGCTGATGTTGGCGAATCCTTCTTTCGATGTAACATGGATGATAGAGATGTATGCGTTGGATCCAACCTTATCCCTTGAATGTGTTCTTAAGTTCCTAGTTGGTATCTGGATTATTTGGTGTGCCAGGAACCAGACGGTGATTCAACGCAACACTATATCGACTATTGTACAACTTCGGTGGCACACAAATCTTATGCGGGACTGTCTTATGGCTTACACGTCTTCTCTCCACCATTACATCCAAAGGGAGGATAAATGGATTTCTTGGTGTGCCCCTCCGACTGAGTTCGTGAAGATCAATGTGGATGGCAGCTCCCGTGTTAATCTTGGTGACGTTGGTTTTGGAGGTCATGCACGATAATTGTGCTCATTGGATACTGTGGTTTACGGGGTTTATTGGCCACAACACCAATCTCAATGCTGAGTTGCAAGATATCCAACATGGACTACATTAGGCTTGGGATCATGGTCACCGAAAAGTGCTCGTGGAATCTGATTCGTAGGAGGTAGTCCATTTGATAAATAACTCATGCTCGGTTACTCATCCATATTTTAGTCTTATCGGCGACATTCGTAACTTGCTTGCTTGTGACTGGTCTTGTTCTCTTTCTCATATTCTTCGCGAAGGCAACCAATGTGCAGATTTCCTAGCTAAGATAGGATCGTCGAGTGGTCAGAGTTTAGCCTATGGGACAATCCGATTCCAGGATTGCGATTGTTGCTTCAGAATGATGAGAGGTCCATTACCTTCTTAAGGCGTTAGTTTATTTTTTTGCTTCTTATCCCCTACATCCAAAAAAAATACATAAAGTCAACAAAACAGCGTATATCAACGTACGTCTGCACGTACTTAACTTCCCTGATATTATATGTATATGAATTTATAGTTATATATGAGGAAGATAGTAGAATTTATAGTATTATAACACAAATTTTTAAGCCGAGACGTCTTAGAAGTTCCAACTCGTATCCAAACTAGTTACCTCATTTCCAAATATAGTTTTCCTTTCTCTTTTGTCTAGTTATTAACAATTTCTATAGACACACTATGTCTGAACAATTAATGCTAATCACAAATTCATGCAAACTAGAAGAATAAATATTTTAGATTGTGGTTTAAGTGATTCTTTTGAAATGTAATGATTCTTTTAAATTTTTTATTTGAGATTTATAAATTTATTAATATCTTTTAATGTTATATTTTTTAATCCTTTAAATTTTAAAGTAATTATTTGAATCAAATACATTATTATCCTTTAACTTATAAGGTTGTAAAAGAATGATTTAGAACACATCATATGGAAATTAGTAAATTTTATTTAAGAAAAGAACAATTACAAATTCTATATAAAAATTAAATTAAATAAACTTTCCACATTTCAATAACCTATATGCCCACAGCGTCAATATGCTTGGTTGGAATGCCGTGTGATAAACGTACATTGTTCAAGCATTTCTAGTGCAAGTTGGCCATTACATAGCTTTTAAAAACTTATAAGATTCTTTCAACAAATTGTCTGTCTATGGCATAAAAAAATGAGGTCAAACTACCAGAAAATGTCCAAAGTCTTGGTATTTCTTATAGGTTCACAAACCCTTAGAGCAAAGATTATAAATAATGAATCGACTTTAGATTCTACAACTTTTGTGCATGTTTTTATATCATCCACCGCTCAACTAATGAAATGTACATAAAAAAAGAATTCCTGTATCTTCGTCTGAAATGTTGCAAGTCAGCTCTTAAGCCATTGACCACATCATGTAAATCATAATTCATGCGCGTACTCATCTTTTTAATTCAAATTGACAGTTTGTCCATGAAGCAGTCAAATGCATGAGGTTAGCTATAAAATCCGTAGCTATGTTTACTACCAGCACACTGCAAGGAAAAAACGAGTCATCAAATAATTCTTTGTGCAATAGAGCAACTCAAGATGGCTGTAGGGAAGCTTGTTTCATGGATTTTTCTTCAATTTGTGACCGCTATTTTCTTCTTAGGTCTCACAAATGCCGGAGGGTTGCAACTAGGTTTCTACCAGAGGAAATGTCCTAGTGCTGAACTCATCGTCTATAAGACTGTTTACAGCTTCGTTTCTAGAGACCCAACTCTTGCTGCCGCTTTGTTGAGAATGCATTTCCATGATTGCTTTGTGAGGGTGAGTTTAGTAAGCCTAGCAAGGAGTCCAGGATTAAGATTAATTCATTTAGCTGTTCATGAACTAAAGTTAATATATACACGCACGTTTAAGAATGTTTCATTTCTTTCCTGACTAGTTTATGTTTTCAGGGATGCGATGGTTCTGTGCTGTTAAATTCTACAAGCAGTAATCAAGCTGAGAAAGATTCTATCCCCAACCTAAGCTTAAGAGGGTTTAACGTAATTGATGCCGTCAAAACTGCACTGGAGAGAAAGTGTCCTGGAGTGGTTTCCTGTGCTGATACCTTGGCATTAGTTGCTCGAGATGCAGTTCAGATGGTACTCAAATTACACATATAGCAATCCAAGTTTTTAAATAGTGTGCTAATATGTGTTTTGGAGTTATTTCAGTGATTGCAGCCATGATAAGTTTAAATCAATCAGTACTAAATCTCCAACAATTAGATATACAACTTATTGATATTGATTCCAACAACGTCGTTCGACCTTTCTTAATGAATCCTTTCTCTTTTTTGTTTTCCAGATTGGAGGGCCAGTCTGGCCCGTTCCCACTGGACGTAGGGATGGAATGGTGTCTATTTCCTTCGAGGCTTTAACAGGATTGCCCCCACCTTTCGCTAACATTACGCAGCTAAAACAAATGTTTGCTGCTGTGAGTTTGAGTGTAAAGGACTTGGCGGTTCTATCAGGTAATAACCAATTACAAATTAAAAGGAACCAAATCAAAGCTAGCTGATTAACCAGAATTTGAGCAAGAGCTTTTCTTGCTTTTACAGGGGCACACACCATTGGTGTAGGACATTGCGGTGTGATCTCAGACCGTCTGCGCAATTTCACTGGTAAAGGTGACACTGACCCAGCATTGGATCCCAAATACGCAGCACAGTTGAAGGTAAAATGTAAGCCAGGAGACACCAACACAGTCCTTGAGATGGATCCTGGAAGCTCCAGAACATTCGACGAGAGTTACTACGCTGTCGTATCAAAAAGAAAAGGTCTATTCCAATCTGATGCAGCCCTACTCAATGATGCTGAAACAAGAGCTTACGTCACACTCCAATCTTCCATTAACCGTAGGCGCATTTCTTTCAAGCGGGATTTCGCAGAATCAATGGTAAAAATGGGTCGCATAAGTGTTCTCACTGGCAACCAAGGCGAAATCAGGAAGAAGTGTGCATTTGTCAATAAACAATAACGAGGAAGTTTGTGTGAGTATTGTTTTACCTGTAAGTAACAAAAGAAAGGTTACTTCTATATTATATGAGTCATTCTTTGGGTTTTGGTGTGAATTTGAGATTCTGGGTGGGGATGTTCATGTTGTGAATTGTTCTACCTCTTATCAGCTTTGTTATAATTTATATTAATTCATATTTTTTAATGTGAGACCAATAAATTTATTTATACTAACAAAATTATGAAAGATGTATGATTAACTTTTGTTCGTTTAAGAATATTCTGTAAATTAAAATGTAAAAATATTAGGAGATTTATTTAATTATAAAAATATTATAAGTAAATTAATATGTTATTTCTTTGGTTTTAAATATGAATGATTTCTCTAGTTATTCATTTAACATACCTAATAATGAGCTGGAATTTATATTAATACCTCAGTTTTGATTTTGAAAAGAACTCTGTAAAAGTAAATAATGGTTCTTTGAAAGATAAAAGCGATGGACATGGCAATAATCCATATAACGAAACAATAATCTTTTTTTTTTTGTATAAATCAGAAGAATTTATATAGAAAAAACAAAATATGTACAAAAGAGTTCACTCATCTAGTGCCTCTGAGGACACAACCAGCTATAACATAGCAGCTAACCCACATTACTATCCAAAGCAAAACGCAAGGAAACCAGCAACTATGACTGATGGGGGGGTTTTTGCCTACCTCCACTAAACAATAGATCTCCAATACTCTAAATAAGACCATACCAAAGAAGTAAAAACCTGAAAATACCAATGAATAAGCTGAAATCAAATCTACACTTCAAACGTCCCTTACCCAGGATGGCCTACCCTCGGCTTAAGCAGAAGGAGAATGTGTGACCTCGTAGAATGGCTGCCACTATGGAAGGTGAGTCATCCTTACAAGTTTCGATGCAATACCAAAGAATTTGTCCTGCCAAGTCCATCAGTAAGTTTGTAACACTGTAGCAAGTTGGATTGCCAACTTAGGAAGTTGGATAGCCAACTAACTCCCATTCGATCTTCTGATGGGGAACTCACTTGCTGTTGACCTAGATAGTTTGATCTATCAACTTGCAAAATGTTAGTGAAGAACAAATATAATTACCTCCTCTCTGCGTTTAAGCTGAGAAGTTCCCTAACTTGGGAGATTACTCCGAGATACACTCTCTCCACATCCTTGGCTTCATCCTTGAAAGTTCTAGCATTTCATTCAGTTCATATATAGTAAACAGTAGTAGAAAGCAGGAGTGGGAAATGATTTATGGCCTAGAACCTGGAAATGGAAACAGTTCTAAACCAAGAAAGAATAGTTGAAAGGTGTGGCTGATTAAGGATGGGCAGATTAAAATGAGTGAGGCAATGGTCTCAAATTGTTTTTGAGAATGTACATTCAAAAAATAAGTGCTCAATGGATTCATTAGCTGATAAGCACAAAGAACAGTGGTTAGGAGTATCTAGGTAGGTCAGTTTGTCCCTGGTTTGCAACTTTTTCTGGAAGGCAAGCCATAAGATAAATGACCACTGAGGGTTACTGTGTTTGGACCATACCAGCTTGTGCCAAGGAACATCCTGTAAGGGGCGTCGCAAGAATTTATAGGCTGAAATCTTGGTATACTTTTTAGTGGGACTAGCTATCCATTCTAGACTATCTGGTAGGGAGCTATTTGGGAGATACCGAGCTAATTCAAGGTTCCTTATGAGGTCCATGGATACCTCATTCAATGATCTATAACTATATTTTTATTATCTAGTATAATAAAATGATCGATTGAATTAAAAAGAATATGAGCATCACTTCTCTTAAATGTTTGAAATGTTATACTTTTATTATTTGTTTATTTATTTATTTTAATCTTTTTCTGTATTAAATTACTTATATTATATATCCTGTCGTTATTTTAGAAAATTTTCATAAAAATGTTTATTTGTGTCAAAAGAATTTATAAGCATTTAAGAAGGTTTGATTCCCTCATTTCTTCCATATCCTAAATTGAACCTCAAGAAACAGGAAAACAAACCGAAGTTTCAAAGAACTGAAAAACGCTATCTCACTTGCATACAAGTTTCACCAATTCATTATAAACAGCATAGATACAAGTGGAATCAATAAATCACACTTTCAAACGCACAATACTTTTTTTTTTCAGATTGTATTTTTATATATATACACACACAATCTGCATTGGATATATATATAGATTGCACTAATGCCAGTGGCATTGGTCCTAGTTATTAGTATACAGAAGAAACAATTTCAACAAACACCGTACTAATACTATAGCACACTATGTCAAAAGCTAAATTCGATTTCATATGAAACTTCACGAGTCAAGATCAAGTCCTGTCCATTCGAATTTCAGTCTTGTTAATTGATCAATGCGCTCAGCCATATATGGAGTGAGATAGTTCTTCCAATCTCCGATAACTCCGACCCTGAAAAATGTGTTGTTGGGCACGTATGGATATACAGACTCACCATTTTTGTTAACATCCAAGTTTTTGAGCCTCTCCAAGCTACACCTCCATAGCACCTTATCAACTTCGTCTTCATTATTGAAAGGTTTTCGTAGGAAAGAAGCTACCTTTCCTCATATCTGAGGAACATTATCTTGTCAGGACTCTTTATGCCTTCTTTCCAGTACTGTAAAACATCTTCATAAAAAGGCCTAAAAAAGTGAACCCCACTGCAAAAGCTATCCAATGCTTTCTCCATCGGATACGGAGGCCGAAAAAGGTCGAAGGATCTTGTTGTTATAGTGCCACATTGAAACAAACGTGTCCTCAAGGTTTCTGGCATGGACACCATCCCACAGCCTGAACTCTTGATTGAACTAGGAGGGGAATTATAAGGTAGATGAGTGTGAAACAGTCTTGGAGACGGCATACTGGAAAGATCATATTGAAGATTTTCTGAATAAATTTTGGTCTTTAAGCTCATTACTCAGGCGTGAGGATGATGCTTAAGCAGGTCATCATCTTCTTCTTCTTTATTGTTATTGTCATGTCCTGACGCTTGGCGTTTCATGATGCAGTGGCAAAGGGCCTTGAGCCATTTAGTTCCTGTTTTCATGGGGGATGCTAATATAACATCGTCTGGCTTGGCTTCGAAGTGTGACCGCATGGCCATGACTGGATCTAAAACCATGGGATAGCAAAATCCTTCGAATTGGTATATATCGATGACATCCTAAAATATCTCTGGGAAGCTTTGAAAAGAGAGAACCTCTCTATATAAGGTCATTTACTTGTATCTTAGTTCTCTAAAGTTTCCTATTAAGGGTTAAGTCTTTGGTAAGCTCTAATAGGGTCATATCTTTCTTGATAACCTCCTTTTAATTCTTCTTGGGTCTTTCTCTTCTTCACTTACATTTCTTAAGTACATTCTTCTCGTATTTTCTTATTGGGGTGTCAAGATATCTTCTCTTAACATGTCTGAACTACCTAAGCCATGTCTCTCCATTTTACTATCAATGTTAGGCATTCTCATCTCTCGCCAATTTATTTATGATATTATCTCTTCTTGCAAGATTGCACATTTAACGAAATATCTCCATCTCCGCTACCGTTAACTTATAACTATGCTCTTTTTTGATGGGCCAACATATAGACTCTAAAGCATGGCCGACCTAATTGTTAAATGGCAGAATTTAACTTTTAGCTTGGGTGATATCTTCTTGTCACATAAAAATCATGAGACGTTCCTCCATTTTAACTACCCTGATTTAATAGGGTGAACTATGTTGTTATCTATCTCACAACTACATTGATGATAGATCCAAAGTACTTAAAACAATCTTTTTATGACATAACTTCAGTACCAATCTTAGCCTCTACATTTGATGTAACCGTACGACTCGAAAATTTATACTCCACGTTTTCAGTTTTAATCTTACTCAATTTAAAGTCCTTTAACTTTAGCGTATCCTTCCAATGTTATGGCTTGTCATTAATATCTTCTTTTTTTAATCCATTAAAACAATGTTATCAGCAAACAAAATACACCAAAGCATATCTTTTGGATATTCTTGGTAAGCTCATCTATAACTTCTACAAATGGGAAATAGCTCAATGAGGACCCTTGGTATAACCTGACATCAATATAAAAATACTTTGTATCTCCTCTTTTCGACCTTCCTTTAGTCTTAACACCATTATACATATATATATCTCTAATAATGCAATAGGAACTCATTATTCCTCCAACTTCCTATTCTCCTTAATTTCTCTGTTTAGGATAGGTTGGTCCTTTTTTTACTTTTCTAATAGCCCCACCCTTCTTCCTCTTATCCCATATTCCTTATTTTTCTAAAATTTTATTGTTAACGTGAAATGTTAGCAAACAAGGGCAACACTCCAAACCCCTCTTTATTGTCTACCCTGCCTGTAAACCTTGAACCATTACTGTTAATACTCAATGCGAGTCTTATATACTACAAAAAAATTCATGGAATAAAGTGGTGGAGGATTCCGACTCCTTTGGCAAGCTCAGATACATTCCAAGTGATGTTGGTACTCATATAGCTCCAGCTCCGTAGGTCTTATAAAAGGGTGTTGTAAAATGGAAAGGTGCATTGGTGGGATGGTTCTTGCCTAAAATGGTTGGGGATGTCAACCATTAATTAAGTTAGTAGCCTCGTGACCATTTTCTTGTATTTTTGTTTAACAGGTTTTCTAAAACTTATGAATAGCTTATTTGAGCAAGGCTTTATTCATTAGAAAG
Organism: Erythroxylum acuminatum; assembly: GCA_026284645.1. Classification (NCBI taxonomy): domain Eukaryota; kingdom Viridiplantae; phylum Streptophyta; class Magnoliopsida; order Malpighiales; family Erythroxylaceae; genus Erythroxylum; species Erythroxylum acuminatum. The sequence goes on along the minus strand of JANKOD010000004.1, from coordinate 17,447,582 downwards.
AGTCGAAGTTTTGTATCCTTTGTATCAATTACGAGTAATACGAAGATTGTCAATTTTACTGTAAGACGGTGTATCTCTCTCTTCTCATTATTGTCCGTTCTATTGCGTTGGTTTAATGAATTTAGTGATTTTAGTTTATCATTATGCGAAACATCTTAAATACGACGAATTTGATAAGATTGAGTGGAATTGCGAGATTTAAAGCTAATTAGTAATTAGACTTTGGCACATGTTTGGAGTGAACTTGGCGTCAGTTGCAAAATTTTTGTGACATAACCTATGAGAGAATCTACACCGTCAATTCCCTGCCTTAAATACCCAACTTTGACCCCAGCTGCAAACCCTCTCTCGCTCTCCTCTCCCTCCCTTGGCCGTCTCGCGTGAGCTTCCTGTGGCTCTCTGGAACCCGGCCTCAGAGAGTATCGTACGGTCTCTAATTTTTGTGTTTCTTTGTTAAAATTTGGATTTTGCTTTATGGGTTTTTAAAGTCTTTGGTTTCTGATCTTTATTTTGGTTCTGAGTCTTTCGTTTTTGGGATCTGAAGCAGTAATAACAGTCAGTGAAGATGTTTGGGAGAGCACCCAAGAAGAGCGATAACACGAAGTACTATGAGATTCTTGGGGTCTCAAAGAACGCTTCTCAGGACGATCTAAAGAAGGCTTATAGGAAAGCAGCCATCAAGAATCATCCTGACAAGGGTGGTGACCCCGAAAAGGTATGTGTGTTTTTGATGGATCAGCTTGTTGAATTGGAGATTCTGTTGATCTTGCATTGAAGAGAACAAAATTTGAGATCTTGTGCCTTTTGTTTGAGTTTGTGATGATCGATTTAGTCCAATGGTAGAATATATCTGGTCCATCAATAGGTTAGTTGTAAATAGTGGTTGGATTGTACAGGCACTGGCTGCTGTGAATTTTCTAGGAGAATTTTTGTTGATCGTAATTTATGCTTGGTGTAATATAGCATCAGAGTCAAATGGTTGGTGTACTGAAGTGCTGGATTGGAAGAAATTCCTACGTGCAATTCAAGATATTGCAGTGGTAATTTTGATTTTCTAATAGTGTTACTCTATGTATGACTGGCCGTTTTTGGCTGCTTCAGAACTGCAGTAAGTTGATATATTCTTGGCTGCCTATTTAGCTCATATTTTTGTTCTGCGTGCATAAAGAAATGAAACCTGATACTCTGTTTATCTGGCATCAGTGAATTTTGCTACTTGATTAACTGGCTCATCTTTTCCTTTCCGAATTTTATTTTCTTGTGTGTTGAATTTTGTTAATCAGTGTGTTGTGAGAGTAGCAGTCATGTTGACTGGTAAAATTTTTCCTTTGATATAGTTCAAAGAGTTAGCCCAAGCATATGAGGTTCTCAGTGACCCAGAAAAACGTGAGATATACGATCAGTACGGTGAGGATGCCCTCAAGGAAGGAATGGGTGGTGGTGGCAGCGGTCATGACCCATTTGATATTTTCCAGTCATTCTTTGGTGGCAACCCCTTTGGAGGTAAGGATTCTTAAATCCCCCTTGGCAAAGTTTTGGAGTGAATACTATTATATTGAAATGCAAATATCTTTTCACTAGGTGGTGGTAGCAGTAGAGGCAGAAGGCAGAGAAGAGGTGAGGATGTGATCCATCCTCTAAAGGTTTCTTTGGAGGATCTGTACAATGGTACATCCAAGAAACTGTCTCTCTCACGCAATGTTATATGTTCCAAGTGCAAAGGGTAAGTATTCTGTTATTGAATAATCTTTTTTAGCTTGGTAAATTTTGTATATTTTTCTGGCTAAGATGGGTTTCCTCGTGTTGATTCACAGTAAAGGATCAAAGTCAGGTGCTTCAATGAAATGTTCTGGTTGCCAAGGTTCTGGAATGAAAGTCTCCATACGGCACCTTGGACCTTCTATGATCCAGCAAATGCAGCATCCTTGCAATGACTGCAAGGGTACTGGTGAAACCATTAATGACAAAGATCGATGTCCCCAGTGCAAGGGTGAAAAAGTTATTCAGGAGAAGAAAGTATTGGAGGTTATTGTTGAGAAGGGTATGCAAAATGGGCAAAGGATTACATTCCCTGGAGAAGCTGATGAAGCTGTAAGTTGGAATGCTCACAGATCTTTTTTCTTTTAACTAAGCATTCATTAGAGACAGTTCTTGAAACTCTTGTAATTTTAGTTCATATGCTCATTGATTTTTGTTTGTCTTTTGCAGCCTGACACTGTCACAGGGGACATTGTTTTTGTCCTGCAACAAAAAGAGCACCCTAAATTTACTCGAAGGGGTGAGGACCTCTTTGTTGAACATGCACTGTCTCTTACGGAGGCACTCTGTGGCTTCCAGTTCATAATAACTCATTTGGACGGAAGGCAGCTTCTAATTAAATCTCAACCTGGGGAAGTTGTCAAGCCTGGTAAGATGCAGTGAACCTCTTTGGCTCTATTCAGTTTCAAACTCAGCTGTAGAAAAATTAACTTGCCCCGATATGCTTGTTATTTCTTTATAGTTGGTTTCTTTGAATTTTAACAGTTCAGGATAGGGATACGGATATGTTTTTGAAGTGCTGCCAGTTTTCTTCCAAATTCTTTTTCCTTTTCCTCATTTCTTTCCTTCATCCTCTTTTTTTTTTAAAAATATTTTTTTGATCTAGTTTCCTTCTTGGTTCTAAAACTTGTGCACAATCTTCTTGTGGTGTTTTCCAAACCAGTGATACAGTTCAATGTCATTCCTCCAAGTATACATGCATTTAATTGGAGAGATTTAATTGCAGTTAATTTCCCCTTACTATGACTTAGCTATGATTTGTGTAAATATTGCATATGTTCTTTACAGACACATTATCCATATTGCATCATTAGATGATTGTTATGTTGAATGAAAATCATGTTCCTCTAGTCGAGAAGTTTTTGTCACTAATTTTTAGCTGGTCAGTTGTACCTGACTAATTTTTCTCACCAACAGATCAGTACAAGGCCATAAACGATGAGGGAATGCCCATGTATCAAAGGCCATTCATGAGGGGCAAGTTGTATATTCATTTTAGTGTTGATTTCCCAGACAGCCTGAGCCCTGAACAGTGCAAGTCCCTAGAGGGAGTGCTTCCACCCAGAACTTCGGTCCAGCTGACTGACATGGAGCTGGATGAGTGTGAGGAGACTACTTTACATGATGTTAACATTGAAGAGGAAATGAGGAGGAAGCAGCAGAGGGCCCAAGAGGCATATGACGAAGATGAGGATATGCATGGTGGGGCCCAGAGGGTGCAGTGTGCTCAGCAGTAAGTTGACGGGGATAAAATTGGATTGGGAGAGGCGAAGTAAGCGGTGTGGATTTGACAGATTAATTTTTTAGAGTAAGATTTCCTATGTTATATAGGCTTTTAGCGCCCTAGTTGTTTGTACGGTTTGAAGAGTGGACTTAAGTAAAAGTCTTATATGCCCATGTTCCTTTTATTTATTATCCATCCTTGTGTGATTGTTGTATTCTTTGTTAAATTGTCTTCATATTTGTCTTAATATTGTGCACTAATTATCTAAAATAATTATATTCACATGGTATAGTGATTAGACACCCAAAATTTGAAAGGTTACAAACTTATAAACACTCCACATATACCATTTGCTTAGATTTTAAATTACTTTGTTAGGCTACATTTGATATAAAAGATTAAGTACAACATTGTCTTTTTAGAGTTTGTTTTGTTGAAATTCTACATTTTATTTTTGTTGTCACTTTCGATTAATAAAAATGGGCTTGACTAAAATTTTTAGTTCTTTTACCTCTTTGCAATTCATAATCTATGACTAAATTTTTAGTTCTTTTACTTCTTTGTAATTCATAACATTTACAATAAAGTTGTAAAGTTATTTATAAAAATTCATTGCTGAAAATGTTAAAATAAATGTTAGTTTCTAAAATATAAAATAACATTTTCTCAATTAAAACTTCAAAAATATCTGAAAATATGAATTCATTATCAATAAATATTATATAGTGAAAATTAAACATTATTAATTAATTTGTTGTTATAGTAAAATGTTAAACTATAATAATTAATAATGAGAAACTATCTATTATTATTTATTAACAATGTTATAATGAGTAAAATTAATTAGATAGTTCTATGTAAAATTTAACAAAGCCAATTTTATTTATAAAAATTAATATTACATGATATTTGAACAATTGATTTCTTCTAGTTAATTACTAATCAATATATATGTTTGATTACGACAAAATACATTGTTACTAATCATTTTATTTTTGTAATATAAGAAATTCTAAGTAATAAAAACTCGGAGTAATATATGAAAAATCAAGTAAATAGGAGATAAAGTGATCTAAGCAGTCAATTGACCAAATCATATGAGCTTTAGAGCAAATCAATTGAAGAATAAGGGAAGATTGCAATATCAAATTAAAATCAAGATCATCGAGTTTAGTGTATTAGACCTACATAGTGACTATATGATGTTTGAAAATTCTTTCCAAAAGTGCACACCAAGTTGATCAAATATGGATTAGGTCAACCAAATGCCTTAAGACTTAGTTTTGGTAGTTGTCTAGTTAGTTAACGTGGTTTTTAAAGAATCATTTAGTCAACCATTCAATCGAGTATAGGTGGATCAAATGTTCATATCATTTAATCAAATTGTCATAAAGTTATCATTATAACCATTAGTTTTTTTTTTTAAAATTCTAATAGCTATAAATAAGGGTTTTGTGTAAATACCCTTATATTTGGTTGTTGAAGAATCTTTACGACCTTGTTCAAGCTTGCCCTGCTTACCCTTGGAGGTGCTGCTCCGGTTTTTATTAGTGGCAGATTTAATCTTGGTCAATTCGGGCCTATGGATTTGCAGTCTCTTTATGTTGGTCTCTCCTAGGCATGCTAGCTAGTTTCAGCTAGGATTCTCCTTGGTCCTTGTATGCTTGGTCTTCCTTTCGATCTTTTTTGGGGTTTCTTGTTGTTGCAGTTGTTTGAGTTTCGGATTATATCTTCCTATGCTGTAGTGTCCCTTAGTTTATTTTAGTTTGCCCTGTGGCTTCGCTGGTTGAGCCTAATGCGGCATTGTCTGTGTACCTTATTGTATTTGTTTGATTATTAATTTGATTTTTTATGAATTACCAAAAAAACAAAAATACATATTACGTACGAATGTTGTTTTTGTTTTTGTTTTTAATGAATTAGGATATATAACAACATAACTTGTTATAATCTCTAATGTCTCATGAAACTTTTTGTCTCATTTTCTACTAACGGAAAACGTTGATTAGCTATCTCAAATCGCTATATTCTTATGTCTTATATGAAGCTTACCAAGCCAAATATTATAATACATAACATGTTTGTAAAAAAAAAGGTAACATGATTTATACTCGAATCCTTTTAACCTTGAAAAATTCTAAAGTTTTCAATTTAAGTAAAATATTTTCTAAATGTGAGATCGCTACAAATTCAAACCATCTTGTTGTCCTCGTTGGTATCTATTTGTTGTAAATAAACAATTTTTACATTTGAGAACTCTTGAAGTCAAGTTAGGATACTCTTATTTTTTAATTCATAATTTATTATGATCTTAACCTTTATCTTAAAGGGTTTCTTGAAAATTCCTTTTCAAGTTTAAGTGCTGTCTGTACCCAAGTTCACTAATCAAGCTCTTCTTTTTCAATTTTTTGTAAGTTATGCACGAGCAAGCATATTTTGGCTAAGTGATGCACTTTGGAGTATCTCTTTGCGTTGTCAAATTGATGGTAAGATACTAGTAAAAGATGGGTGCTTAGCCTCACCATGATACGTAGCTACGTTGACATGTACCACTTCACTTAATGTACAAGTTGGATGGACGAGTGGTCTGCGTTTGATCTATTTATAATTTTTTTATTATTAATCTATTACTAATAATTAAGGTAAAAGTATCTAGTTTTAACAAGTAATACAATATTAAATAGGAGTTAATCTTTTGAACAAGCGATATAGATTTGAAAGCTTAAAACTACTAATTAGTCTAAATTAAAATAATAAAAAGTAATAACAATAATTTAAATTGGTACTCCTAAAAATCAATAACTATTTAAGTTATTAAAAGAACATTTAATCAAATATCAATGTTTAGACAAGTGTTTTTTAAATTACTTTTGATTTCATAATTCAATTAGTATAGAATGGGTATATTAATATGGACAAATAGGATCTTCTAAACACTGAATCTATACTCGAAATTTAACAATTTATATATACAAATATAATACCCCTTTAAGTACATTAAGATATGTTAAATCTCATGAAAGGCTTTACCTTAACACAAAAAATCATGTAAGTTTCTTTTGAGTACTTCATTTAAACCCTATTTCTTAAGCCATGATTCACTCATAAGCAAGTTTGAGGTGTTAATAAGTGAATTATAACAAAGTGTAATTGCTACCATAATTAAATCATGCATTAAAATTAATAAAAATAATTCCAAAAAATATCTCATTTCATAAAATAAAATGAATCAATCTATACAAAAATAAAAAGATTTTTAATCTAAAAATATAAAAAGTTTTATCTATGAATTGTAGCTAAACAACAAACTAATGGATAAAAAACAAGGAAATCATAGTAGAGATAAATCTATATAAAAAATCCTGATTCAAATGACATCTTGATCCATTGAGATAATGTTTGAATGTTGATTCTTTGATGAAATAGTCTTGGAATAAGCCTCTTGTGAGTTCTTAATAACTGTGATTTTCTCCATATTTTTACTTGAAATAGACTCCAATTTTGAAATAATCTCATCTCAAGTCATTTTAGCTTAATTACCTAAAAACTAAAAAATTAAGTAAAATAAGGTAATTTGACATGGAAATCAAACAAAATACTTTAAGAAAATATATGCATATTTCATACACATAAAATTTGTCCATACTTTCTCGATACTTAAGCTTTTACTTATCCTTAAACAAATCAATTTAAATTACTCTTAACTCAAATGGGTAGAATTGGATGAAAAATTTAACAAAGGGAAATCAAGATTATCCATCATCCATCAATTGTATTGTTTATCAACTTGTTAGGAATTTATATACTTACACTAAATCATAAATCAAATCAATTCAATCCAAAAATCCTTACTACATCAACTTACTCCACATTATTCAATCTAATATATAAAGCAAACATAAATAAGTAAAGAAGCTTCTATTTTAAAACATTTTTGTAATCCAAATTAATAGAAAAATAAAACTTGTTATCAATTATTTACATATATACTACCTGACGTGCTATGGTCTGATCTGCTTTAGGGAAAGGTAATGTGTCCAATGGCTTCTTTCATCTCTTGGTTGGCAATCAAGAATAGACTTCAGATCAAGAGCCAATAGTATGGTAATATTGATACAATTTGTTTATTGTGTACTACTGCTGTCGAGGACATGGATAATTTGTTCTTCCAATGTTCCTATACTAAGGTTATCTGGAGTAGAATCTTGTACATGTTACCTTATAATTTTTGTGTTATAATTGACAGCAAATATTACTTTGGATTATTGACAATTCGACATGGAGGAGACCCAATGCTCCTCTCTTCAAAGTAGCATGTACAATTCCCATATATATCATATGGAAAGAGTGGAATAGCAGATGATTTACTGATAAGAAGATAGAGAAATACCAATTGGTTGATAGGGTTATCAACGGTATCAGAGCTTGCATCTATGCTAAACAGTTGCAAGAACTTTTGACTATGGATATGAAGAACATGTGGGGCTTGTAATTTGTACATTTTCATACTAAGGCTATTTTTCTAGCTTTTCTATGTGTAACTAGTTCTCCTTAAGAGTAACAGCGAATAGCCTTGAACTCATTGTAATGTGGTATTAGTTTCATCTATATAATACTTTATTCATTTAAAAAAAAGACTTGTTTACAGGTCCCCTAATCTTTTGATGCAAAACTATTCACCTTGTCATGAATACTACTATTTACTAGGTTAGTTATTGGTTCAAAAATTTACTAATACCACTCTTTAAAACTTTTCACTTGAGTTAAATTTAATAGAGTGAATTTATTTATACTCACTTTATTCACATATTTTGTTTTTTATTTTATTTTTGTAAGAAACTAAAAATTATTTAAAAATATACTTCTAGCTAAAAAAAGCCTAATTATATATACAAGAAGTTTTATTATCCATTTTCAAATCATTAGATTAATCTTCCTTGCCAATCTTCCTTACTAATCTCATATATCTCAATATGTCAAGATTGACAGAAGCTATGCAACAACCTACGATCATCCACGAAAGAGTATCAAACATACCTCGGTTCTTCGTCAACCTATTTAAAATAAGTCCTTCTACAGTTGACTCTTTTCTTTCTAGCACCATATTTTATAAATATTTGGCAAACTAGTAACCTAGGTTACACGAGCTCCTCTCTACTATGAACTAAAAATAAAAAATATCTATAAGGATCTCCACACTATTTCTCTCCATCCTTCTAAATACCTAAGAGTTAGAGATAGGATGTAGGTGTTCTTAATTTGAGATAACTTATATATAGTTATTTTCCTCGATATGACATTCAAAATTATTGAGAAACATGGTAATTAGCTTAGTTGGGATTTCAGCTACACCACCTTTGTAATCCTCCATTACTATATAGTCAGGTGTAAAGAACTTACATTGTATCCTATAATCTTTGAATGACATTTCAATTAGATTTTCCTCCATCATAAACTTGATTGCATTTTTTCTCTCTAACTTGGCATTCTAATTCATATTAAAACTCGTCAAAATTTTCAGGGTGGCCTCCCTATACAAATTCTCAGTATTGTCAAAGAAAATGCTTTATCTCAAGTTTTCTATATACCTCCTCATTTTTATAGTTAAACTTATGGTTTTCAAAGAAACCCAATTCACATGTCTATTTAATTTGAAAAGTCTAAGTTTGAGACATACACACCTTTCATTAACGTTAGGCTCCATGCAGGTGAGCATTAAATACTCCATTTGAGTTTTTTTTTACCTTACTTGAGTTCGACTATTTAGCGTGATTCAAATAGGTTGAACCTTCATCTTGTGGATGGTTGAAAACTCATTCGCATATTGTTTAAATCTTGAAAATAAATAATATGTAACAAATACCTTAAAACACAAAATTCCTAGAAATATAATTAAAAAACCCTATATTTTTGAAATTTGGATTTAAGGGTAAGGAAGTTTATGAATCTTAATGAAAATTGGTGGTAAATATCAGAAAGCCTTGTACGTTTTACTAAAAAACTTGATTTGGGTTATGCATATAGGAAAGATTGAGAGAAATTAAAAGTAGGGACAAAAAAGGGGTCTCACGCAACCCTTGAACCTTGTAAGGTATAATCGTGACATATTCTATGGATTTTTCTACATCATAATTGTTTAGGACACAACCTGAGGTATGTGCATATTCTCAGGTTATGGTTTCTAAGTCATAGATCATAAAAGAAAGAGTGTTGGCAAGTTGTAGATCATACTATCTCACTTGACCTCTAAACACAATATAAGTTACGAGCATGTTTTGAGCTGTGGGGTAATCTAGAAAACTCAAGTTAACATATATGGTCTAAGAAATGAGTGTGTCTTATGTTGTGAATCGGTTTGTCTTACTAAGCATATAGACACGATCTGGATATAAGGTTGTTTTTGATCTTATTGATTGCTTCAATAGAAATTTAGATGATTTTTTACTCCAAATTATACATCTTACTGTAAAGATTATGTTGCCTTTGTAAATTCTCCATATTATTAGTTTGTTCTACTATAAGTTCTCTAGCTTGACATTTTACACTCTAAGGTTATCCCTCATATAATTCACAACTTGTTACCTGACTTGTTCTTAGTGGCGAAATCAAGTTACCAAGTTTTTTCATTACTGCCTCCATCTAAGCTATAAGAGCAATCATAGTGTCTACATTATATATTTTAGTTGTTTTATTTGTCTTAACTCTACTTGACTGCTACTGTTAGTTGTTTATTGCCATCTTTTCTATCAATTTTAGGGTTACCATTATGATTTTTTTTGGCATTCTACCCGCTATAATGTCTATCATCCACTTTGTAGGATCGACCATACCATTATAGAAACTTTATACTTGCATGCATGTGGAAAAGTCATAGTGCGAGTACTTCCTCAATAGATCCTTATATCTCACTTATGTTTTATACAACTTCCATTGTCAAATTTTTTGAATGAAAAATGTCATTCTACCATTTTATTTTCTTGAATGGTAGAAAGTATTTAGTAAGAAATTTATTTAGAAGACTTTCTAAAATTGTAATTGATGCTGCAGCTATCGCTTTCAACCATTCTTTTTCTAGATCTCTCAATGTAATGAAAAATATCCTCATTCTGATAACATATTCACTTTTTTCATTGATCTTGAAAGTGTCACAGATTTTTAAGAAATTAATGATGCATGCGTTAGGATCTTTGTTCGATAATCTTTCAATTTATACATTCTTTTGCAATATCTGGATTACATTAGGCTTAATCTCGAAGTAATTAACATGAATCTTAAGCCTTGGAATACTAGATTACATCCACATAAAAGATTATTTTGTGTACTCTGTCATTGTTTTATGCTCTTTCTCTCCATGGTTTCAAATTGCATGTCTATTATATCTCGAGTCTCTTGTTTAATCCATTATCTTGATTCTATCAAAATATTCTTTCAAGCTCTAAGTCTCTTTTAAGAAAACATAATGTCACCTTCTTGTCATATATTAAGGATACCCATAAAATCAAAGTGAAACAAGTGCAAAAAAAAAAAGAAAAGACAAAAATTTATAACAAAAAAACAAACATATAAGACTAGAAAAATAGTTAATGGATCTTTTAAAGACCAATTGCTTCCTTGAAAATGGTTCCAAAAATTTAATGTGCATTTTATCTATTTACAGATTTTCCTATTACTAATCTATTAGCTACAATTAAGGTAAGTACATCTTTCATTACCAAGCTTATAATGGTAAATAAGAGTTGATCTTTTGAGGAAGAGATGCGAACTAAAAAACTTAAAACTACTAACTAATCTAAATTAAACTAAAACAAAGAGTAGTAATAATAAAATTTTATTAATAAAATATAAAACAAAATAAAATGTAAATCGGTAGTCAAGAAAATCAATAAAAAAGAAAATTATCAAAGAAAATCCAACCAAATATTGATGTTTAGACAAGTACTTCCCTTAGTACTACTCTTGATTTTATGATTCAATTAACCTAGAATGAATATATTAATCTAGACCAACAAGATCTTCTAGACATTAAAACTATATTGTCTCAAGTTATAGTCATTTACTCTCCCATTGGTTAACTTATATCTCTTTCAATCTAACACCTTTTTGAATGTATTAAGATTTATGAAATCCCATACAAGATTCACCTTAATACTATAAAGATTGTGTATGTCGCTCTTAAGCACCCCATTCAACTTCTATTACCTAAGTCGTGATTCACTTATAACTAAATTATATGTTGAGATTAATCAAATGTAATTCACAAAAATATATCACATTTTATAAATTAAAAGAAATCAATCTATACAAAAATAAAAATTAGACATTTTCCTATCAAAACATTGAAAAACATTTAGTCCCGACTCATAGATAAAACAATAAAAGCAACAAAAAAGACAATGTAATCATAGCAGAGATAAATATAAATGAAAATCATAATTTCCATGACAACTTATTTCTTGAGGTGATATTTGAATCTTGATTCTTTAGTGAAGATAGCCTTGGAATTAGCCTCCCAAGAGTTATTACACCTCCCAATGGCTAACCCAAACCTTCTGAGAGAAAAAATGTGTGAAGAGTGTGAAGTCTCCAAATTTTATAAAAGTAGGGTTTATACACTTACATACATTAACTCCTATAGACATGGTCTGGGTCATGTTTGTGGATCCTCCTGTTTCTTACAGGTGAGAGACACGGTCTTTGACACTTCTGTATTCCTAGGCTGTGAATTCTCCTATTTTTCTTTTGATTAGCATACAATCTGTGATACGACTTTGACTCAGGACGTGTTGCACTTTAGGTTTTCTTCGACATCAAATGATTCCTCTATAGATCATGTTGTTTTAACCTGACTGTATGAGCATGGATTAAATCGTACTCTTCCAAAAACTTTGATTTTCTTGATATTTTTTGAAGTTATCTCTAATTTTAAAAAGTCTCATCCTATAATCGATTTATTACAATTATCTAAAATTCCAAAAATAAAATAAACTAAAGTAATTTAACATAAAAATCAAATAAAATATTTTGAAAATATATACATATTTCATTTGTAATTCTATAGTTGACATTGCATGTCATGTTTTTCCTTTTGTAAAGAGAGTTGTCCTCAATTGGTAACCAATGTAAAACGCATAAATTTCCGGACTTGGTCTTGGACAAGGTTCTGGTCGTGTCATTGTCAAAATTGACTCGTCCACGAGCGATACAGTTTTCAGTATTTTCTGTGCGTAACTTTAACCTTAAAATAATTCCTGGTTTCTCAAGATGTAAAGATATTTTAGAAACCGAGAAATAATAAAGAATTTCGACCTAACCAAAAAGAAATCTATGACCTCAACAGGTGCAGCATATTCTATTGTTTATATCCTTTGATGTGCCTGTGTTTCGCGAGTCCAGATCCTCTGTCCAATATTATGGTATCTTATTGTGTCCAATAAATCTCAGCCATTTATTTAAGTGGGGTTTGCATGGGGCCTGCGTGGATCCCGTAAAATAAATGACTGAAATTCTATGAGACAGGGTAAAACTGGACAGAGGATCTGGTTTCGTGTTTCGTGACGCTATCTCTTGATTATGCATGCATGCTTTCCTAAAAAATTGTAGCCCATAGATAAACACAAGAAACCATTACTGAAATTTTGATTGGATAAATGCCAAAAAGAACAACAAAATACAATTCCAGAGGTTAAAATTAGAGAAGATATTGGATCTTGACTATATGCATGTAACAAGAAATAATTCGAACGCAAAAGTTCAACTTCTTTTGGTACAAAACCTTATAAATTTACTATACTAACAACAACAAAAACAACAATATCTAATATAAATCTCGTTGAGGTATAATACTATGCGATCTTACCCTTAATTAATAGAGAGACTATTTTTAAAACAACAACAAGTGTACTATGCCATTTACTTTAATTGAAATTAAATCCAAATTTAATTTTAACATTGAAATCTAATTCTTAAAACTAAACCAAAACTAAAAATGAACATTGACATATATCGAGCGCATTACCTCTTTGGTCACTAAAGATTCATTGTTATGTTGCGAAACTTTAACTTTCACGTCAAAAAGAATTTGAAACTACTCAAACTTAGGACCCTAAATGGTCAGATGAAATTCAAAACAGTATATAACTCTAACTATAGCAAAATAGAGTAATTAATTGCCGAGTGAAATGGGCCTTAATATCAGAAATTTGGTGAGTGAAGGGAATATTTTCTTTGGTTTAATCTTTGTTGAAAATGAGGGTAGCGGTCAGCATAGAAGGAAAAGGGACTCATGAGGACAGGATTGATTGAGACAGGAATCCAAGTGCTGACTCTTTTAATATGCTTAAGGACCGAATTGTATAGATCACACGGCAGCCGAAGAATTATACCAAAACTATCCACCCAGAAAGAACACTAAAACATACAGATTTGACAACATTAACTGAAGAATCTAGCCTTGGCAAGTACATATATAGGTATGGCTTGGAAACGATAGTTTTGAATGCTCGGATGTATATTCTTTAGTCATTTTTGTACGTCTAGCATCTTATTGGATGGATCTTCTGGTAGGTTTCAGTTGTGTTACAAGGTGGCTATAGTCATAACTAGTTGTGTTGTGACAGGGTAGAATAGTGGTGGGTGTAAAGAGCAATTTCTCCTATGTGACAGTGCAGTGACATCGAAACGTGATGTTGCCGACAATTATAAACCAGTTTGTGTAAATAGACACGTAAAGATGGTGATTAGTACTGGTACTTGCATTTCTGTCTTGTCAAGCTTTCATTTGCAAATTGGCTACGGTATTGTCACTATTTCTTTAATTGCTTTCGCAACTGATTGTATTGAATTGTCCGTACTGGACATTCTGATCAAGTCTTACACTCACATGTATAAAAGAGCCTTTATAAGTTAAAGAATGTATTATCAAATTGAATTACATAAACCAAAATTACGTAGAAAATCTATAGCATACAACAATATGAGAACTTATTTAGGAAAATATGCCCAATTATGCAAATATTTATTCATATGTATACATAAATATGTTTTGATTTTTATCAATTATGAACCCATCTAGTGGAAATTTGTCTATCTAACTTGGATTAAAAGTTTTATTACAGTAATTTATTTAATTGAAGTACATGCATCATTGCGCTAACACACATATTTATACGCACAGTTAAGTTTTTTGTTGATTTGTGGGGTATTAAATGTTAAGCAAGCAGTTGGATATCATCGTCAATTAACTACAAAATAATAAAATAGAGGCTCAGGCATAAGCCGATCTCCGAGAAATTTATAAGGAGTGGCTGACGGTATATCAATTCTCTTTCTGCATACTTAAAGTTAAAATTCTTTGTCTTAAAAGGTGGAATTAGCCACTCCAGCTGTTTCCACACACCGGCCCCGATCAAATGGTGAGGGGTTAAATTACGGTTTGATCTCGGTTGACCACCTAGCAGAGTGGCCCATGCGCTCTTATTACCGGGAATCGAACCTTGGTCCTTGTCCCAAGTTACCCTGCTAGATTGCCAACCGAGCTACCTGGTATTGTAGGATATTTATCGGTAAATTTTACTTTAATGATTTTAGTATGTTATGACGTTATTCGTCTATCAAGTTTGATGTCCATTACTCACTTTTTGTCATTTTTTGGAGAAGAATAGAAAAGGTTCATAATAAATTTGCTTTTGATTAATTTTTTCTATTTGTTAGAAAAATATATTCAACCCAAAATAAAAAATTGCTCAAAAAGTCACATAATGCCATAGTTTGTTTAAATAAAAATTAGGTTCTTAGGAACTACATAAAGTAAGGAACCATAAGACGAACAAAAAGAAGTTTAAAATTTAATAATAAAATTTCCAATCAAATATTAGACAAAAAATTAAAAAAAATTCTTAAAAAGTTTAAATTATGTTATGAATTTTTATCTTAACTTAAATAGACTATGTAAATCTTTACACTATTATAAAATCTTCATTTATTTTAAAATTTAATATGGTATACATGAAGAATTTCAAAATTTAATAGGCAGTATTTCAAAATTTTAGATATCTAAAACTGTGAAGAATAAACCCCCCATTGATAGCCGGAAGGAAGTTGATTAAAATTTGTAATACATTCGCTTTTCAAAATTCGTTTTCCAGTGGCTTTAGAGGCTGTATTCTAGAGGATAATTTTAAAGAAACTCAAATACATAGTTATTATGTTAGTCATTTTTAATATTTTAAAAGCCGGACTGGAAGTTAAATCGGTACAACAAGAAGTTTAAGGTTAAATGGATTCAACTAGTATTAGAATGTTATAAAACTAACTAAAGATTAAATAATATTAAGGAAATTAAAATATGATTGAAATATATTGTTCTTACTCATCAAAGAATTTGAAATTTAATTGAAAAAATTATTAAATACAAATTAATTAATTATATTTTATAAAAACTTATTAATTAATAAAAATTAACCGATTAATTAATAATTTGGTCAGTTTTTAATAATATAAATTCTTAAAGTAAATCGAATCGAAAAGTTGAATGGTTCAAAGTTTTTAAAGTTCGATAGTTCAACACAGGCCAAACAGTTTTTTAATCATTGGTAATTTTTGTGGTCATCATAATTAACATTATTTAAAATACTTTTCCATTCTCAAATTCCGCGTTTCAGTAGTATTTCTACTAAATGTTTGCTATTGTGGTAAAATACTTTTACATGTCTATAAATAGTTTAAGATGCGTAAGAATGATTTTTACAATACTACTTATAAAAATTACTAAAATTATAATTCCCTAATTTTTTTTCTTTCAAATAGTATGCATTGAAGACAAGCTAGATTATATCAAATATCACGTTTATATCTTAGACTTATTCCTAAGATCAGGCTATCCACATTCCTCCTCTATCCTTTTCGTCTACTAGTTATGCTAATTTGTTTTTTATTGAACACTTAGCGATACTGTTCCAACGATTGTTTGATACCCTATAAAGGCTAAGATCCCATTATCTTCAGCTCCGGGATTGATTGAATCATAGAGTTCAAAGCTTTAATGTACCTTATGATATTGATAAATCACTAATTCATTGTTTCCTGTCCAAGTTTTCAATGAAAGAATAAGAAAATATGAAATAAAATGCATCTTTCTGGGTTGCGGATATTCATGTTTATATTGCACGAAATCCAAAGAGATAATAACCGAACAAATCGGCTTTGTTTGATGTGTTAGATTCTGTATTCAGTAAAAGGAGCCTCGGAAACCAAGGATATATGCGTAGTAACCATATCCATGTACATGAGGTTAGGAAACCATTGTTTTCCTAGCGTCTCCAGCCACTCCTTTCGATGTTTGCGAGTAACCGACAGAAGAATAAGTAACATCAAGTGTAGAGTTCTGACAGTTGTCTACATCTTCTAATACAAAAACATATAAGCTTGAATACAGATTTTTAGCAATGATCAGCCTTTCAATGAAAATTCACATATCGTACGAGGAAGGGAAGACAGAACTGAAGATAAACGAGGGATAAATTACATTTTCATTGTCGATCTACGTGTAAACTAAATGAAAACAATTACGTGGGGTTTATGTTGGAGATGACCGATTCATTAACTTTGACATGAACTATTCTTTTAGTTTGATTTCTTATCAAAATTTAAAGGACATGAAACATAGCATAGAGCGTGAAAAAGAAAGACAGAGAAGAAATGCATTTATGCCTGGAGACAGTTGAAAGGAAAGGAAATAATCCCCACGGAAATATATGTCCAGACACAGACTTTATTCAGAGCTTTGTAACAGAAAATGACCGTGCAATGACAACTTTATTAACAGTAGTCAGTAGATGACCACAGACAAAACCTTCTAATAATAACCTTTGTCATTTATTGTTCATCAGATTTATCAAAGACGTACTTTTCACTGAACTTAACATGAAAATTGGCTTTAGCTTTCCCAGTGTATCCTTTTTTGTTAACTTTTTCTTTTATTTTACCATGGCATCTTGATTCTTGAGTCTCATGGCAGACTTTATCATGGTAATGGAAATTATATATGATTGATTTAAGAGAAGAAGAAAAGGAAAAGGAGGAGAAAAGCTACTCCCACAGAATTAAGTGTATGAGGATCTTTCTTACAAATTAATGGCGTTCACTCCCTTTCAATTCAGACACAGCACGGCAAACAAATCGTGGTCACACACTAGCTTTCTTGTCTTTTACGATGATGACGTTGCTCTCGGTCCACTTTGCCCTAGTCGGAGCTCTAGATCAAGCTCTTCGGGATTTCGCAAATCCTGGCTGTTGTTGATGCTGGTGATTTTACTGCTGTTGTCGACGGACGATGAGGTTTCAGCCTTGTTAGAGTTATAAAAACAGTAAGAATTCGCCACCGTCTGTGTAGGCGTTGCTACTGAAAGATTAAGAGATTGTCCGACAAAGTCGGTGGGTGGGTATGGAGACATAGAGAGAATTGCAGAAGGAGAGTCAATGCCGGATGCATTCATGTTTGTGGAGGACAAAACTCCACCATGGTTGTTAGGTAATTGGTAGAGCAAGGAGAGACCACCACTTGTGGAGAAATCTTGTGTTTGGATAACGAAAAGAGAGCTTGATGTTGATGATGAATTAGGGTCGACAGAACTGGGCTGAGACTGGTGAAGCCTTGCCCGATCGCGACGGTGAACGTTCATGTGGCCACCTAGGGCTTGAGCTGACCGGAATTCCCTTCTACAGAAGGTGCAAGTATAAGACCTTGGTGGCCAAGTGGAGCCCATAACATTACTTGTGTCCTCTGCAAAAGCTCTAACCTCCCACGACTTGTCATCTTCTTGAGCTTGTACAGGGTTCCACATCCAGGCATCAGAGGTCATACCAGGGTTTGATCGATGATGATGATGGCGCTGGTTTTGTTGGGATTGGGCTAGTTTTTGGAGTTGGGTCAAGGATAGAACACCAAGTTCAGCAGCCATAATACTAGTGATAAAACATTTAAGGCAGGTGTGTGATAAAGTTAATGTGGAACAAATTGAAGAAAGGAGTTAAATAGGAAGATGGGATGAGGAGAGAGAACCCTAACACCGATAGTATCACCAAGGTTCTTGTATGAAGCGGTTGGAATTTACTACACTCAACGTCTTATTAACTTTCTTCCATAACGTCAGGACAATGCCTCCTGACTTTAGCTTCAACGCCCCACTGTTTACTATAGTTCAAATGTTTCACAACCCTTCCCTGTACATGTCAACTTAGAATGTAAAGACGACATATTAAAGTATCAACAAATCATGAAAATGTTGATGTTACAGATTAGTTTAAATGTGGCAAAAGAAGAACATAGTCTATGACGTAGGACTTTTAAAAAAATCTTATAACCAATTTCCCCACCCTCTCTTTTAGTTTAATCAAGAAATTTCATAAGGCTTTCACCTGCTTATGCTTGTGTCATAGCATCCTATGGGTCCAAGCACTTGCAGTAAAATTATCTCCATGGTTTGTGTAAAGGAGTAATTCAATTACTGGTCCTCCTGCTGTAAGTACGTAGTACTCTCTTAAGGACTGAAAGCAATATGCATCTTTATTGCGATCTTCTTCTTCTCAATTCATCTTTACATACTATTTTAGTAATACATTAAATCTTGGGATATGATCTCATTTAAAAGTACACAATTTGATAAGAAAATGTTACAAAAATTACTATAATTAATAAGAATAATGGATATTTAGGGTTAGGGATGGCAATGGGTAGGGTTCGGTTCGGGTTTTACTAAACTCATATCCATATCCATCGGTTTTTACGATTTACTACCCATATCCAAATCCATTGAGTTATTCGGGTTAACAATTTGTTTAATAGTTTGCCTTGTTATGGATTCTTTTGAATGTACTTATTAAGAACATAGTATTAATGCTGACATTAATTATAAGCATTCTAATCCTATTCATTAGTTCTGGAATTTTTTTTATCTAAATATTTTTAAAAATTCTGAAAGGAAAAGAAAAATAGATACAATCGCAGGTGGTGTACGCACTCCCTCACTTAGATGTTGACTGTCATTTACAAAACTGAACCTTTAAAAAACATCAATATGTCTTTGCTATTTAATCCCGAGTCTTGTTACTCTCTTCTCGTCCTGTAATGGAAAGACGTCCAAATTCAGACGAACCGTGTCTACATTAATGATTGTCGCCAGGTAAAGATGGCATATTGCCGTCCGAGATTACAATGAAATTTAAGGTTGACAACATGAGTGTTTATCTAATATTGTTGATCTCTTTTATAAAAGCTTGGGAGTGAATGGAGTTTTGATAAGAAAATGGTCTCTAGAACAGTAGAACTACATTATCATAGCTTTTTTCGCCTACGACTAAAACAAGAAACATCAATTAAACCTCACTCAAACGTTTTTGTTCCGTTGCAAACATCGTCTTTGTTCTGCTGCCATATGATCAGATAATTTCTTTACCTGATTGTACACTTTCCTATTTGCTTAATTTATAATTTTCATAAACTACAAGTTGAAATGAAACTAATTTAATAGCCAGGGTTGTTGACTTGAAGCTGTTAAATTATTAGAATATTACAGTACTTCCCCTGGTCTCAAACTCTAGTGACTATAAACAGTTATTAAAGCAACATTTCTTGTTTTTAAAGCCAATCAGATCCATTTTTGGAAATTAGCTACTACTGTAATCATCGATGTCTGAAAAGAATTTCTTAGACGGGACATTTTTTAAGTTTTAAATTACAACTAATATAGGCAAGTGGAAATTTCATACGGGTTTTTTAGAGTTTAGATCATCTGTTCAATATTATGGTTGGTTTGGGTAGGTTAACCGGCTTACGTGGCTGCGATTCAGAGCCTGACCCAAGACAAATTAGTATTGTCCCCTCTG
>JANKOD010000004.1:17404429-17422154 GCA_026284645.1 Erythroxylum acuminatum | reverse complement strand
TACTTACTTGATTTAGCTCCCAAATCTTCATAATCTCACTCAACCCTAGCTCCCAAGCATCACTTGTTCATCATCTTAAAGGAGGCAAGCATAGGTTTTTCTTGTGGCAAATTGAAGAAACAATAAGATGGAAGTAGAAATTGAAATATGTAGCAAGGTTCAATGTGGGTGAGACAAAAACTTATGAAGTAGAAGAAGAGAAGAAGGAGCCACGAAAATGAAGAAAGCAAGTGATAAAAATGAAGACAAAACAAATTAGGGGGTCTTTCAAGTGAGAGTGTCGTGAATGGGGTGTGTGGTGAATGGTAGTGACACTTGTCACTGCCACTTGTCACCTTCTTATGGTCCCATGTGGAATCATTTTAAAAACTAGTCTATTTATCTCCAATTTTTACTCTAATTGTCTCCCAATTTTCGATGACACTAGACAATAATTCTTAAGGCCATTTATCTAAATTTCATTTCCATTTGACAGTAAATTCTACTACCAGTTAACAATTGTCTTGCCACCTGGCATTTTTCCTAGTCTAAAAATTTACCCAATTTTCAGAAATTTTTCTAAAATTCTCCAAAAATTCTAAATCAACAAGTATACTCTCCAATTCAATTTTCAATACAAAAAAATCACAATTCTTAATAACAAGCATATTTAATAACAATTATACCCGGAATGTCAATGAATGCATGTACAATTATTATTATGTGCAAAGATTCACTATTCATATACATGTGCACCTTATGTAATGCAGAAGCATGAGATGTGTTGTCCCAATTTCTCTGATTGATCTCCCATGTACCAAACTTTTACGGTTCTAACCCTTTGGATGGAAACAGGATGTTACATCAAATCTATCATTAGATTTGAGAAATTCGCAAGGAATTTGAAGATATCACAAAAGGAAAGTATAGGTAAATTTTGTCTCATCTCTCTCTATATTAAGATTTTGAGTTTGGTATTAAGATATGTTGTTCTCCATGCTTGATTATGCATGCAATAGGGTTTAGATGAATGAAATATGCCATGGAGAGTGTTCATTAAGTCAAAACCGAAATTGTCCCCTTTACGTGAAAGTTGGTGAATTTTTGAATATCTTTTGAAATTGATGGTCAAAATAAGTTATATGGTGTTAATTATACATGTATGATGTGAATTGATGATGAAGAATGAAGAAATGTGTGTTGGTTAAGTGTAGGTCAAAATGATGGAGAAGAGGTGGATTATGGAAATGAGTAGTGTGAGTGATAAATGTAGCTTAAATGAAAGGAGTTGGTTTGAATGGAGTGGTGGAATATGTCATTGATTGGAAGTGCTACCATATTCATGTTGGGAGAATGAATTGTTATGGTAAAGTATTGAAAATGAGACTTGAAAGTCATGCATATTAGGTGTTTGATAAAATGCCTAAGTGAATTTGGCTTAGGATTTAAGGATTCTAAGGGTGTACATTGGAAGGAAACTATCATGTTTACTTAGATTAAACTTGAAATGTTGCCTAGAGTGATGAATAATGGCCTAATATGTTTGGATGAAAAATGTGCTTAATTATGTCATAAAATGAGTAAGTTTGGATTAAAGGCATTAAATGCCTTAGGAAATGCAAAAAGGGAAGCTAATGTGATGGTGTTTAAATATGAAAATTATGTTTAAGTAGTATTTTCATCGTATGTTATTTTTATGTATAAAGGCTCGGGAGCTGTGAATCGAGGAGCTCGTACTGAGGATTGTTGAGGTTAAGAGAGGGTTACCTTCTTTTGAGGTGAGTGGGAAAACCATATTTCTCAAATAGGATTAGATCACTCTAAGACATGTATGATGACTTGTATGTGAATTTTGAACCTAGGTAACGTATGGTAGAATCGAATTTCAAATGGATGCTAACATGTGTATGTATTTGATAAATGACACTATTTTTGAACAACTTTGCATTTGGAGTACAAAAGATGGCTTTTATTTTATGAGAAAATATTTGAAATTTACATATGCATAATCGAGTCATGTATGATGCATGTATTTGTTCTCTTTTGGCTTAGAGCCATGACAAGGTTTTATTTTATCGGTTGGACCGATAAATAAAGGCATGGTGCCTTATTTGATTTTTTTGTACTTAATTGTTGTATATGATTTTTGAGATTGGTGAGGAAACGATTGGCCAATCGTGTGGTGGGCACAACTGATTATGATTAAGCAACTCCCGTACCTTTGACGCTGGTACATTAAAGTCGAGTTGTCGTATCGACACTTTTCTACGGGACTCGCGGGTGATTCTACACCTAGGGTCTGGATACCGACGAGGTCATCACCTAGGGTCATGACGCTCTTGTCGACTATCGTCCAGACTCACCATGGATGAAAGTCGAGCCAACATCGAGTATCGGTGGGTGTGCTCATTAGTTTGGCCGACTAATGGTGTCACACATGATTGTTTTGGCTTGTCCTGATATTGGTTTGCCTATTGAGACTTTGATTGATACATTTTTTCTATGTGATATATATTTCCTTCATAGGTTATCTACACTGTTTTGGAATGAATCACTTCTATTTATGATATATGCTTCTCCTGCTTACGGAGTACCAAGCGCACTCACCCCCTCCGCTTTCCAACCATGCAGGTTAATTTAGTGAACTCGAAGCTCTGTGAGGACCGTGCGACTTTTTAACCTTTTTGGGGTATTTTCGCACGTAGGTAGTCTCCTGTTTGTACTTTTGTTGTCTAGTGGCTCGTGAACTGTGTTTATATAAATATACTTTATGATTTTATGAGTTAACTTTTGATCGCCTTACATTTTGTAAAAGATTTTATGTATGAATTTTTGATACTTGAGTTGGGATTGCCTGGAGTTGAGGTTGTCTTGAGTGGACTAGAGAGTCTTGAAGTTGTGGTTGGATGTGAATATAGAAGTGTGTTTAAAATTGTTTGCAAGTTTTTGGGATTTTAAAAATACAGCCGTTATGCTGCCCAAATTTTCCTAAAAAAAGAAAAAAGAAAGAAAGAGATATTCAGTAAGGCATGCATAGTCGGATTAAGGATACTGCGAGTATCCTTAGCCCGCGTACGCGGCGGTTGTCATGGGCCCGAAGTGGTATCGGGTCGTGACATATGCCTTTGCTCTCAGCTTCTCACTCTCAGTCTCTCATCTTACTTCGCTGCTCTCACTCTAACGATGAGCCCAATGGAATTTTGCACCTATCTACATTGCACAACTGTAATCGCTTACGCAGCAACCATAGTTACCTCGCCTCATCCTCTCTCGCCTGCACAGTTGCCTCTTCTCACCCTCTCTTACCTGCATAGTCGCCTCACCCTCTCTCACTGTCTCACCTCTACTACAGTCGACTTAGCGTCACTCTCTCACAATCAAGCAACCAGCCAACCAATCTATTGAGCAAGTTTTATATATAATGAAATCTTCAATACACTACAAGTTACGAATTGTATCTTGTATATATAAGGTTATGCAAGCATTACCAATTTTATCCTAACTTTATCTATGGTACTCAAAATGTGATTTGAATAAAAAATAAATAACATAAATTGAAACAAATAATAAAACAAAGCAAATAAATCAAACAACAAGTGAGTTGCCATTAGGTTTAGGGTTGTGTTCAAGATTGAATACTTAGGACTTATTCTTTCCTTATTTTGTTTCCTTTACTATTGTTGATCCAATTATGTGTTTGATCCTAGATTTCATAAGGTATTAGGTACTTTTTCTCAAGATCTAATCAATTAACCCTAATTGAATTTAGAAATTTCAAATTTGTAACCTCTTGAGTTACAAAACTTTCCCCAACGTTTTCAATTGGACATGAAGCTATCTATTAGGTAATTAATTTCTCAAACAAGATCTCTCTTCAAATGATTATTATTTGATAATTGTGGGTCTATTAAACTTTCGTTGCATAATCTAACTCTAATTACTTTTAACTCACTCTCTCAATTTGTTGTCAAGTATAAGCATGAACAATGTTCACAAACATCTAAGTATGTATTAAAATCAACAATAATTAAATTCACAAAATAAATCCTAATATGAAATTTGGTTTTCATGAACATGTTTAATATCTTGGGATTCAGATTACACATCAAAAATAACAAAATAACTAAAGGAAGAAAAAAAAGAAAAACTCTATTGAAGACTTTATATGGAAAGCTAGAATTAGTGGATGTTCTTCTAGATCTCCCACGTTTGATCCACTCTTTGGTGTTGGCTGCTACATTTTTTATGTTTTATTGTTCTTAAATCGTGTGTTAGGGTTTTAGGTGTAACTAGAATGTTCCCACTTTGATCGATTCCAAAAAACGCCAAAACCCTAAAACAAATGAAAAAATTCGTGCTTGGAAACTCCCTGTCATGATCATCACATAGGAGTCACGATTGTGCTTTTAGGTTTTTCATCTCTATCACAATCGTGACCAATTGTGCATGATCATGACACCTTCATTCTTCCTCCATCTTCTTCATTCTTCAATTACCTTATTTCTAATACTCACAAATATATTAAACACCTCTTAAAACATAAAATTCAGATCCAATTCTTACTCTAAACCAAACAAACACTAACAATAACATAATTCTAAGTTTATACACATGATATTATCTAAAAATACTTTAAAACACATCAAACATCTAGCAAAACATAATATAATCCACACTTATCAACATCCCTACACTTAAACCTTTGCTTTTCCTCAAGCAAAATTAAAAACTACAAACAAAAAAACTCATAAATATATAAACATA
The DNA here is from genome assembly GCA_026284645.1 of Erythroxylum acuminatum. NCBI lineage: Eukaryota > Viridiplantae > Streptophyta > Magnoliopsida > Malpighiales > Erythroxylaceae > Erythroxylum > Erythroxylum acuminatum. Next base: position 17,417,411 of record JANKOD010000004.1, on the reverse strand, counting down.
TAATCGAGGGAGAGCCTTGGAGCAAATGGCAGAAGATCACAAGTTTGAATCTCGGAAACAATCTCTTTGTAAAAAATACAAGGGGAAGGTTGCGTACATCGATAACCCTCCCCAGATTATCATAAAACGGGGAGTCTCGTGCACTGTGTACATTCACATAAACGCACAATCATGCAACAATACAATAATGGTATAATGACATCAGATCTTATGAAATTAACTTAACCTCAAACATCAACCACTCAAAATATGCCAACATACTAACTTATTCTTTTCATAATTATGTACTTTAAATTGAATATAAATATCTATCAAAATATTAACTCCCAATTTCGACACCTATGACACTTGTAAGCATGGATTAATTATTATTGATCAATAAAAAAGGTAAACAATCCCTAAGTATCCTTTTATGAAAATTCTTGCTATTTTTAAAAGATCGGTAGGCTTATTTATTGTAACACCAATTTTTTAGATTTTTTTTAACGATATCCTAATCCTTTGACACGAAGGAAAATACCTTGTCATGAATGTCCCCAAGTTACTCAACTAGGTCACTTTTTTTTTATTTAGCTCGATTGGTGCGTCATTCTAGTCTTTTCACGCAAAGCAAACATTTTGTCGTGAATGTCCTCAATTACTCAGCTATATCACAACTCTCAACTAGCTACCAGCTCTATTCTCAACTCAATTTCTTTTAAAAAAAGACAAGGGAATAGCAATTTATTTAAGACACTTCTTTTATTATTAGCCTACCTCATTTATTTTTAGTCAGTCATCCTCATGAAAGGTTACTAATGATGCTAACCAATTCAATTGACTTATAATTATAAATGTATACAATAAATGTCCTAAAGTGACAGAATATGGGTCATATCCTAATTAACATGCATATTCATCCAAAGATACTTAAATCATAAAATTTATAAGTCAATATGCTTTTACAAATTAAATGAATATGTTCAGAAGTAAACTAATTCCATTCAATTCTTGCCATTGACACATTCACAACCATACATATGCAATAAAATGTTTACATTATGTTAATCCTAGTTCAAAAATAACACAATAAAAAAGCCAATTTACACACATACATACAATATGCAAAGCATATACATCCACATGCTTCAACAACAAATTGTCCCCAATGTGGAAAACAAAACAATACAAATAAAGATCAATAAAAAAAGAAAAAGTTAGAGAAAGAATACTTATAGTGCTTCTGCGATGATAGTGTGGGTGATGAAATTTGGTGACACTCCATGCCATAAAATTCCAGCAATTCACTCCCTACAAAATAAATATATAAGAAATAAAAAATAAAAAATCAATAAAATAATATGAAAATAAAAATAAAAAATCTTATCATAATTCTTGGGTTGGCTCCTAAGTAACATTTAGTTAACGTCATTAGCTTGATGTACTCTGCCTTCTACCCTCAACCCAGGTCTATAATAAATGGTTTGTTACCATCCTTTTCACCCAATTTCAGTTTAGTAGCCTATAAATAAGCTACATGTTGCAATATAATAAGAAGGAGATAATTGATAAAATTAAAAATGTTAAGTTCAGTAGTGTCCCTTTTAGTAACAAACTGTTAATAACATAGGGAATAATGAAACTAGTTGAATCATCGATTGAATCCAACAGCTCATCATGTAAGAGGGTGAGTTTTTCTTCTTCTTCTTCAATCAGCCTCGTCTCCTCTTCTGCTTATTCTTCTTAAATAGAGACTTTCGTATATTCTTCAATCTTTATGTCCATTATCATCTGTTCCTTCTTCTCTTCTTCTTCCTTTAAAGATTTGACTACCTCAATTCTTATGAACAAACTACCCTCGTTCAGATTCTTTAGTATCTTATTCATATTGAATTTCATTTGTTCATCGCTAATCCAAAGGATAAGGTTACCTCCATCGACATCTACCAAAGCTCATCCACTGCTCAAAAATGGTATACCAAGAATTAGTGGACAGTTTTGATCCTCTTTAAAGTCTAGCTTGATGAAATCCATAGGAATTATAAACTTGTACACTTTTTTAGGCACATCTTCCACCAAGTCAAATGGTTTCTTTATCGATTGATCCACCAACTAAATAAACATAGAAGTTGGCCCCAATTTCCTGAAGATTGACAAAGGTATAAGATTAATACTTGCACCTAAGTCATATAAACATTTAAGAAACTCTAAATTACTAACTACAAATGGTATGGTAAAACTTCATGGATCTTTCAACTGTGAGGGCATATGGCTAGTAATTAAGGAGCTGCAACTTTCAGTCATGGAAACCATTCGATTTTCATCCCAAATCCACATGCTTGATAATATTTCCTTGAGAAACTTCATGTATATGGGTATGCTCTTCAAAGCTTTCATAAAAGCCAATGTAATTTGCAATTTCTTCAGCTTTTCCACAAATTTTACAAATTATATATCCAATTTATTCTTTTGAAGTCTTCATATGAATGGCATTTTCTGTGGGTAAGGCGGAGGAGGAACATAAGGATGGTCTTTATTCTTAGTTTCATCCAATTTTTATTTCTTTTGCTCCTCTACAAGGTGGGGTTTAGCTTGTTTTCTGCTAGTTCTTTTAGCTTTGTCCCACTCCTAAGTGTGATAGTCTTAAATAACTCTTTTGGATTTACTTCCATGTTGCTTGGAAGGCTTCCTCACATTTCTCATAGATAAAGCATTAGCAAGTTGGCCTACTTAAACCTTCAGGTTGTGAATGAAAGAGACATAAGTCTTCTCTAGTTGCTCGAATTTCCCTTTCAGCCTCTTGTAGGCCTCTTCCATATTCGTAAGCTTGTTTATAAGATTGTCTAATGATCGTGGTTTTTCAATGTGTGTAAATTTTAAATAATTAACCTCTATAATCTGTAAGTACACGAGTCGTTCGCGTAGTACCTAAGGTGTCGATCCCACGAGAAGGGATAATCTAATCCTAAAATCTAAGGCAAAACTAAAAAAAGAATGCAATTTAATCAATCAAATCAATTACAAAAATATTGACAATTTAGCAATTGCAACGCACATTTAAAAATCAACCTAAAGGACTACTAATTGAGAGAAAGGAAATTTTACCTAGCTTTAACGCTAACCAAATCAATTATCAAATACTGGATTATTGATTCTATAGACGTCCTAGGTTTGATTACTCTCTCTTGAGTTATAACCATTAACCCTAATTTATAAATCCTAATCAGATTATGGAAGTTGCAATTTCTCAATTAACAACCTATCCAAAACCCTAATTAGATCTGAAGTTGTCTAATAAGCTATCAGAAACTATTGCAAGATCTCTCTTTGCACAATTTACCGATTTGATTTAATTCTTGTTCTAGTTAGCCCAATTTAATTATTTTTCACTCAATTCACCCTCTCAGTTTATCACCGAATTATGCAATTGCAGAAATTAAATCACAATAAATCCAGTAAAATGAAAAAAACAAATTTCATTAAATCAAAGATAAAACCCTGAAGGTGAGTTTAGAAGCAACATCAACATCCAAAATTCCTATCATCAACTATTATTTCAATTATATACAATAATAAAATTGAAAATAACAGGAAATACGAAATTGATGGACGACGAGAGGCAGCAGTGTTGGGAAACTCTTGATCCAGGAAATACATCAAGTCGGTTTCTTCTCCTCTTCTCTCTTCCTTCTTCTTTTTCTTTATGTCTCGATGATTCTCTCTAGGATTTCTCTGAAAGTGGCTAATGCAAAAAACAACTTCTTTCTATTCTTGTTGTTCTATTTTTGTTCTTTTGTGTTTAGGGCTGAACTACGATTTTTTTATAGGTGCGAAGGTCCAAAAAATCCCTCGAAACGTGAAGTTTGGGAGTGGTTGCGCGTCTGCCTAAAGCGCGCCCTGTAGGCCACGATCGTGACCTACATCTAAGCCTTTTGTCACGATTGTGCACTATCAGGCCACGATTGTGGGCTGTTGTTTCAGCCCGAATGTCTTCCAAAACTCATTTTTTCTTCGATATTGACTTTGAAACACTAGCAAACACATCAAGGTACCTCAAAAACATTATATTTAAGCTCAAAAGCTTGTACTAATCCATAAAGCACTTAAAACACAAATAATTAACAAACTATCACAATTCTAACCTAAACACATACTAAATGATTCAATTAATGGCTAAACACATATTAAACTTTGCCTTAAAACACGATGCAATTTACACTTATCAACGTCCCCATACTTAAACGTTTGCTTATCCTCAAGCAAACAAAAACAATCAAACAAGTCAAGAAAACAAAAAAATACACATATGCAATAATGAGACAATCACTTCAACTTAATGAGACAAATTTAACTATAAACACATTCCTTCAAGTCGTTCTAACTTATTAACAAGCGAAATCTGCATCTAAGCACCTTGGATTAAATATATAAATTAATCAAAATTTTAATATTGAGTTTATTCACCTCCATCGCTTACACACACATATTGATAATCATTCAATCAAAACAAATGTACAGTTTTTCCACAGTAGGTTTTCATGAAAAATCAAGCTATTAACAAGTTTGGTAGGTTTTTATTTGAAAACATTCTTTTTGTTGATTTTTCTTTAAGGACATGAACTTAGTCTTTTTACACAGAGGCAAACATTTGTAATGAGTGTCGATCCAATTACTCAACTAAGTCATGTTGTTATTAAGTTGCTTGGTTAGAATGCCATTATAACCATTTTACGCAAAGGCACACATTTGTGATGCGTGTCTATCCAGTTACTCAGTTATATCACATTCTCTACTGGCTACTATCTCTATTCATAACCTGAAGGCCAACAGAATAGTTATTTTAGTTAAAATTTATACATTATTTTTGAACACATAAATTTGCTTACCTTATACATTTTTTTAACACAAAGATTTACCTACCTTATTGCTTTAGCTAATCATTCTCATAAAAATGTACTACAAATGCCACTTATTTGATTGACATAAAATTATAAATGAGTATGGCAAATTCCTAGGGTGAATGAACTAACATCGTATCCTAATTAACCAACATATTTAGCCCTCAGTAACTTAGGTCATTAATTTCACAAGCTAATAAATCTTCTCAACCTAAAAGGCTATGTTTAAGGGTAAATCTATTCCGTTAAGTCCTAGCCATTGACGCATTCACACAATTCACATAATGCAACCTAAACAAATTATCATACAATATGTAAAATTCACACTCAAGGTAAAAACACATAACCCTCCCCACACCTGAACAACACATTGTCCTCAATGTGAGAAGGATACATACAAGCACAAAGGGGGAATTAAACAATATATGGAAGGAAAAAGAACAAAACACTAACAAAAATGAAAAGAAAAGGGTTCAAACAAGAAACCATCATGGTGATTGGGTTGGTGATGTGTCGGAGGTAGAGATCAAATGTGCTTAACGCCCAAGATTGTTACACTATCTTATAATTGCTTTTAAAAAAAGTAAGAGAGCTAACAGTCTAAAACATTCCAAATCATTAAGAACTTATTTTTGAAATTTAAAACAAATCTAACTACGAAATTTATATTATTTAAAAAAAATCAAAGGAAATAACATGAAATTAACAATCCATAGGTTGCCTCCCATGTAGTGCTTCTTTTAATATCGGTAGCTTAACGCTTTATCCTTGGAAACTCAATTGGGATCAATTATGAGCGAATTGCTTCCAACGTTTTCATTCAACATTAGTTTTGTAGCCTGTAAGTAAGCTAAAAATTGAAAAATAATCAAAAGGAAAATATTGATAACATTATGAAAACCAATTATTCTTAATAATGTTCTTTTTTCTAGTGAACTGTCAACAAAACATGGAAGAAAAAAACTCCCTGAATCTTCCATCATATCCTATAGTTTATCCTGTAAGAAGGTGAGTTGCTCTTTTTCTTCCTTAATCACCTTCATCTCTTATGCTTCTTTCGCTTGTACTAACCCATAAAACACTTAAAACATAAATAATTAACAAACTAACACAATTCTAACCTGGACACATACCAAATAATTGAGTTAATAGCTAAAACAGATCAAACTATGCCTTAAAACATGATGTAATTTACACTTTTCATCTAATTTTGAATCATTTGCACTAGACTTATCTTGTTGAAATCCTATTGGGCCTTAAGTTCCTCTTTGAGTCCCTGTATTGTTAGACGAAAATAAATTTGGGTGGTTTGCCACCCAATGTTGTACGTGTTTAAATTAGGATTGTTACTTCCTTAACCATATTGTGCACCCATGAAGTTGAATTATTGCATGTTGTTGTTTTCCACTAAGAAGCAATCAGTTATGATATGGTTCTATTGTCCACATAACTTGTATCCGTGCTGAATTGCTTTGAGTGGAGAGAAAGGGGTCGTTGTCTAACTTTTTAATTGTTGGGTTAGGTTGACAATCTCAACTTGCAGTGCTGTCATTGAATCCACAGAAATAATTCCTTTTAGATCCAGGAAGGTTGACTGCTATCTACTTCATTTCGATGTCCAAAGATAGTAATTAGTTGCCATCTCTTCTAACAAATCATGTGTCACTTACATTGGTGGTCATAAATGTCCTTAATGATTTGCATTGAATCTTGGCATCATGAAGTTCATGAGTATCCTTTGTTCTTTGTGATGTATGTCCTCCACCATTGTTCTTTCTATCTCTTCTTAGTGTCTCGCTCTTCGAATTTCTCGTTCTTGTCATGTGATGTCAAGAACTAGAGTTTTATCTATTTTGTTTAAACTCTGAGTAATTCTTATGTTCATGCAATCCCAAGCACATAAGAATGGCAAAAAATTCCTTAGATCAAAGGAATTCAAATGGTCCTAAAGCTAAATTCCCAACACCAAAAATTTGTTGAGCATGTTTTATATATAATAAAACCCTTAATACACCACAAGTATATAGACTATATCTTGTAGTATATATGGTTATCTTTCCCATGAGGATTATGAAAGGATTAACAATTTGAACCTAACTTTGTCTAAGGTTTTCAAAATGTGATTTGAATAGAAATAAATAACAGAAATTGAAAAAAATAAGAAAAGAAAATAAATCAAATAACAAGTGAGCTGCTAATTAAATTTAGGGTTGATCAAGATTGAATACTTATGACTTATTCTTTCCTTATTTTGTTTCCTTTACTATTTTCGATCCAACTATGTGTTTGATCCTAGATTTCCTAAGGTGTTGATTAATCTCTCTCAATATCTAATCAATTAACATTAATTGCATTCGAAAATTATAGATTTGCAACCTCTCGAGTCACAAAGCTTTCACCTAACATTTTCAATTAGATCTGAAGCTATCTATTTGATAATTAATTTCTCAAACAAGATTTCTCTTCAAATGATTATTAATTCGATAATTGTGGGTCTATTAAACTGCCAATTCTCATTGCACAATCTAGCTTTAATTATTTTTGACTAACTTTCTCGATTTTTTGTCAAGTATAAGCATGAACAATTATCACAAACATCTAACATGTATTGAAATCAACAATAATTAAAGTCATGAAATAAATCTAGAATAAATCCTAATATAAAATTTAGAACTTCATGAACATGTTTAACATCTTGGAATTCAAATTTCTCATCAAGAATAAAGAAATAACTAAAGGAAAAGAAGAAAAACTCTATTGAAGACATGGTCTAGAAAGTTGGAATTCCTAGATGTTCTTCTTGATCTCTTATATTTGATCCACATTTTAACATTGTCTGCTGTATTTTTTTTTGTTTTTCTTGTTCTTAAATAATGTGTTAGGGTCTTAGGGTTGTAACTATGGATTTTCCACTTTGATCGGCTCCAAAAATATCGCCAAACTCTAAAACAAATAAAAAAGTCGTGTCTAAAAACTCTCTGTCACGATCGTGACATAAGAATCACGATTGTGCTCCTAGGTTTTTATTCTCTGTAACGATCATGACCAATTTTGCACGATTGTGACACCTTCATTCTTCTTCCATCTTCTTCATTCTTCAAATACTAAAAAATACATCAAACACATCTTGAAACATAAAATTAAGATCCAATTCTTGATTTAAACCAAACAAACACTTAGAATACATACAAACACAAACAATAACATAATTCTAAGCCTATACACATGATAATAATATAATAAATACTTAAAACACATTTAAATGTCTAGCAAAGCACAATATAATGAGTTAATTACCAAAAAAAGCCTAAACTTTTGTCAAATTTTCAATTATAGACCGAGCTTTCAATTTTGTCCAATTCTAGCCCAAACTTTGAAAGGTGGCAATAAAATGCTTAAACTTTCAATTTTCTTCAATTTGAGCCTGACGATATCTGTTGTTCTCTCGATGTCCTCAGTTTTTTTTTTCTGTTTGTTCTTCTGATGCCCCAAACTACTCTCGCATTATAGCTTACTACACCAGTAAGCTTTTCGATTTTAGTTTGAGGGCTTTGAGGGTATGTAATTTGAAAATCGAAGGGTGATGACGTCGAGAGAACAAACAGAAAATAAAGAGAAAAATTGAAATCAATGTGTAAAGCTATCGGAGTAATTTAGGTCATTTCTAAACAGCGACGTCGTTTCATTAATCTTCATTTGTTGTGTTAATTTTGGCTGATGTATATTAATAGTTAAGGTTTCTGAAACACGTTGCAAGTCACATTAGCAAACTTAAAGAAAACACTAATGTTGGGCTAGAATTGAAAAAAAAATTGAAAGTTTGAGCATTTTACTGCTACTTTTTGAAGTTCGGGCTAGAATTGAACAAAATTGAAAGTTTTGGCATTTTATTGCTACTTTTAAAGTTTGGGCTATAATTAAAAATTTGAAGAAAGTTTGGGCCTTTTTTGGTAATTAACCCTAATATAATCTACATCTATCACACTCCTCCCTTCATCCATTGCAGTCACTCCTCAATTGCCTGACTCGCCTCATCAAATCACCAATACCATCCTAGTCAAGCCTCATTGACACCAAGTGGAGCTACAAACTTCTAAGCCTCAAGGTTGCAAAATGCAAATGAGCTTTGAATAATTAAATTGTATGTAGTGTGCTTGAGTATCGATTAGTTGATTTATGTTGTGTGATTGTTGAGTGTTAAGTTACTTGAGTAGTTGTTATGTGTGTGAGTGACTTAGGTTGAGAGTTTAAATTTTGCATTTTGCAAATTGAGGATAGCTAAATACTGGAATGGATAGATGTGTTTGTTTTTGTTTTTGTTTGAAATTTAGAAATCTTTTGTCATTTGTGTTGTTTGGTTTCTAGAAATTGGGGATTCAATCATTCAATATAAAATTGAAGTTTGTGTTATTGTTTTAAATTTGAGAAATATCAAATTAAATGTTGTTCTTTATTATAAATTGGTTTATATATTATAAATTCAAATTTGTAATATACAAAATGAGTTAGTTAATTTAGGTTGAATTATGTGATTACACGAATTAAGTTAAAGATGTGGGTTTATGATAGATATAATCATAGAAAATGAGTTATAGTTAAATTGTGTAATCATGCAAAATAAGTTATAGTTACAAATTTATATAATCATGCAAAATAGGTTATATATGTGATTTTATGTTTGAATCATATAATGACGAAATGAGTTATATTTATGATTTTATGGTTTAATTATGTGATTACACAAATTAAGTTATAAATATGAGAGCTTATGGTTAAATTATGTAATCATATAAAATGAGTTATAATTGTGTGTTATGGTTGAATTATGTAGTCTTACAAAATGGTTATAATTGTGACTTGATGTAGAATTATGTATTCACACAAAATGGGTTATAGTTTTGAGTTGTGACTTTATGTTTAAATTATGTAATCACACAAAATAGATTATAGTTGTGAAAGTGTAGCAATCAATGTATATATTTGAATTTTACCAAACAAATGTATATATTTGAATTTTGGGTTAAGAAACATGAGAATTTCTTAGATATCATGTGCTTAATCATCAAATTTTCTTAATGAATAATTTATATAAGTTTATGAAGGTTACTTGCATGAATATATCATATTATTGTTGAGAAACTATTGTTTCTCTATTTTATCCTGTTATTATACACAACTTCATTTTGATATGAAGTTATTGAGTTAATTTTAATTATGTCTTCATTTATTTTTACAAATAAATGGAGAGAAGTTGAAGTACACCTAATAATTCACTTGCTTTAGGTATAGGAAGATTTGATGATCCAATTTAGGCTCATGTTAGATTGGTTCTTAGAATGAAGAACTATACTATTTGTTTGTATTGTAACAAGCATTTAAAAGTTAGGAGAATCATCAGATCAAAGAAGCATTTAACTGGAGTCAAAGTTGATATGAAGCTTTGTAAGAAAGTGAGTTATGATGTAAAATGGCAAATGAAGACTTTGCTTGAAGAGTATCAACATAAGAAAGATAGGAGGCAAAGATTGAACTATGAGATTAGTAGTGGAAGCTCTTTTGTTAGTGGTCAAGATGATAATGAGGATGATGAAGTTGGTAGTATTCCTATCTAACAACAAGGAAATGTTGCACCTGATGTTAAGAAAAGAAGAAGACATGTGTCTATTTTTTGGCACCACAAACAACTTCTGGAGCTTAGCCTTTAATATGTAGTGCATTACAATCTAGAGAAGCAACTCATAATATAGACATGATAATGGCTAGATGGTGATATGATTCATGTATAACATTTATTGCTACCCAATCTTACTATTATTAGCCTATAGTAGATGTTATTACCTATTACAGTCCATGATACAAAGCTCTTTCAATTGATGACTATAGATTTAAAATTTTGAGCAGCTCTGTTTATAACATACAAAGTTATTTTGATGAAAGAAAAATGAAGTAGGATATTTATGGGTGTTCAATCATGTGTGATGGTTGAACAAATAGAAGATATGAGCCTATTATTAATTTTTTGGTTTATTATGCAAAAGGGACAATGTTTTTAAATTGTATTGATGTATCTAGCCTTGTTAGGAATGTTGATAATCTACTTTATATATTTGATGAAATTATGAATGAAGTTGGGCCAGATAACATTGTTCAATTCATTATTGATAACGATTCTATGTATAAAGTAGCTGGAAGAAGATTGCAAAGCAAGTATAATTCCTTTTATTGGACTCCTTGTGATACATATTACAAAAATATAGGAGATGCTAAGAATTTTATTATTGATGAGCCTGTACACAAGGAAAAAAAGATGACCAAGTTCATCTACAATCATGCATAGGCCTTAAATTTAACGAGAAATCATTTCATCAATGATAGAAATTTGTGTCGTCCTACTATTATATGATTTGCAACAAATTTCTTACCACTTCTATAACATCTCGATACCCATGTTAAGGCTAGAATAGTAATTTATGAGAAAGTATTGTGAAATTACGAAAATGCACGTCATGCATAAATTAATTGTGACATACACATTTATTGTGCACATTCATATGATTGTACACGCATTCATTGGCATTTTCGGGTAAATTTGATTTAGAAGTGAAAATTGTGGATTAAATTGGAGTGTATTAATTGTGATTTGACAATTTTGGTATATTTTTGGTATATTTTGAAATTTTTGGTGAATTAATTGAACTAAAAATTTATTTGGTGGCAAAATTTTATTTGGAGACTATTAGTAATATTTTGGAATTTTTGAGAATTTTAGAAATTTTTCTAAAAATTTTGAGATATTTTTAGATTAAGAAAAAATAAATAAGAGACCAATTAAAATATGACAAATAGCTAAATTGTATTGAGACAAATGGTTGGCATCTGTGGCTGTTGGGTTGAGAGACACGTGCATATACATGCAAAACGCCACGTACTGTATGAATTCTAGGGTAGCTCATTTCTCTGTCGCTCTTCACCGAAAAGCCAACTCTTTCCCTGTTCTTTGTTCATCCACCATGAAACAACTGGAAAAGTAAGTTTTGGGAATTGGTTCACGATTTCTACTTGTGAAATAAGAATTTGAGGAATTTTTGGAAATTTAGCTAACCTAAGTAAATTGAGTTTTAAACTTTGTGATATTGTAGATGGTATTTGGGTGATGTTTGAATTTGACTGAGTTGATTATGATCAAGGAAGTGACCGGAAATAATTGCCGAAACGAATATATATTCATACCTTATATACTCTGTTCTTGGTTCATAGAAAAACATATATACGTTGTTTTTTTACTATTCACGTGTGAATCTGTGGGGTATGTATAGGTATGAGTTTAAACGTGTTTGGGCGTAAGGAATGAGCATAAAGTATATCGAGATTGTGATCTTTTGAGTTAAATGAAGATTAGTGAATAATGATAATGACAGAAAATAATTGTTGGGTGTCCACAGTGATGCTCTGTTCTTTTCTTGTTGATATGCATGAATGTTTTTGGAAAGTTTCGAATGAACTAAAATGTGTTGTATGGTAAGGAATGAGAATTTGGTGAGGTCTTAATATATATATATATATAATGGTGTTAAATGAAGTGAAAGTGAAGAGGAAAGTCAAAGAAATGCATAGATGAAGATGGGAGAAAGGTGCAAATGTTATATAAATACAGTAGAGGGAGAAAGTGAAAGTGAGATTTCTGATTTTTGATGATTAAGTATAAACCTTGGATTTTTGGTTTGTTGTGAGTTGTTGAGTTGAAGGAAGAGTAGGGAAGTTGGTTTATGTAATGGATGTAGTATATATGAAGTGTAAAAGTAGAAAAAAATAAGGAGGTTTCGGTGGAGAAGATGAAGTTTGCGTGTTAGAGAGAGAAAAGGTGATAGTTTATATGCGTGGGTTAAAAACTAGAGTTTTTCATTAAACAGCCCTCAGTTTTTTGCCTATAACTTCTGCATCCAAACTCTAAATAACTTGAAACCAGGATCAATGGATTCCTAAGACATTTTTCTTTCTCTCCATAAAAATTTAGAGTTATCTGAATTTATTTGAAAGTGATTGATAGGATGAAAGTGTGGAAGTCTGCTGGAATGTTATGAACTGGAAATTTTCATGATCATGCT
>JANKOD010000004.1:17382582-17396625 GCA_026284645.1 Erythroxylum acuminatum | reverse complement strand
TATCTGAGCTGAAAGATATGAGTTGTACAATTAGAGGGTATGATCATGTACTAGCTAAAAGTTCAAATGTGTACAGTTTGTAGTATTTGATGCATAACTCATTGAATACTGAATCAAATTGGATGATCTTGGAGTGATTAGAAATTTAAGACATTAGAGAATAATGTTTCAGAAGGAAGTTTTGCCTAATTTTGTCATTTACCCTATCCGATTAAGTATGCAAAGTTGACCCGAAATCATGTGGGTAGAAAATCTGAAGTGGTCAACTAGATTATGAAATTGATTTCACATTGTTTTAGTTTTGTCCAAATTATAAGTACCAAATGATATTAATGAGAGCTTTGATATCTGATTAATTTGATGATGAGAATTTCAATAAGATACCTGGAATTGTCATTGAACAATGCAGTGTGCATATTTTAGTTATTTAAGTACATGTGCATAAAGAAATGTGTTTTCAATTGTGCAAAATGTGATATTTGTGAATGTGTTGTGTATGTTATAGAGGAGGACATCGGACGCCAGACAGACATTGCTGGACCATCCAGGCAATAGTTTCTTGGAGCGTACTGTGAGTCAACCTAGATGATTTCCTAGGATTGAATTGATTTGAATTTAATTTGATTTATTACACTTCCTTTATTATTGAACTGTTTGTGAACTGTTTCTAGATTCTGGACCTAAGGTCCGAGGAGTTTAATAGTTGGGCATGTATTGGGAGTGTTTTGAATTGTTATGAATTTGACTTTTGATTCTCAACGAAAGTTGAATGTCAGACTTAGGTCCGATGACTGTGATATATGAGATATTCAGAAATTGTTGCATTTTACAAAATGCATGCTCAGATAAAGGTGTTGTGACTTGAGTTGCCAGTATGACGCGCTTCCACGTAGAGCTTTGCTCCGTAGTTTCTGATTTTGCATGTAGATCTATGTTCCGTGATTCTGTTTGATTGAGCCCTATGGGCCGGTATTTGTATAAGTTGTGATTGGCACTCGATCATATTAATAAGAAAGAATGTGAGTCTCATATATATAATATTATAAGACTGAAATTTATTAAATGATTTGCAATGCTGAATGAGTGATATATTGATGTGATTTATTTGCTATGCTTAGTAATGTGGACTGTGTGATCTTATGATATACCATGTTGTGTGAACATCTGGAATGTGTTTATGATCTGAATGTGTCTGTAAAATATGTATTATGTGTATGTGATCCGGTGAAATTATCAATGATGATTCACTCATTAAGTTCGCAAAACTCATAAAAATTGCAACGTGATTTTTCAGGTATGAGACAGGAGACCTAGTTCTTAGATAGGACTAAAGGACCGTTTGGATTTTATTATGGCTCAGAGGTCTGTCAGCTGGCTCCAGAAGTGTTGTGTCTAGTATTTGGTTGTTTTTGTTAGAACCTGTATAAGGTTATGTAAATATTTGTCTAAAGAAAATAGTGTAAATTTTTTTGGATTAATGCAATGAATGGTTTTAAAATTTAGCGACTTCCGATTATGTTAGATGATGCCATGTGTAAGTTGGTTTTGCTTTTGCTCTAACATGCCACTATCATAGGATATGTACTTGAATATGCTTGAATGTTTTGGTATGTACCTTGTGGTAGTGGGATGTTGCAACTTCAATGTTTTATTCTAATGAAGAATGACTTTAGACAAACGTTTACAAGTGATAAATGAGTTGCATTTTAGCATGCTAGGTCTAATGTTAGATTAGAGTTTTTAAGAATTATACTTAAAGATAATAAACTTTAGTCATAATGTCAATTTATAATCAGAGTTTGTGAGCCTTTGATAATGGCATTTCGTCTAGCAAATAATGAGGAGATGACAATAATGAGTTATTTTTATAATACCATGGAGAGGATGAAGGAAGCAATTAAGGTCAGTCTAAAAAATAGGTCTTCTTTGTACACACCTTATCTTGCAGTCATAAATAAGAGAAGGAGAAGACAACTTTAATCTCTATTGTTTACAACTGGGACTTTTTTGAATCCTAGTGTTCATTTCAAATCAAGTTTTACAAAGAAAACTAATGTTAATAGGAGAATGTTATTAACTATTACAACAATTATAGCCCATGAGAAGATGCAAGATTTCTTAAGCTCTCAAATGTGGATTTATAAGGATGCTTATGGTGATTTTGGGATGCCAATTGCTATTGGTTAAAGAGACGAACTTAATCCATGTATATAATTAATCTTCACTTTATTTTGTTAATAATGCTACTTTTATTGTCATACATTTATTTAGTAGGACCAATTCAGAAGTCGTTTTCCAAAATTGCAAAGGTTTGTAATCCCAATTCTGAGTCATTATGTGAGTATAACAATGTGTGAAAGGAATTTAAGCATATTTGAATTCATCTATTTCAAGAAAAGGAATATATTGGAGCATAAAAGATTAAACAACTTTGTCTTTGTTCGATACAATTTAAAGCTTAGAGAAAGGTATGTTGTTATTCTTATTAAGTTGGATATAATTTTTTGTAATTTCTTAATAATTTAATCTTTTTTATTTACTAGGACTCGTAATAGAACAAGTAGTTTTGTAGGTTCAGTTTGCCTTAACCATATCGATCTTTTAACGGATTGGGTTTATGAGGAACCAGGTTTTGTAGATGAAAGTAACTTAAAAAATAATCTTAAACGGAAAAGTATTGACATGTCATTTAGAGTAATGAATTTGAATGATAGTGATAATGAGACTCCTCTCAATAATAAGAATTTTGTACCAAATGAGAATTGAGGCTAACCCAATTTGAGAGAGTGTTCAGTTGAATAAAGTTTCAGGTTTTTATTTTTCATCTATCTTAAATTCACTTATATGCGATGTATATGTTAAATTCTATATATGCAATATAAATATAATTGTAAATATTTTTGTTTCAAATTTCAATTTTAGTTGGTTGTTTACTCGTCATTAACTCTTGTTGAAAATTGTAATAGTTAGAGAGTCGTGAATATTTATTATTCTTTTCGTTTGATATTTTGAAATAATTATTATTTATTATACAATGAAATTATAATGTTTTAAACAATTTGTATTGTCCTTAATTTTGTATTTATATGACGATTAAATGATTTTCACACAAATTGTGGCTTTTTATATATGTAAAATATGTAAAAAGTAATATTAACAAAAATAAATAGATTGTTATTATTTCAAAATTTTATTATTATAATTTTTGGAGAAAGTATTGATGTAAAATTATAAATTATAATATATTAAAGAACTATTTTGTGATTTGAAAAAAATTTAAAATTATTTAATAAATTTAAAATTACTCAAAATAATTTTTCGTATTTATCGATACCAGTCCAGCGTAATCATAACTAAGTACAGTATCGGTTGAATGGGGAGGTGACACCAGCCCACTGGCCAAATCATTTGTAAACAAAAATTTCTTCTCTAAGGAAGAAATTGACAGCAGTTGACCATATTAAGCAAGTTGACAACCAAAATTGAAGCAGTTACTCGATATAAATATACTCTCCTGTGATCTCTACTCACTCCCCGTTCCAGCTGTCTTTACATAAAAACAACCTGTAAGCCCCACCCTACCCTGCCCCCTTTTCTCGCAAATTTTATTTGAATTTGACCCTCTCCGAGCTCCCTTCTCCACTACGTATGTATCTTCTCTTGTTTGGAAAATAACTTATCAACTACTTTTTAATTTATTAATTAAAAATTAAATTTTTAACACCGGACCGGGTCGCTGGGAATAATAAACATTTAGACGGACAACCGGAAAATTAATAATCCGGACCAAACCTGCTCTAATACCATGATGAATTTTTTAATATGGGCAGAGTATAGAGTCCACTAACAAGAATTGAGTTTGAATCAACTATTTTCCAAATAATTAGAACTAGTTGTTTGGATAGTTGACCCTTACCTCTTATAAACTTTTTAACATCTTCATGTCTAGGCAATATGGGACACTCTAACATAAAAGTTCTATAAGAGGAGTTTTTGGATTTAACTGTTTGCTTAATGACAGTTTGCCTCTACTTTACTCTCTACTTTTGCTCTGTGTATTTTCAAAGTTAGCTTTTTTTATTGTATAATTATGTTGTAGAAGAATACAATAAAGGGGTTAATTAAACTTTTAATCTTTATTTAATTTTATAATATTAGTTTACATTTAAAAATATTATAATATCAAGTTTTTGCACATAAAGAATCTCATCAAATTAATGTTTTTAGTATATAATTACTATATATCGTATCTGTGTCATACTATGATTATAGATATTTTTAATTTATTAAACAATAAAATTCATACATATTATATAAAAAATAATGATACGATGTAGCTTGTTGTATCATTTAAATTAAAATTTAACGTTAGATTATTATTATTATTATTATTAAAGTTATAAATTTAATTTTTGTAAAATTAAATATTTAAATTTAAATTTTTATACAATTATTCATTGAAATATTAAGAAATATAATATTTATACCTTTATAATTTTTTAAAATCATATCTTTATAAATTATTTTACACATTAATAATTAATATTAAATAATTAATTTTATTAAATATATTTAATAAATAGCTGATATTATTTATCGAAGAAATGATCACAAAGAATCAACTATCAAATATAATTAAATAATAACTGATGCGATCCCCTATGTACCGAACAATTCCTTAATTTCTCTTTCCCTTAATTTTTAGATCTTCATCGGATACAACTTCCTTACTACAAACTTCCCTACCGAGCACCAACCCAAAAGTCCACATAAACGATAAATGCCAATCTCTCTCCATATATACCCCTCAAACCCTCTCACTACCCACTTACCCCTTTTCTTCTCACATTAATTTTTCCAGTCTAATGAACGCAACCCATGTATCCTCCCAAGCAAATCTTGGTGGGTTTGCTTTAATTTTCGGTGTCATCATTGCCTCTCTCTCTGCCATAGCAATCATCCTTCTCGCCTATTATATCTGTTTCCTCAAACCAAAGTCTTCTGCTTTCGGCCTTTCTCGCGACGGAGAAGACGGTGGATTCTCCTCCGATGAGCCGGACTCAGTCAGCGTTCATGTGGGTCTCGACGATGTCACTCTCAACACCTATCCCAAGCTCCTCTATTCTCAGGCAAAGCTCGAAAAAGGTGACACCATAGCCACATGTTGTTCAATATGCTTAGCGGAGTATAAAGATCACGACTGGCTACGTCTTTTGCCTGATTGTGACCATCTTTTTCACATACAATGCATTGATCCGTGGCTAAAGCGTCGTGCTTCTTGTCCGGTGTGTCGAAACACGTCGGAAGCATCGCCTTGAAAAGTTTATCTGAGATTGTTCGGGTTCGAGATGTTGATTTGGTGTATATCTGTTCAGCAATTTGACGTTTATTCATCAAATTCAGATTTTGGGTCAGTTTGGATCTCTGTTTAGTGCCTTTATTAGATGTACAAAGTGTGTTAGATTTCGTATGAATTTAGATGAGAAGATGTGTTAAAGTTTGAGAAAATACAGTCCAACGAATGCGAGATTTCAGGCAAGTATACAGGTAGATTTGCTTCCCCGCAAAGAAAAACGAAACTGAAAGCTTCCGTTTGGATCTATGAAAGGTAAAAAGTTCTTGTCTTTACCGTGAGATGAAGAGAAATGAGAGGAGGATCATGATCGTGATCATCTCAGAGCCTTTTTGTTTTGTGTTTTAATTAATAATTATTTTTATTTGGTGGAGAATCTTGATTAATTGGTGTGATTATATTTATATTTACAGTTGTAGAGAGTCGCATTCGGTGCGGTAATACGTTTTTGTTTGCGTCACTGAGCACATCGTCCTTCATATCAATCACTGTTATAATTAAAGAATTTCCTTTTGAATCTTTTGGACAAACTGATTCGACGTCCGTTCATAATAGATAATAGAAAAGAATGGAATATCCGATTTGGCCTAGGCACACTGACCCGATTTCCACAATGGAAAACAGGTGACCCGGAAAGGTCATTTGTGATTCCTATCCATCCATATTCAATAGTCAGACACAATTCATGTTTGAGCCATCTCATTGTGTCGTCGGTATATAGAAAGTGGAGTTATTTTTATGGTATTCGAATTCGATGCGTAACCTGGCATGTTGCGTTAAAATTACTATGATTTATATTTGCATTGAATTATTATTTTAAAAAAAATTGTGGTATAATATTAAATGGTCTAAATTGTTGAAATATAAGAGTGGGAGTTTGTCCCACATTGAAAAAAGAGAGGAAAGAAGACCAACATATAAGTCTAGTGGGTTACTCCACCTATCACCAATTAATTTTAGGATAGAATCTCACTTGGGCTTGTATATAGTCTAACTTTCCTTTTCATGTAAGCCCATAGGTCCATTATAAAATTCTAACGTAATATCAGAGCAGGTTAGAGGCCCGTCGTAAATTCTAACTAGAACCATCTGACAGAGACCGTATAATGCTGCTGGTAACGTTTTTGGGTGCATGCAATATAAATGGGATCGAAAATCGAAAATTTGTGTTTATCGGAAACGCCAACCTTTAAAACAAGATAGGGTGGAAAAGAAGTAATCTGGAGGTTAATTTAAAAAATAAGAAAAGTATTACATACTATATTTTATCCACCTAAACAGATATTTAGGTTTGGAAACGATTTTCCAAATTTAGAAAGATCTATATGAAATAAAGACATATAGTTAAATATTTAAGAGTTGGTAATTTTATTTAAGACTTAAAATAAAATATTTAAAAATGTATAAACTATGTTGGAGAAACTTGAAATAATTTTTAAAAAAAACTTAGAGATGCCTAAACTATGTCATAGGACTTAAAAAAAAATAGACTTGATATTTTTATTGATTTACAAGGGAAATTAAAATGAAAATGAGTTTAAACTATGGACGCTTAGCTTGACCAAAAGGAATTTTATTGAAGAAAAATTTCAAAGCACTTTTGAAGTTGGTAAGAAAATGACTTGAATAAAATAAGAACTAGGCTAACTTACATAAAGAATGAAAATGGAAATGTGAATTAGGTTAAATAATATTTTTACAGTAACATCTCACTAGAAGTCTCACTGATATGCACGGTCGAGGAAGATTCAGGAGTATGCAACTTTACCCCTAACATTAGAGAGACTATTTTCGAGAGATCCACTTAAAACATAATAAAATGAAAATGAAAAAAATAATAAAAGATACATATTAAAATAATAAAGTAGTAATAATTAACAAAATAATAAATAAATAAATACAAATAAAAATATAATAATAAATAATAAAATAAAAACAAAACAAGTTAAAGATTAAAAAAGATGTAAATAAATAAATACACAAACAAAAAAGAAGACAAGTAAAGAAATAAAATAAACAAGTCATTACAAAAAAATGTTTAACTTAAGTAAATTGGGCCACAATGGTCCCCGAACTCAAAATATTATCTTAGTTGTTCTGTAGATTATTTAAAGGGCCTTTTGCTTCAACTAAAAATTATTGTTTTGCTAGATTATAAATCCTTAATTCATTTAGTAACAAGACTCTCTTTGCTCTCTCTCTCTCTCTCTCTCTCTCTCTCTCTCTCTCTTCCAATCCTTCTATAGCCCATTCATTTGAACATTTAAATAAATATAAGAATGAAAGCAAGATAAATAAGAAAATTAATTTTATCCTATTTTCTGGGCTTGGGCTTATAATAAACACTTTGCACTAAATATATTACTAAATTATTAGGGAAACTTAATTGCTATGGACTTTTAGGGCCCTAATATATTTTTCATTATAATTTCTAAAAAAATAATTCCAAATGAAGTAGCAACTAGATAAATATAGTACAAATTTTCAAAAATATGGTTTACAACCCTTATAGGCCTTTTTCCTTAGATTGGAAAGCTTTTTTTTTTGGTGAACTTCTCTTCTTATAATGCCAACTTAGATGTCAGACATTATAGAGGCCCTCATACAAGTATATGATATAATTGTTAATAAGTCTAACTAAATGAAATGGACCTAATCACTTTATAAAGACAAACCCAAAAAATGATATCTTATAAATTTTAAACAAGGTCAAGGGGAATAATAAGGCTAATTAAAAAGGGAAACCTAAAGCAGGAGATCGGTTTTTATAAGACACAAATTTTGACAATGGGTGTTTAGTACACGACCTAACCCTTTTTCGAAGAGCAATAAGAATATAAAGATCTGTAATAGGTTTTTCTTCAGAAATGGAATGTAAGTAGGGAGTATCACCTGGAGAGTTTTGAACTGAAAGAGGCATACTCAAAGAGTTTCGGTCCTGCCCCGAGCTGGAATCTTGGCCTTGCTGGGAATTTTCAGACATCCTTTCCTAAGTCAAGTTTTTTCGGGTGTAAACCAATCCGATTTTTTTCTTTCTTTCATCTCCTTCAAAGGAATTATTATTTTCTACTGGGACAAGACTTAGCCCATCTTCTATTTTTTCACTTTGGTCTTGTTTGAGTTGAGTTAAAACAGACTTTGTTGGTGAGATGTTTGACACAAGTTCAGATATTGAATTATTCTGAATATAGAAAAGATCTTCATTCACAAAGGTTTTGATTTGATCCCAATTCGGATCTTCATTATTTTTCTCCCCCTAAAGAGGAGACTTAGAAAAAGGTGTCGTTTCAAAAAAGGATACATCCATGGAAACAAATATTTTTTTCAAAGTAGGATCATAGCATTCATAGCCTTTTTTAGTTGGTGAATATCCTACAAAAACACATTTATGAGCTCTAGGACCTAGTTTACTTTGGTTTGGGTCATGATCGTGGACCAAAACTGTGCATCTAAAGAGTTTAATGGGTAAATCGGATACTATTTGAGAGGATGAATTTTTCTTTTTTGAAAAAATTTGTAACGGAGTTTTGAAATCTAAAATCTTTGAGGGCATTCGATTAATAAGAGAGGTTGTTATGAGAATAGCTTCACCCCAAAAATACTTTGGAACATTATTTGTGAAAAGTAATGCTCTGCAACTCCATTTTGTTTGGGGTATCATTGTATGAACTCTGATGAATAATTCCCTTTTCAATAAAAAAACTCCCAAAGTCTTATTAAAAAATTCATTCCTATTGTCACTTCTAAAGATCTAAATTTTTCATCAAATTGTGTTTAAACCATGGTATAAAAGTTTTAAAAAACTTATTCAACCTCAGATTTTTCTTTCAATAAATATACCAAACTTATTCTAGTGTGATCATCTATAAATGAGTCAAACCATTTTTTTCGAAGAATTGTTGGTGTTCATAAAGGACTCCAAGCATCACTATGAATTAAAGAAAATGGTTTAGAGGGTTTGTATGGTCTTGGAGGATAAGAGGCTTGGTGTCGTTTTACAAACATACAAATCTCCCACTGAAATGAAGATGGATTTTTTTTAATAAAAAGAGAAGGAAATAAATGTCTTAAATAATGAAAGTTTAGATGACCAAGTCTATAGTGCCATAGCATTATTTCATGATTACTAGGAGAAAATTCATATTCAAAGCATAAACCACTGACTGGTAGTTTACTTGGGATTATTCCATCTTTAAAGAAATATAGTCCTTCTTTTTCCCTAGCAATGCCAATCGTCCTCCCCAAGGTCGTTTCCTGAAACTCACAATAAGTTGGATGGAAAGCTTGACACTTTAGATCACGAGTTATTTTACTAATAGAAAGAAGATTACAAGACAATTTTGAAACATGAAGCACATTACAAAGAGTTATAAGCGGGGAAGCTTTGATTGAACCAATCTTGGCTATTGCCAAAAAAGATCCATCAGCAATCTTAACTTTTTTGTTTCCTGCACATGGATTATATGATGAGAACAGTTGGGAGCAATTTGTCATGTGATCTATTGCTTTGGAATCTATAATCTAAGGACTAGGATAAATACCAAAACTAGAGAGGGTTGTGACATAAGAATTACTTGGGCTACAAGAGAACATAAAGGAGTAACAGAGAATTATGGAGGTTTAAAAAGTTTGTGCAGATGCTCTAATTATTCCTTTGTGAAAGGTTGCTCATCCGAGTAGATTGATTGCTCTTAAGAATCATCAGTTATGGTTTGAAGTGCCCTGCCATTCCTTTCCTATTTTTTCTTTAAAAGTGTTGGCTTCCCATGAATCTTCCAGCATGTTTCTTTAGTGTGCCATGGTTTTCTACAAAGATCACACCATGGCCGTTTATTCCTTTCTCCATCTTCATCAGTCCCTCCTGAGTTCTGAGAGACAAGAGTTGAGTTCTCAGCCTCAGTTGGTGGTGCAGTATTGCTGAGCATGATTCTCCTTCTGTTTTCTTCTTGCCGTAACTCTGAAAAAACTTCACAAATTGAGGGAAGTGGTTTCTATGAAGAATTCCTCCTTTTACCTCATCTAAGCTCCTATTAACTCCTGCAAGCAATATATAGACATGATCATTCTCTTCTCTTTTCTTATACCTTGCACAATCATTTGGATTCTCCCATTCATCTTCATAACATTGATTTAGTTCCAACCAAAGAGCCACCATCTCATTGTAATACACGGTAATCTCACGATCTCCTTGCTTAGATTACCAAAGCCTTGATTTTAATTTAAAATTTTGTGAAGAATTCTCCAAGTCTGAGTACGTTCTTCGGATGGAGTCCCACATTGCTTTGGCTGTTGGCAGGAACATGTTCGGCCTTGCAATCTTTGCCTCCATCGAATTTAGAAGCCATGTTGTTACCAAGGAATTTTCTACCCTCCATCTTTTAAAGCCAAGCTCCTTTTCTTCTGGTTGCTTCTCTTCCCAGTTACGTACTCGAGCTTTCCTCTTCCTTCGAGTACAAGTTTGACGGACTGAGATGACTCAAGGTAGTTTCTTTCATTCCATTTTTGAACAAAAATTTGTAAAGAAGAACTAGAATTTATAAAAACTGGAGTTATTTATCAACACCAGTATAAAGAGAGCTATCTGGGTTCGTTTCAGAGGTAACCTCTGATGTGTTTTGGGTTCTGCTTGCACTAGTCATGGCAGTCTTTACCATTTTTCAAATTTGAACCCTATGACTGATACTATGTAGGATTTTTTAAGAAAAACTTTATTACATTGAATTTATAGGGTACTTTGTACCCTTGGAAAAGACTAATAAAAACATAAATAATCTAAATACAGTAACTAAAATATACACTACCTTATTTCTAAGGATCCTTAACCCAGGGATTCGATTCCTTTATTCAAAAAATAGAAACAACTAGAAATTAGGAAAGCAAATCAAACTAAATCTTTTATTTTCTAACAACTTCTTTACAAAGCTATTAAAAATCTTTTCTATTTTATATATTTATGAAATGGGAATTATTTTCATCGTTCCAGTTAAATCTTTGGTTAAAAAGAGAGCTCATATAAATAAATAAATTTATTTAAATATATGCTTTAAATCTATTGATTAAGGATATGCTTTGTATTTTGGTTGTATAATTGCTTTTATTATAATTTTATTTTTAATTGGCTTAGTTCTTCATGGTAAATAACTAATGTAGTTGTTAGGATCATTATCATGCTAAGCATATCCGTAATTAATAGAACAACATAACATACATGCTCATATGACTCGAATAGCATCCGACAAGTCACGAGAAACAATAATAAACCTCACAATCAAATCACATTGAATTACATGTAGTGATAAATCAAAATGAATCACTAAACACGCAGCACATACTAGATACTCTAGACACAATTTCAGTAGCCGAAATCTAATAAAATGGAATCCTTGTTTCATTTACGATGGCATGAGCCAACTTTGTCTTCCCGCAACCAGGCGGTCCTTGAAGTAAGATACCACTTATGGGATTGACTCTGAGTCGTTATGGAACATGCGGGTGATAAAGAGGAACAAGCACTTCCACTATCAAATTCCATGAAGCAAGATATCACTTATGGGGTTGACTCTAAGTCGTTGTGGAACATGCGGGTGATAAAGAGGAACAAGCACTTTCACTATCAAATCCTCCATCACAGCACATACTAGATACTCTAGACACAATTTTAGTAGCTGAAATCTAATAAAATTGAATCCCCGTTTCATTTGCGATGGCATGAGCCAACTTTGTCTTCCCACAACTAGGAGGTCCATGAAGTAAGATATCACTTATGGGATTGACTCTGAGCCGTTGTGGAACATATGAGTGATAGAGAGGAACAAGCACTTCCATTGTCAAATTCCATAAAGCAAGATACCACTTATGGGATTGACTCTGAGTCGTTGTGGAACATGCTGGTGATAGAGAGGAACAAACACTTACACTATCAAATCCTCCAACACAGTACATACCAGATACTCTAGACATAATTTTAGTAGCCGAAATCTAATAAAATGGAATCCTCATTTCATTTGCAAGGGCATGAGTCAACTTTCTACTGCTAGAGCGTAATTTGTTTCCCTTTCCCATGGGTCTGTCATTTCCCTCTAAGGAATAAGAAAGAATCCTATGGATGTAAAATTAAAAACAAGCGAAGGCGAGGCCACTAGGACTGGGAGTCCTATGCCTACCTCCTATACTAGTACATTTAAAAAACCTGAATATTAGGGAATCAATGTGTGGATCACCTAGCCTCAATCGCAGCCCTAGTCAGTCCAGGCTTGCATATTCTCCAGGAGCCTCCGATAACAGTAGTGGAATTAATATACCAAGATAAGCAAGGCGCGTTGTACCGCCGAAATATGCGCTAGTAGCTTGTAATTGGTTTTTTGTTTTTCTTTCCTTTATAAAAAAAACTAAATATTACTTTTTATTTTTTATAAGTATATTTCCTTTTCAAGCACATGTCATAAATAAAGAGCTCAAGTTTACTTTTCCCAGGCTTCTCTTTCTCCAACCAAGCAACCAACCAGACTATTATTATTAGTTACATCCTGAAGGCTAGCCCTCAGTTAGGGCTAGTTACCAAACCACCATGGCTCTTCCCTTTTCTTGATTTTCAATGCTATTTTGTTTTCTATCTTCACCTATCGTTACTTTGTCTACCTGTGGTCCCAACTCTATTTCCTATTATTAAGTTCATCTACTCCATACTTTGACCTATCCTTATTAGGCTTAGGATTTTCTGTGTGTTCTTTTCCTTGACATGATTCTAATCAAAGTTTGCTTATGGGTTTCAAAGGCCTTTCATAGAGGTAAAAGCATTGGAATTGTTGTATGCAAGATGGGGGAGCATCGAAACACTACATTCAGAGGCTACATTGTTATGCTCGTTGTCGTTAAACCTTATCGAGGAAGGGGCATTGGTAATTGCCCTTATTACTTTTGTCCTGCTGATTTATTTTTCACGTTTTTGCTTAGCTACATTATATGATTTTGAGACTCTCCTTTAAGGTTCGCATGCTGTAACACTATAATGTGTAACTAATATTCATTGGCATAATACTATTTCAGCTCTCCATGTTGGTTTAGGGGTTGATAGTATTTCTTCTTTCTCTATTATTTTGTTGTGGTTGATCATTTGTTTAATCTCAGTATGGTTTTTTGGTGTTCATATTGCAGTAACTGAACTTGTTACTCGATTGATTAAGGAGATGACAGAATCAGGATGTGAAGAGGTATATCTCTTTTTGCTTTCCCCCTTTAAAGTTCAAAATGTGAAACTTTGAACAAAATGTTCACTTGCATCTTTGTATCACATGTCATCTTGACAAAATCTTGGTGGCTAATGCATGGGTTGTTTAATCTTTTTTCATGCCTTAGATGGAAAATGCTATGTTGATTTTTTAGTGTCAGAAAAGAAAAGGAAAGGATTGATTTTGAGCAAGTTGGATATCAGTTTTATAGAGTTTGAAAATTGAAAGAGTTTAACTACAAATGCAGTTTACATTTAAATGCCAAAAGGTTCCAAACTGATTTGATACTTCTTTAGATAGAACTTAGAAGTTTAGAAGTACTCCCTCCTATTCAAAATAAAAGTCGCTTTAGAGAAATTTTAATTATTCAAAATAAGTGTCGTTCGTGACTTTTTATACATGTTTATGATTTTACTTCCAAAATTACCTTTTAATTTCTCTCCCATCTTAACTACACAGATT
>JANKOD010000004.1:17344193-17354744 GCA_026284645.1 Erythroxylum acuminatum | reverse complement strand
TCATGTGACCTAAGCAGCCTTTCCTTGTGCGCTTGCAAAGAATCCATTAGTTCATCAAACGAATAAACAGACAAATCATAAGCTTTCTCAATAGCAACAACAACATGTTCAAATTTTGGAGTGAGACTCTTTAACACTTTTGCAACAACAGTTTCTTCATGCAAATCATCACCGTATGACTTCATTTGATTAACAATATATGAACCTCTAGATAAATAAGCTTGAACCGATTCACCATTTTTTAGAGATGAGGTTTCAAATTCACGACGATAGGTCTATAACTTTATCGTCATTGCCTTTAAAGAACCTCGAAACTCTTTTTTCAATATTTGTCCAGCCTCCAAGGATATGCTTGCTCCTGCAATTCTATAAAATTTTGATTCATGGACTACTTGTTGGATAAAATACAGAGCTTTAGCATCCCTTTTAATTTCTTTCAACCTTTCTTTTTCCTCTTCATCAGGATCTACCAAATCAACCAAATCATACTCCGCGAGATCCCAAAGATATTGAAACATAAAAAGAGTTTTCATTTTAATACTCCAAAATTTATATTTTTCTCTGGTAAAAATTGATAGGAGTGGCTGCAAAGATGAGGAAGTAGCATTTGTTGCCATCTAATCCTTGTTTTCTCACTCTCTCGTATTTGTTTATCATTGCTCAACAAAATGAACACATACCTTAAACAAATAAAAAGGTCTATATTTATAAGCTATTTTAAAAACAGAAAAAAGTAATTATAAAAAAAGAGAACGTGACAAATATCTAACACATTTATTTATTACTACTTTGACTAGGTAAGAAGACCAATTTAAACTTTGGATCACATGTTAAGAACCACTTAATAGGAAATATAAATTTGAGTCATTCCTTAAGAAAACTAAAGAACAAGGTTCTTCCATCTTTCCAACTTCAGGTTTCTTCGAACAAAGTCACGTCACGTTCCTGAACTCCGGCGAATGATTCTTATCAAAAACCTGTTTCCTCAGGTGACCCCAAAGTTCCTTCATTTGCAACACGAACAAGACAAGAAAGCTTGGAGCTTGCACGAATGGACAAGGAACGTTGAATCCACTGTCCTTTCAGGGGAAACGACACACATTTTTTAGCCAAGCAAGTGTTGGAAGAAGAAACCCGTTTTGGGCTGTGAAGCTCGCACTTGCAGTTGCGATGGTACGGCCTTCTCTGGATTTCCATCTCCTGAATCGATATGCTCCCATCGAAGACTTGATGCAGCATCATCATGTCAGCTGCTGCTGCTCCAATGGCCATTCTCTTGAGAGACTTGTTTTCCTATTCGACGAAAGGTCCGTGAGATGTGGCTTTGTGTTTGTACAGTGAATATTTATTGAAATGCTTCAACTAAAGCTTTAGTTGGTTGGTCGTTATCGAGATAGACTGCTGGAAGCAGCTGATAGGAAATCTGGTTTGAAGTTATCAAGTTAAGTTCTTTGTCCTGTTACCTTTGAGTAGGCTTGGCAATTCTGGTTCGGGCTAGCTCGGTCCAGCCTGATTCGAAGCTAATCCTTTGTGTAGGCTTGAAAATTCTGGTTCGAGCTAGTTCGGTCCAATCTGATTCGAAACTAATTGTTTTTAAAAAATTGGTTTAAATTTCGGTGCGAATGATCCAAATTATTTTGATTTTTAAAGTGACAAATATATATATTTAATTTAATTAATTAATTTTTAATAATTTTTAAATTAAACTTTAAATTTTTCGAATGACAAGAAAAATCTCTTTCAGTTATATTTCAAATTTGTTAATTTTATTTAATATTTAGTCGATTTTTACTGCGGTCTAATACAACCTTTTAAATTTTAAATTTTTTATTTTACCGGTATAACTTTTAATCCTATTTTTAAAAGATTGGAATTTATTTGCACAAATCCTATATTTTTATTCATCTTATCTTTTCTAATTAAAGTAAAAAAAATCCATTAATTATCTTCTTTTTTTTCCCACGAGATGTAGGAGAGGCCCAATTATGAGAAGGTACCTTTAAGCCATCCACACTCAGACTAATTCCCTCTCAAATCGAGTAGGTTTCTTATAAGAGGTAAAGCTCTAACTCCAAGTTTTAAACTGCTGCGTACGTGAGGGTAGTTCGAATCCGCGACCTCCCTTAAGCCAGAAGTACCAATTCACCTCCGTCTTGGAGTTAATCCATTAATTATCTTTGAGACATTTAAATGAGCTGCATTAATTAGCCATATTAGGAAACTTTCAATGTCAAAGTTTGCACGTTTGGTTGGCAGTTTTATTCTCACTTTAATGCCTATTAATGAAGCCTACTTACTTGTTAACTACCAACTTCTTTACTAACTAATTAGAAGCTTCCACTTTATTTTTATTTAATAACTGAGTAATCCCCATCATTCAATCCATTCTTAATAAATTTAATAATCCTTTATATTA
Organism: Erythroxylum acuminatum; assembly: GCA_026284645.1. NCBI lineage: Eukaryota > Viridiplantae > Streptophyta > Magnoliopsida > Malpighiales > Erythroxylaceae > Erythroxylum > Erythroxylum acuminatum. The sequence continues at coordinate 17,352,328 of JANKOD010000004.1, read as the reverse complement.
TAATAGAAAATAGTTAAAATTTGTCTATTTTAGTATCCAAACTTTAAATTTCCTGTCTAATATATATTCACATTATCACTCTACTGGACAATGTTTTAAAAATCAAATTAGAAGTAAACCGAAGAGACAAAAGATTTAAATGGTTCAATCGGTATCAAATCGTCATAAAATGGCTAAAAGTAAAATATATTTAAAATATTTAAAATATGATTAAAAGATATTAGAATTTGAAGTTTAATTAAAAAAAGATTGTTAATTGAAAAATATTTTTTATAAAGACTTATTAATTTACGAAAATTGACCGATTAATTAATAAATCGATCAGTTTTTAATAATAAGAGTTATTAAAATAAATCAAACCAAAAAATTTAAAACTAAACTAAAAATAAAAAATAAAAAATATTTATATTTTAAACCGTTGAATCAATTGAGTTTTTTACATGTTACTAAAGAACCAACTGCCTCGAATTGTTTATATATATATATCAAGAGAAGACAAACGTTGCAAATTACATGTGAATATAAGGGTGGCAAACCCCTGATTTATCCTTTAAGAGGATAGCTATGTTGCTTCTTAGTAGGAGCTCAAAAATAGTGACTCTTAATTCGAGCTGCAAAAGTGCAAAAGTTTCTAGCCAATTCGCACACTAAATTACTTTTCTCATATATGTGCCGAATAACATCAGTCTCGCCCTCAAAGGGTGTGGCTTGTTGGTTGAGAGCGGGGCTTGGCTTCGGTTAGATCCCAGGTTCGATTCCATGCTAGTCCCTCTTGTAAAAGCCTGGGGCAGCTGGGGTTTTACCTACAGGTGGAGAACTAGATGGGCCCTCGATGATAAAGGTGAGCCCGCTTGGCCTGCCTGTGGGGTGGTGCGCCAGTTGAGCCCTAGGAAAGGTGTGCCCGTTTGGCCCGCCTACGGGGTTTCCTCGAATAAAAAAAAAGGAATGTATAATTTAAAATTAAATAAAAAAGTTTATGAGTCGAGTTTAATCTATCCAAAATAATTATGTTCAACAAAGTAATTTGCGATTAATTTAAATTATAAATGTTGATTAATTATTATTTTAAATTAACTAATATTCTAATATTTAGATTTTTTAAATAATTAAATTTATAAGAATTTGTTTTAATTATAAATTATTACTATTATTAATTTGCATTTACTTATTTTTTATATAATAAATGATTCGATACTTTATTTATATTTACATATTAGTTAGAAATTTGAAAAGATACATAAGTTTAAATTTAAAAATTGTGGTCCATTTTTTATAGCTTGGGTTAAATATGAGCTTATTAAAAAAAAGTTAAGTTGAACTTTAATTAAATTAGACTTAACCTAACCTATGTAAAAATTTTGACCTAACCTACTTAATTATATTTAAGATTTTCTATGGAGTCATCATAACTTTAACTATAATTTCAGGTACATTTATAATTCTTTTGTTTCAATAATAGTTTTAACGCTTATACATGCTTTTCCTAAAACAACAATTTATATACTTAAATATTTCAATCCATGAACTCTGAAGAAAGATGTACCTCCTAAACGTGAGATCATCTAAAACCATAAGATGAAAACGATGCACAACGACCTCAAACTATCAATCGGAATACCCACTTGAACCTCTCGTTTGAAGCAGATACGCTTATTAGGTTGTGAAACTCTAATTTTAAATCAAGGAGAAATATAATACATCCTTCTTAGGAAATCTTGTTCTATCTTCCTGATGGAGCTAGATACCCTGAAGGTTAACAACTAGCTAGTGAAAGCCCAGGGGCAGGGTGGGCTCTAAAAAAGGCTTCATTTATCCTACTCTCCTTTGACCTATGTCTTATAATGCTTCAACATCATAAGATCACTATTTACCATAATACATTGAGAAGCAATTTGAAGAATGCCCCGAATTGATTGCGCATGAGTTAACGCTACTACCAGGTGCCTTTATAATAGCCTAATAGTGGTAAAGATACAAACAGAAAGGAAGATGGATAACAACTTACTGACCAAAGTTGCGAGAGTAAAGTAAGACTCTTTAAATCAGAGGGACTAGTGAAAATGGTGAATATAAAAATATGAGCATAAGTCAGTTAGATGCTTACTTATATGGCTGAAGCAAACGAAGAGTATGATTAAAAGTATTTCCATTAACCTCCCTCTAAGCATATTGGTACTCGCCGGCCGAATTGATGATACAAAATAAGTGGGTGCCGTATTGTCGGTAATCGGTATGATATCCACTATCCACATCTTTGGCTTTTCTTCCTTGAGCACGTTGACATTTACTAGACTCGAAAAGCATGTTACTGATGGAGTTACTCGAAACTCTTCCTAACCTGTCGTGTTTTTTTTTTGGTATAAATGGAAAGTAAACACGATACATATTACATTACGAGTCTAGGGTGACAAACCTTCGACATATCCTCTAAAAGAAATGAGAGGCGCCCTGTGAGTGTAATATTAAAAGTAGTGATCTCGATTTCAAAATGCTCTGCATGGTTAGCGAGCCAGTTAGCACACCGATTATCTTCTCTGTAAATGTGCCAAGATAAAACTACCCAATTACGAGTAAACAATTCATTAATCCCCAGGACTAGAGATTTGAGAGACATTGTGAGTTTAGACAAGGATAACAGTAGATTAAACACTACACGCGAATCCACCTCTAATTCAATTTGACGATAAACCAGGTTCCATGCTAGCTTGAGTCCTACAAAAACTTTTCAAAGTTCAGCAGAGATAGAGGAGCACCATCCAAGATTCTGCACAAAGCCTCCAAGCCAAGCGCTCGAACTATCACGAATTAGGCCACCTGTTGTGGCCGAAGAGAGTGACCTTTTGCTCGCTCCATCTGTATTTAATCTAACCCAATCCTGAGAAGGTTTGATCCAGACTATAAGTTGCTTACACTGAGGCGACTTTGCCAGACCGACGCCTTATAAATCTGATAGACATACTCTAAAACATAATGCGCTAGGGAAGTCAGCCAAGAAAAGTGCTCATAAAAAAGGGCCACATTTCTCCAAGTCCATAAAAACCAACAAGCAATACCAAAGATAATTGACCAATCCAAGCCAAGTACAATTCGGTGTGTTTGTAGATTCCTACGTAGCACTCCTGAGTCGTTATAGTGAAAAAATGAGAGGAGACTGCTTGTGAAGGGAACATACTCCACAAGTTGCGAGCTTTGGGGCAGTCACGTACATGTAGTGAAGTTTCTTCTAATTGGCAATGGTAGCACGCAGCATCAGTTGTTAACTGTTTGTGAACTCGTTGTTGATTAGAAAGTAATCGATCATATGAGAGGAGCCAAAGGAATGAGCGAATTCATTGCAGGCCCTGCCACTGCCATATTGCCTTCCAAAACCCGTTGGACGAAGCATTTTCATGATCCATGATCATGGAATATGCGGATGTAGTAGTGAACTTGCCATTGTCCGACGTTCCCCAAATTAGCTTATCAGGCACTAAGTAGGGCTTAGGTGGAAAAATACCCGCTATGGCCATGCAAATCGAAGAAGGGAGTAGAGTTTGGAATGCTTCCCATTTCCAATTACCTGCAATGTCCACAAAGTGTTGAATGCGGAGATCAATAGTTGCTTGTGGAATAGGAGCCGTTGTATGGGAAATAAGAGGTCCCCAATCCCTAATCCAGGGGTCTAGTCAAAATCGAGTCCTAGATCCATAGCAGATCATCCATTTCATGCCTTGAAGAACATGGTGCCAAGTAACTTTGATGCTCCTCCAAACCATCGAACCACCTGTTGCATCAAGAGAAGTGGGAATGTTGTTAGCATCAAAATTATACTTAGCAGAGAAGATTTGTACCCATAACGCTTTAGGCTTAGAAACCATTGACCACCCTAGTTTTGCTAGTAAGGCATCATTGGTTTCTCAAATTTTTTGGATGCCAAGGCCCCCATCTCTTTAGGTTGACAAACTTTGTCCTAATTTACCAAGTTTAACCTTTTGTTGTCATGAGTCGAGCCCTACAGAAACTGACGTATTGATTTCTCTATATCATCACAAAGATGGCGAGGCAGTCGTACCATCTGTATAGTGTAGATGGGAACGATGTCTGATTGTGTCAATATGATTCATCCTACGAGTGACAATAGATTGGTTGTCTACCCCAAGAGACGTTTTTGAACCTTTTCAAGAATATGTTGGTAGGTTCTTTTATTAACTCGCTCGTGCAAAAGGGGCATACCAAGATAGCATCCTAAATCATTTGTTTGCTTGAATCCCAATTCGCTGCTTAAATAGTGCTCCATTAAGTGATGTATATTCTTGGAATAAAAACAACGAGATTTGTCTTAATTGACCCGTTGTCCTGATGCTGCACAAAAAGTATGTAAAGTGTCTCTAATCTCGTACACCTGTTCAATGGAAACATTTGAGAATAGAATGAGATCATCAGCAAAAACAAGTGAGAGATAGAAAAGCCTCTTCTACTTAACTTAATTGGCCGCCATCTTCTTTGAGCCACTGAGTTATTTATTAAGTGGCCCAGTCTGTCCATACATAGTACGAAAAGATAAGGCGATAGGGGGTCTCTCTATCGAATACCTCCGGTAGGAGTGAATGCGTTGCTAAGTTCGCCATTCCAATTTGCTTGCATAGAGACCGAGGAATGACACTTCATTATCAAATTTATCAACAATTCAGGAAGCCCAATATCGATGAGTGTATCGTTGATAAAATCCCAGGAAAGCTTATCGTAAGCTTTCTCAAGATCCACCTTGATAGCAAGTATTCCTTTCTGTCCTGATTTCCTTTTCATTTTATGAATGACTTCTTGGACAATAATAATATTGTCCGTGATCAATCTTCCTGGTATAAAACTGCATTGAGTTGGAGCTATGAGATCATCTAGGTGAGGTTTGAGCCGGTTGACAATAATCTTGGTAATAACTTTGTAAATCATTGAACATAAAGCTATTGGCCTAAATTGTGTGATCGACGTGGGAGTTGGAAGCTTTGGTATAAGAATCATAATGGTACGATTCAGTTCAGATTCTCAGGCTTTAGTCTAAAAATTTTCTAGATAAAAATTGTCAAAGACGGTCCCATGATGTTCCATTGAGATTGGTATAATAAGACGGTAAATCCATCAAATCCCGGTGCCTTATTCCGTGCCATATCAAAGAATGCGGCCTTGATTTCTTCAGGACTAAGTGGAGTTTGCATTTCAGTTATAGCTCTGTGAGAGAGTGAAGGAAAAAATCCGGTGATAGGAAGGTTCCTAGTTGATTGAATTTCTTTCGTGTAGAGTTGCTCAAGGAAATTCTTCGCTATCTGTTTTATACTCTCTGTGTCCAATCCCACGCAACCATTATCATCTTTTAGTGAAGCAACCCTCACTTTCCGGCGTCGGGCAATTGTGATAGCTTGATAATACTTCTTGTTTCTGTCTCCTTGGCTTAACCACTAACATCGTGAGCGTTGGTGCCAATAAAGCTCTTCTTAGCAAAGCACCTATTCCAGTTTAGAACGGAGATATTCCTCCAGCTCTCATAGAGAAGTTGAGTCTTTTTCTTCTAGAATGTTTTGAATTCCTTTCAGTCGTGCCATAAGTCTTTTTTTCTAATGAAAGATGTTGCCGAAAGTATTTAAGTTCCAATGCTATAATCTTTCCAAAAAATTGAAGATCGCACCACTAAAATCAGTTATATTAGGAATCCAATTATCTTCAACATTCTTTTCAAATCTTTCTTGTGTCAACCAAGCTGCCTGAAATCGGAAAGGCCTAGGGGTCGGAGGTATGTGCGTATGTTGATTAAGACTAACTAGGAGAGGTCGATGATCTGACTTTAAAAAAGGGCAGGTGAGTAACAAAAGTGTTCTGGAATGTGGATTGCCAGGAATTAGAGCAGAAAACTCTGTCTAATCTAGCAAGCATCTGTCCTCTACGCCTAGTAAATTTTGGTCCTTAGAATCCTAGATCATGCAGTTGGCAACAGTGTACACAATCCCGAAACTGTGAATTGACTATTGGTTGGAGTTTAGAAGCTCCCCGTTTATCATTGCTCTCTAGTTTGACATTGAAATCCCCACCTAGAATCTAAAGTTTAGTGGTGACCCTAGCTATTTTTTGTAGATAATTCCACAGAAAATGTTGTAACGAATACGTAGGGCTAGCGTAAATGGCTGTGAAGTCAAAAGATGTTTGCCCTATTCAATATTAGTATGTATAAATTGTCGGTGAGCTAACAGAATTCAGACAACTAAAGGAGCTTTCCATAATATCCAAATACCTCCCTAGAATCCTATAGCTTCCACCCTGAAAAAGTGCTCAAATTCCAAGCTCCTAATAACCTTTTTCGTGTGATGTCCACTGATTCTTGGCTCGATCAAAACAATAAGAATAGGATGATGTATCCGAATATAATTCCTAATAATCGGCTTGAAGGTCTTACCTCCAGCCCCCTGGCAGTTCCATATGAAGATCGACATAAATAATTAGTAATAGACGAAGTAAACTCTATTAAGCATGAGTGTTTACTGTGTTATCATCCGGAACCCTACAAGGGTTGGTCCTGGGATTTGGTTGACTCTCTTTCATCTGAGAGTCGTGTACAAGGTTGAGTTCACTCTCCAACATCGAGTCCATTTCAGTATCTGGTGGTCGAGAGGGAGGCAGAAGGTGTTCAGTAGGCGATGGTGGCAATGTAATATTCATGTAGACGTCAGGCATATCCTTTGCCATGTCCTCACAACCTCTTTCTGCTTGCATGGTCTTCGTAAAGGATTAGTCTTGGATTATTAACTCTGCATGAGATGGAATAGAAATGGCCACGTGTTGGGATGTGATTTGTTGGGACATCTTGGATGTCGCCATTGGAGCCGAAGTGGTTTTGATGTTATTATAGTGGGTCATGGGGGTGTTTAGGATGCGAGATAGCTTGTTAGAAGCCTTAGGCTGGTTGCTAATCCTAATCGGTCCACTAAACGATGTCCGTTCTGGTCCAAAGTCTCTTGCCTTCAATTGATTGCTAGCTGTTTGTTGGAGTGGATTTTTAGCTAGAGGATTTGCAGTCTCGCCCCGATGGTTCTCTTTAGCAGGCGTGGAGTTTCCCTTTACAGGTCCTATAGAAGCCTTGTCTGTCAGTATCATATACCTCGAGCCCCTCAAATCCTCGTGCTTGTATTTGTCCTTCCTGTTGTTTCCTTGTGCCATTGCTCGATTTGGTGGCTCGCGAGTGCGGCGTTGTACTTGGATCCATGGTCTATAGACCTCCTTTCAAAGGGTGACCACCACGCGGGTCTGCTTGGGATTCTGAAGGGATAGTCGACCCCATCTCTGCCATGATGTCCCCTGTTTCCAGCTACTCGTTGCGTCTTGTTGGACAAACCGTGACGCCATGGCCGACCAAATCGCAAGAGAAGCAGATCTGAGGCAAACTCTCGTAAGCAACCTTTATATTTTCACCATCTAGTTCGACGATTGAATAAAGAGGGGAGCTTAAGTCGATGTCGACTGTGACCCTGGCAAATTTGCCTCTCTGGGATTGTTGTGTGTTATCGTCAATCTTGACAGGTTGGCCAATCAAGTTCCTGGTGCTTTGAGGATGGAAGGATGATACCGAGCAACCAAGAGCTATGGAAATTGAACCCAGGCAACAACATTCGAGATCTTTCCAGAAGAGGGGCGGAAGTCTGGAGTTCATGGTTGCACGGACAAGACATGTCCAGATATCACTCATGGGCCTTATGTGAGCGCCTGCAGATAGTCCACTTCTTCGATAAAGTTAATCAGGTAAAAATCATTATCAATATCAACAATTTTCATGGGGCCATTTAGTTTCCACATTGAATTTAGTCTGGTTTTGAGCAAACTGAATCCCAACTTTCTGCCTAGTAATTTGATCACGACGGCCTTTTCCTATTGTTTGTCAAGTTGTCTTCTGAATGTGCTGGATAATTCAATGCCCATTCCAAATTCCCCTTATACTAGGCTGATATCCCCTTCTGTAATTTCAATAGGCTCCTCTTCAGGTCAATCTAAGGGTATGTTTGGATGTGGATGGGGGGATGGAATGGAATGACCCAAATGACTCAGGCCATTGTTTGGGAGTCTATTTTGAAACAGGATGGAATGGTAATTGATGGCTTTGGAAGCCATCCTTTGCC
>JANKOD010000004.1:17326011-17344093 GCA_026284645.1 Erythroxylum acuminatum | reverse complement strand
GTATTCTTTAATTGTTTGTATATATTTTTATATAAATAAATTATTTTTAATATAAATCACATAAAATAAAATAAAATTTATTTAATAATTAATACTAATATTTTTATATAATTAATAATAAAATAATAAAACTCCTGCAAAAATCATTTTAATATAAGGGGTATAAAAGTCATTTATTATACATTACATTCCATTCCATCCATCTTTCAAACAATATTTCAGTACATTACATTATGAACCCTTCCATCATTCCCAAACAACTTTTTACTATATTACATTCCATTCCATTATGAACCATTTCATTCCCTTCCATTCTATTATATTCCATTCCATTAATTAACATCTAACCACTACTATGGCTCTTGGCCCACGAGCGGCTCCCCACCAACCAGCATCGGGTCCGGATCCATTGTACTTCCGATGCCACCTGCTACTGTTGTGGATTAGAGGAAGATTCTCTGCGTGTCGTCAGGGACTGCAGCAAAGCTCGTCAAGTTTGGAGCTTATTCCCTCTGCCCATGTCCCATATTGATTTCTTCGCCTTGCCAACCCGGGACTGGCTCATTTACAACCTCCACCCTAGTCGTCGCCTCCACGGTCATGCTTGGGCCACCTTGTTTGGCATTTCCTGCTGGTTCCTCTGGCAATGGAGGAACCGGACCCTTTTCGATAGTGATTTTACGTGGCCTTCCTCACCCTAGGATGTTATTTTGTCTTATACAGGTCAACTCCAGGCTACCACAGGTTGGCCCCAGCGCGCCATCTTTGCAGGGAATCGCATGCGGCAGGAATTACTCATTAGGTGAAGACCCCCCCCTCTCGGGTGGATCAAGGTTAACACAGATGGTTCCAGCCGGCCCTCATCTCACTCTACCACTGCAGGCGGGCTGTTTCGAGACAGTGAGAGTCGATGGCTTGGTGATTTCGCCCAGAAGCTTGGATGGTGCTCAGCGTGGACGACGGAGCTATGGGGTATCTATACCGGGCTCAACCTAGTATGGACCCAGGGTTTTTGCCATATCGAGCTGGAGGTAGATGCTAAAGCGGTTTTCGAAATCCTCTCTTCCTCTGCTCGCCGTTCCCAAGCCCTTAATCCATCATCAGGCGTATTTATGTACTGTTCACTAGGAACTGTACTGTTGTTCATCACCTTGTCTATCGAGAGAGCAACAGAAGTGTGGATTGGTTGGCCACTTACGCGATGCAGATGGGCCCGGGAGTTACCTATTTTGCTACCACACCCATCGGGTGCCACTTGATCCTCTTCAAGGATTTATCGGGCCTCTGTTGGCCCCGTTTTGTTACTTAATTTGTATTCGTCTTTTTCTAGTTTAGCAAAAAAAAAAAAACATCCAACCAAATAAGGCCAAAGTAAAATAAGCGAGAGTGGAGGAGGGTCTTGACTGCGTTCGCGTATTCGAACCTTCTTTGTAGCATGGCCAGCGAATGCAGTAGAATTGAGTGTATCCCTTGTATGTTCAGAGCGTAGCAGTCTAGCAGTAGCAGATATTAGTATACTACTTACAGACCTGGTCACTTGAAATTTATTTTTATGACAAAAAGAAAATGAGAAGCCTCAATAACCATGTCATCACTACTCTCAGTCCCTACTTCCCATTCCCAACTTCCACCCGCTGCTTTCACTCGTTTTCTCCCATACTCATCACTAGCAAAATGGACGCCTCTGATCTCTCCAACCTCACCGTAGTCCGTCATCCTCACTCACTCCGTACCAAAATCTCTGCTATTCGCATGGCTGGTCCTTCGAAACTCCAGGTCTTTTCCTCCTTTTATTATGTCAAACAATTCCAGTTAATCCTTCTAACACTTCACATCGTTAAATTATCAGGTAATAGCAGATTTCGATTCAACGTTAACCAAGTACTTCGTTAATGGGCGTCGCGGACAAAGTATGTTTCTGTTGGGTGTTTTTTCCTGTCTTAATCACAATGTACCCTTTTCTTTTTTGCTTTAAGAGTTAGCTACTCTGATTCCTGTTTCTTCTTTTTTCCTTCCGTATTTTGGGATGGGAATGAGTAGCTAGTCATGGGCTGTTGAGGCAAGGAAATCCGGAGTATGATGCTAAGAGACAAGCGCTGTATGAGTATTACCATCCTTTGGAATTCTCTCCCGTGATTCCAATCCAAGAGAAGACTAAGCTCATGGAAGAATGGTATATGTTTCTCCAAACCAGCTGTTACGTATCATGATTGCTGAAACCCATGTGGGATTCTGTGCTTTTCTTTTCTTTTTTCCCTGTTCATGGCTTTCTACATTTACGTATTCGAACTTAACGTGCTATATGGTAAAAGGGATAGGGAACAAGTTGTGGGCTTGGTGTTCCGTAAAGTTCAATTGTATTTGGGATGCTGATGGAATGATGGAATTTGTAGGTGGGGCAAAACCCATGGTCTTTTAATCGAGGGTGGCCTGACTTATGATGCTATTAAGGAGTCTGTTGCAACTTCTGCAATTGCATTTAGGGAAGGTGTTGTTGAACTGTTTGAATTTTTGGAGGTAAATGTCTGCCTTTCAGGAATATTTTTTTTTAATTTTCTTGTAGCTAAGACTATTCTTGTCACATTCGGACTCAGCTATTCTCTTTGCCTTGAGACTTTCTTTTTTCAGGAAAGAGGCATTCCTGTTCTCATTTTTTCAGCAGGACTTGCAGATATCATAGAGGAGGTTAGCTTTTAGCACATGCATTATGGTTTCACTGTCTTATCATTGAGGTCTGATTCTAACACACCTCCTGCACCTTGGTGTATCTTCTTTTAAATTTACCAGGTTCTGCGGCAAAAAGTTCATAAATCTTTTAAAAATGTTAAGATTGTCTCTAACCGAATGGCATTCAACAATGACGGCCAACTCATTTCATTCAAAGGTGTGATTTTGTACTTCTCATAATTTTTTTTTCGCAATAGGTTCTGACCTCTTTTTGTAGTGCTGCTTCTTAAGTTATTACATGATTGAGACTTCTATGCGAGCTTTCTATATTCTGCTTCTAGTTTCCTCTCTTCAGAGAAATTGAAATTTCATTTATTTTGCCTATGCTTTTTAATTGAAAACTGACATGTTTATTGTCTTCAATGTTCTTCCTTTTCTATATATCTATTTGAATCAGCAGAGACTAGCTATTGTAGATGAATAGGGTTAGGTTGTGATTGGATACAAACTCTTACAATTTAGTATGTGGTGAGGAGGAATGCTATTTGGCACTCCTTTTCTGTTCCTTTGATTGAAAAATTAGGGTGACTCATTTATGTAAAATTTACCGTATTCTTGAGAAAATCTGATTTTCTGTTTAACTAAATTGGTTTCAGGAAGGTTGATTCATAGTCTAAACAAAAATGAGCATGCTCTTGACGTGGCTGCTCCAATTCACGAACAGATTGGTGATCCTGATGACCTATTTGTTGACAGTGTCTCCATAAAAAGGAGAACCAATGTGCTACTGCTTGGTGATCACTTAGGGGACTTGGGAATGTCCGATGGTCTTGACTATGAGACTAGAATCTCTGTGGGTTTCTTGTAAGTTGAGGAATATCTCCATCTTCCTCTTTCGTGTTGTATTCCCTCTGCCTTTCTTAGCAATATGGCTTGTGTGATACTAATGGTTGTTTTGTTGTTGTCTCTCCAAATAAGGCAAACTAGTATTTTAAATGTCTAAGTTTAATTCATATGATATCTAATATTGGTGGTCTTTGATGAAGCAATGAAGAGTTAAAACATCTCTAATTCTTCATACTTTAGAAAGAAACCATAAGTATTAAGCTGGGTAGAGTTGATGTTGGCATGATAGTAGATGGTCAGTCTGGGTTGAATTTACCATGCTGATGGTCTTGGGAGATTTGATATATGGTTTGCCTTCTAGATCACTCAAGAGCCTTATATTTAGCAATGAAAATTAACCATGTAATGTTTTCAAATTTTGAAATGAATTGTTTCCTACATTTATGTTGTTCTCTCCCAGGTATTAGGCTTGGATTATTCTCTTAAGATTTTAAGTTATCCAACTAGTAAGTCCTTGCCAAAGATGTTGGTTTTTATATTGACATATTTATTGGTTTACTATTGCCTCGCGAAAGTGATCCAAATTATGATCCATTATGGTAATTGGTAGATGCATTTTCAAGACAAGTTTTTGTTCAAGAATGTGGAGGGACACTTCCCTAACAAAGCTTCAAAATTATAGTTTAATGGTGGTAATTAATTTCACCACAAAAAGATAGTTACATGGAACCTTGACTTTGTGAATACAAGAGGCTAGAGCATTTTAACGTTTGATGTTGTGAGATGTACTACAAGAGGCTAGAGCATTTTAACATTTGATGTTGTGAGATGCACTAAGTCAATGATCTTTGTTACATTAGGTTGCTCTGAACAACTATCAGTGATTATTTCCATTGGCTATTGTCGAATGAATGAAGCAACAAACACTTTAAGGATTATGTTAATATTAAATTAAAGAAAGGCATAAATGATTTTCCACTATTGATTGAGCTTTTGTCGTGCCATGCCATTCTTTATTTCCTAGGATAGGACTATAATGGTATGACTTAATATTTCTACTGTAACGAGGGGAGAAAATTAGGTTACAAGTGACAATCTAACACGTGGAGCAAACTTGAAGATGCAATAGGGTGATGATAACAAGAGAATGGGAAATGCAGGTTGACTGCAAAACGGTTTTTTGGTTAGTCTCATATCCAAAATGTGGTAGATGGTGGTGGAGGCAGGTAGAATGGCTCTAAGGTTACAAGAATATTGGATATGATAACAATGATTTTTCTTATAATGCTAATCTGATGATATGGTACTACTATTGTTATTTTATATCCTTCATGCTAACAATTATTAACGAATGGAGGGAAATTAAAACTTGTATTGTAGTAATTGTGTTAGGCAACCCAAGTTTCAAACAAAGAGCAACCCCACCCTATTATATGGAAGTCCTAAAGAAAAGAATTATGTTGGGTCTTTCATTCGTGCATGCTTAACCATATTGAATTGTTGTTTCAGGAATGACAATACAAAGGATAATCTTCCTAGCTACTGTGAGTCCTTTGATATTGTCCAACTGGTAAGTTGGCTGATCATTCCTGTTTTCTTCTTTCTAGGCTCCTCTAAGTTTAACAATTGATATATATTATATGAAAACATTATTTATGGCTAAGTTAGCTATTTTAGGATTTCTGTATCTTTTTAGGATATTTTGCATCCTTGTAACTAGGCTTGTAGTTTTTTATTTAGTTAGGATGTCTCATAATCATGATCTCTTATTAGTTCTATTTCTATTTTGTTGTTGGGGTAACTTGTATATAATTGACCCCCTTTTACTCTTGTAAATAGTGCAATATATAAAATATTGACCTCCTTTGAATTCTTGGAAAAAATTAATTCTTAGATTTTAGCCTTTATTGTTGACAGTCTTGTGATTCTAACCGGCCTTCGTTGCTGGTGACTTTTTTTCCTTAAGCAATCAGCTTAATTGCCTACATTTTTTTTTCATGGAGATATCAAAGGTAGTAGAGACATCCACTATATCACAATTGGAGGAGACTATTCAATCTCCCTTCTTGGTGAATTGCAAATATCTAGATTGCATACAAGTTGAACGGAAAAAATTACCTTAAATAGTCTCAACTCATTCGCACCATACTAAAAGTGAAAGGGAAGATCCACCATCTCACAGGTACAGGGTAAAAACCACATGATCCTCAGAATTGACATAGCTATAGAACTCTATGACACTTGAAATTAGTGACTCATGTTTATTCTTGGATATTTGGGATGCATTCCAATAGACATATTCTAAGGTTAGAGACGAGGCCCAAGTGTACTAGGTCAAGGTAAAGTGTGATTGCCAAACAAGGGAGTAGGTTGGTTGACAAATATGCCAATTAGTTGAAATCCTTGTGACAGGATCTTGACCACTACAAGGTTTTAAGAACGATGCGACTATTTAAAAAGGCTTTATTGAGCAAGATAGAGTCTGTGATTTTGTGGTTGGACTTGATTCAAAATTTGACCAAGTGAAAATCCAGATCCTGTCAAGCATGAAGTTTCATGTTTTAATGAGGTTGTGGCCTTAGTTCGTGGAGAAGGTAGAAGAAGAAACTTGATGCTTGAACCACAAAACATGGACAACTCTATTATGGTGGCTAAAGGTGTCAATAATTCAGCCACAAATTCTGAAACAGCCTAGAATCGTGATAACCTGTGGTGTACTTACTGTAAGAAGGCACTCATACCCATGAAAAATGTTGGAAGCTTAATGGAAAACCTCCAAGTTGAGAGTAAGGACAGAGAAGAGGTCCACCAGGAAAGGATGGTCAAGCCTATGTTGCTGCAGTTCAACAAAATAAACACCTCAAGAGTCAGGTGGTCTCAATCAAGAAGAGGCTGAGAGGGTAAGATCACTTATTGACAACCTTTGCCAACTCTTGGATGAGCCATTGACCATATATGACCCACTCACTAAATCCTTTTTTACTTATTCCTGATGTCCAAGTACTAGGAAGATAGCTACAACTGATCGTTTATTGACCAATTTAGCAATCATAAGGGATGTAAAGATCCCTAGATTATCCACGAACCTGACCTATCAACAACCTCACTTGAGATTTGAATTGTTGTGTGATTTTCTATCGTAATTATTGTGCATTACAAGATGAAGATTCATGGAAGATGATTGGACATAGTACAAGTCACCTTTTTTAGCTTGAAGAATTGAACTTATCAAGCAAGATCAAGGTTAGTTTATCTCACTCCTTTCTTTCAAAATCTTTTTCGTCCAGTAAAGAGAAGATATGGCTACATCATCCATTTGAACATCCATCCTTTAAAGTTGTTAAAATTCTATTTCTTTCTTTACTTAAAGGTGTACATATTGATGATTTTGATTATGAAGTGTGTGAGCTTGTGAAGCACAAATTTTTATCTTTTCTAATTAGTTGTAAAAGAATTTTTATCTAAGTTTTATCCATTTTTATCTCACTGTTACTGTTCCTAATGTTCAAGGGGCGAAATGATTTTTCTTTTGTTAAAGATTGTACTTGTGTCGTTTGAATATTTTTACTTAAACATAGATATGATGTTAGTTTGTGTTTACATACACTCACCAGTGGATCCCAACCATGTGTGGAGGTAAGGGTGGTAACTCCTGCCTACCTTATACTTACTTTTGGTATTTCAATTCAGCGCAATAATCTGTTGTTATTTATAGTTTGTAGTGTTGTTAATTTGTCTTTCCCATGTCGTCTTTGTGGTATGAAGCTCGTGGTTTAGATTTCTATTGAGGTTGCAACCGGGGTCAAATGCATTCTTCTTTTTCTAGTTTTTGATGAATATTTCCCTCGAATATCTTCTGCAAACATGAACTAGGTGTTTGGATTTATTGAACAGGATAGCTTGGGAACGTTGTGTAGGACACTGTTTACGGTAGTACTTTAGTTAATCGCATATTCGCTATCTCCATTAGCTTTTTCGAGCCCCCTGACAAGTCTGTTGCTGTCATAAAAGGAACCATCAGTTTTTTCCTATTGCTTCCTGTTACTAGCCCGATCTTTGTCTTACGCGACTTCCTTTATAAGACAAGGCTTTTAGTTATTTTTATTTATTATTTTTTTAACGTGTTTTAATCAACATCCTCTAGAAATTTCTCTCTCTATAGACTCGCTCCTTACCGGGCACAAAGACCATTTCTCCTGTCACTTCAGAATTCTCTCAGTGAGCTCTTCAACTTTGACGAGAACGTTGTGTGTTTCTACAGATGTTTCTACTTGGACCACGTATTGTATTGTGCAGGTTTCAATAAATTTTCATGCTCTAATTAGTCATGCCTTTTGTTTTCATGTTGGTATTCTTTGTGCATTACTGAGGCTTCCTTCGGTTGGCAAATTATTTAAGTATTTATCGTAGTTTTATTTTATTACTATTTTATTTTTTTAATTATTTATTGATTTTTATTATTAGGATTAGTTTTATGTATTTATTGTCATTTTATTTATATAATTATTTAGCGTGTCAGTTTTACTTATTTATTCTTTAACTTGCATCACTCTTTTATTGTCACATCTGTATGTGAGTCTACCGGAAACAGCCTCTCTACTATGTAGGGGTAAGGTTGCGTGCTATCAGACCTCCCCAGACCCCGCTTTATTGCGGGACTTCGGATTGGGTGTAATGATGATGATGATGATAGATATGATATTAGTATTGTCCTTTCAATTTTTCGTTCCATGATTAAAAATCAATTTTGGGTCAATATCAAAAGGTTTACACTTGATAATGTTGGCGAGTATTTCAGTCAAGTCCTAACTCCATACTTTTAAAAAGAAGGACTGTACATAGGTCATCTTGTGTTAATACCCTATAACGAAATGGAGTAGAAGAAAGGAAAAATGTCACCTCCTTGAATCAACACGAGCCTTCCTTTTTCAGAAAAATGCACGTAAATCCTTTTGAAGTGGGAGAAAGGGAAGAAGTAGTATCTGGTAACTTAGCAACGGGCTTAGATTTAACAAAAAAAATCATGAAGTAGGGATCAAGCAGCTGGTGGACCTTTGCAAGGTTAAAAGAATCATTTAGGTATTCTACCTAAACCTACACCGATGGGCAATAATAAATTCAATGAACAAACAAGAATTACAAGAATTATATTGGTAATTACAAACAAGAATTACCAATATAAAAGAGTTAAATGAAAAGAGGGATAAGGGCTTTTATTTCTAGTGTGATGAGAGGTACAACCTAGGACACAAATGTCAAGAAAGAATGATGCATATGTACGTGATAGAAGTTGGAGATGATGAGCAGGAGGAAGAAAAGCTTTAGGTGGTGGAGCAACCTGTAATATCCTTACAAGCATTAGCAAGTACAAATTCTTTCTAAATTTGAGCAAATGAAGGTGTTGGGAAAATTCATGGGGGAAGTATATAGTACACAACCTCAAAGATGAGAGTTTAGTAAGGAAAGGTGTGCAATTGAAGAGATAAAACTAGTGTGATAATTCTAGTTGGAGGTGGACTACAAATTAGATGCCAGAAGAGGTATAGAGGGTTTAAGTGGTTGATGAGTGGTCACCAATTTGGGACTAATTCTTTGATTATATCATTGGAGGAAGTGATATAGTATTGGGAGTGCAATAGCTGTCCACATTGAATGATATTATATGCAATTATAAGTAGGGGTTGATAAGATTTGATTGGAATGAAGAAAAGGTAGAATTAATCAGTAGAAAATACAAAGGCACACCAGAAGTTTCTAGCAGGAAGTTAGATAAGTACTTAAATGATCTTGAGGTGGTCTGTTAGTTCTTCTTGATATAGCAAGATGATCACATACGATGGACGGGTGCTACACAAATATGTTTACAGACTATGGAAGTGGATTTGGTGAAACGAAGATTGTTTACTGAGCAAGAAGAGGCTCTGCAAAAACTATATGAGGAATTTCATGATGTATTTTGAGAGCCATAGGGCTTACCACTTTCAAGACTCCACCATTTTGAAAGTAGTGGAGGCAATGAATATGAGACCATGTAGATATGCTAAGGTGTAAAAAGAAGCAGTAGAGAGCTAGAAAGGGAGATGTTGAAGCAAGGAGTAATTAAGGAGAGTGGAAGCTCTTTTGCTTCTCTAGTAATCCTAGTTGAGGAGAAAGATGGTTCATGGAGGTTTTGTTATAATTCTTTAAACAAGAATACTATTAAGGACAAATTCCCTATACCATTGATAGATGAGCTATTGAATTGATTATATGCCGCTTAATATTTTACTAAGGTTGATTTGAGCTGGTTATCATCAGATACATATGTACGCCAATGATGTGCAGAAATTAATATTTAGGACTCATGAGTTCTTAATTACGTCACTTGGTTTAAGAAATGCTCCAACCACTTTTCAAAGCCTAATGAAATCTGTATTCAAAGCTTATTTAAGGAAATTAGTTATGATTTTCTTTGATGACATACTCATTTACAACAAAAGTTGGGATTAGTGTGTATGCCATCTCATAGAAGTGTTGAAGAAGCAAAGAAAGTTTCAATTGTATGTCAAGCAATCAAAATGCTCTTTTGCTACTGGACAAGTAGAATATTTAGGACATATCATTAGTGCCCAAGGGGTTGCAACTGATCCAAGGAAGATTCAAAGCTATAGTGGGTTGGCCTATGCCTTGAAAATTGAAGCAAATGAGAAATTTCCTGGTGTTAGTAGGTTTCTATAGAGGGTTTATTGAGGGGTACGACCAAATTAGCAAGACCTTAACCCAATCACTTAAGTAAGGGCAAGCATTGGTTCGTACTCTCCTAGGTTTCGGCAAACCCATGATGATAGATGCAAATGCTTTAGGTGAAGGAATTAAGGCATTCCTATTGCAAGAGGTCATCCTCTTGCTTATGTGCGCAAAACTCTGTCTCCTAAATGCATTCATCTTTCAACAAATGAGAAGATGCTTTTAGCTTTAGTTATTGCTATAAGACAATGGTCTCATTATTTGATTGGTAGGTACTTTACAATTCAGACTGTTCATAAAAGTTTAGGTTACTTAATCAGAAGATTACAACACCATTCCAATAGAAACTTTGGGATTTGATTTTGAAATCAAATACAAGAAAGGGCTGGACAATAGACCATTTGAGGCCTTGTCTATAGTGTCTACTATTGACTTATGTACTACGGTTGTTTCCGATGTCCATATTGATTTGTTACATCAAATTCAGAGTTGGGAAACTGGTAAAGGTCAACAAGAGTTAATTCAGAATTTGAAGAATGCTAATAAATTGAATTCTACTGATTCTTGGATTAACAATAGTCTTCAATAGAAGGGAAGAATGGTGGTGGGCAACGATACAACTTTAAGGCGTCTTATCATATCCTTATTTCATGATACTACAGTTGGGGGATACCCTAGGTTCCTTGGCCCGTATAAGAAAGTTCAATTATACTTATTTTGGGGAAAAAATGCACAAATATCAGGGAATTCATGAGGCATTGTGTAGTTTGTCAGCATAATAAGTATGAACCTATTGCAATTCTAGAAAAACTTCAACCTTTACCTACTACAAAATAGGTGGAGACTGACGTAGCTTGGATTTTCTGGAAAGTCTACCTAAGTCATGGCTATTTAGTTATTTTGATAGTCATTTGTCGTTTTAGCAAATATAAGCACTTCATTTCTTTACCTCATCCTTGTACAACAACTAAAGTGGCTTAGGTTTATATTGACCATGTCTGCAAATTGCATAGGATGCCTCTTTGACAGGTGAATGATCTTGATCAAATTTTTACAAGTTCTTTTTGGATTGGAATTTTCAGATGTAAGATGCTTTTCTTTGCACCATTCCACTGATTACCATCCTCAATCTGATGGCCAAACAAAGGTCTTGAATAGGATCGTCGAGACATTTGTTTTGCACGGCCAGTGATTGTTCACACCATTGGCATTGTTGGTTGTCTTTAGTTGAAGGGCATTATAATACTACCCATTATTTTGCTGTTCAATGTACCCCTTTTGAAGCCCTCTATGGATATTCTACTCTTATACATGGTCCTTATCTTGATGGTGATTCCAAAGTGTTGATGATTGAAAAGACCTTGCGTGATCTTGAAAGGGCTTTAAAGTTAATTCAGTTTTGCTCTAGTTGCAAAGGCTATATCCAAACTATGGAATTGACTATCACCTTTGTCCAATTGCAAAGATGAATACTATTAGACTTCTCTTATCTTTGGCACTAATTCAATGTTTGACTGAGGAGTTCGAGGTCGACTTAGGAAGGTTGAAATATTTTCTTAGCATTAAAGTATCTTACTCTAGGCAAGGTTTTTGTTAATCTCCTAATAGAAGTATAATACTGATCTTCTAAGAGAAACATGCAAGATAACTTGCAAATAGCAAGTACTTCGATAGACTCAAATATTAAACTTGAAAAGGCAGAGGAGGATGTTGTAGTAGACAAGAAAATATATCAATGCCTTATATAGGGGCTCATTTATCTATCTCACGTATAGCGTACCCAGTGAGTATGATAAGTTAGTTTATGCATTACCCAAAAGAAGTTTAGTTTGATAAGTTAGTTTATGCATAGCCCAAAAGAAGTTTAGTTACAGGCAGCTCATCAAGTATTGCAATATCTCAAAGGGACACTCAGAAAAGGTATTATGTTTAAGAGAAATGGAGGTGTACTACTGAGGCATATATAGATGTTGATTATGCAGGATCGATTATTGACTTTTGATCAACTTCGGGATATTGCACTTCTTGGTGAAAACCTTGTGACATAAAGAAGTAAGAAACAGCATGTGATGGCACAGTCTAGTGCAAAGGTAGAATTTCGAGCAATGGCTTAAGGTATGTGTGAACTAATGTGGTTGAAAATTATCCTAAAGGACTTTGAAGATTTAAGTGGGATGGTCCAATGAGACTCTATTATGATAATCTCGTAACTTGGTACAACATGATTGATAGAATCACTTCAAAGTTGACAAACAGTTCGTAAAAAAAAATTGGAGAGATTAGTTTGATATGCACATTGTATGTGACTCCAAAGAACCAGCTTGCTGATGTAATTACCAAGGGTTAAGTAGTTCAAATTTTAAGAATATTGTATCCGAATTGGGAATGGGGAATACATATGTACTAGTTTGAGGGAGAGTGTGAAGAACATGATTTATAGCTAAGTTAATTGCTTTAAAATTTTTGCATCTTTATAACTAGCTTGTTATTTTTCTATTTAGTTATGATATCCCATAATTATGAGATTTGATTTTTTTTTTTTTCCATTTCTATTGTTAGAGTAACTTGTATATAATTGACCCAACTCACTTGTACATTTGTAAATAATGCAATGCAGAAAATGGTTTCTCAATCTCAAGTTCTGTCATATATCTATTCGTTTTATGGGCTTTTAGTTTACAAGCAACACCATGCTTTGACTCTATCATGTGCTAAAATTGTATGAAGCTCAAATTCAAAGCTTTCTAGACGTCAAGAAATCTAATATTAGCCATTGGGGAGATGATGAATCCGTCTCTATGGGAATAACCATTCTGTTTGTTACCTTTCCCTATGCCATCTTCCTGATTTGCAGAGCCCCAAACTTAGCAGTTATACCCAGTTTACTGTTGACAATTGTTTGATTTGCTCCACTAATGGGTGTCACATCCAAGGATGTCATGTTGATCATTTTTTTGCACAGTTATCATGCGTCATGTTTAGGGTGAGAAGCAGACTTTTAAGAGATTTTCTGTTTAGAACATAATATTTACCTTTTCACTTCAATGCCTTTTGCAGAATGATGCACCTATGTGGGAAGTGGTCAAACTTGTTTATCAGCTGTGTTCAACTGAAGGTGATCAAGTTCCATTTTTGTAAATTTTTTTAGCTCATTCTCCAGTTCTGGTTACAACATGCTTCCTCATTCTTATTGCATAACAAAATCTTTTGAAACTGGGTTCGAAATTCGCTCTCAAAGCTGAGCAAAATAAGTAGAGGATGCTTGTTCTATTAATATAAACCTGGCAGAATATTTTAGTTCATTTTTCGTACAGAAATTGCAATTACTAATTGTTATGAGATGTTATGTGCCCGCATCTTCAACGTGACAGAGCTAAGGCCATTCTTTTCTACTCAAATTTTGGCTTTTATTTGCCACATTCATTTTCCAGACATTGTGGTTTGGGGTATGGGTTCAGGAATGGTTACTACCCGGATGTCTTAGTTTTGACACTCAGACATCATTGATCATTAGTTTTAAGGAGAAACAGCGATGCTATGGGTCAAGACACGCTTCTGTTCCTCTGCACATTGTTGCGGAATCTACCGCCCATCAGTTTTAACTCCACCGGTCAGATTGGTTTTTACTTTATTAGATCATCTACTTGATTGGACTAACAAAATATCAGAGCATGCAAGTTTTTCAGCAGCTCAATCTGGGTAATGTTATTGCAGAGTTGTTTGGTTACTAAATAAGGTTTATGCTTAGACACCAGTTTTGTATTGAATCCCAGTTTGAAACCAAACCATAAAAGAGTCCATGTTTTGTCTCATGCCCACATTGTTTGATGGTGATTGTGCAATGAATATCTAGTTTAGGTTTATCGTATAGTAAAGTAAGCTCCCATTAATTGCTTTTAAAAGTGAAGCATAGCTGATCAAAGAAACAAGTAGACGTAAAAACTTGTCAACCAAGTACAAAGGAGACGGCTATATGCGTTATCTTTACGAGGCAGGTGATGAAAAGAGGAGGAAGCATACAAAACGGACTCCAATAACTGAAATTTGAGTTTTAATTTTAGATTAGACCAAATCGGATTGAATCATTTCTACCATTCCTAACTAAGAGTAGGTGCAAATCTCTAAGACATCACTTCATCTTGGGCAAGATTTTAAGAAGCAAAATAATCTTAATACATATGTTTACATATAATTTCATATTATTTTTACAGTTATAATATTTATATGTTGAGCATAATATCTCAATTGCTATATTATAACAATTATCTAATTAGTGGCAAACATGTGTTTAAAAAATAACTCCTCTCTACCTTTTTTCTTTCACTTGCTTACCTCAGAGTTTAGCTTTTTCATGGCTCATGTTCAGGTTCTTATGTTAAGGTTAATATGTTCTTCTTCTTTGGTCTATGAGTTGCCCTTTTTCTTTCACTTGCTTACCACAGAGTTTAGCTTTTTCATGGCTCATGTTCAGGTTCTTATGTTAAGGTTAATTTTAATGTTATGTTCAGATTCTTCTTTGGTTGTGTTCAGGTTCTTCTTTGGTTTACTTGTCCTTGTCTATGAGTTTTCTTATTTGTTGCTCTGCTTTCTCAACCCTTCTCTCTCTTGTTTTTTTGTACGTTCTCCTTGACTTTATGGTTTTTTTATCTTATCTTCAATTCCTTCTTCAAGATTTACCTTAAGTGCCTTAATTGTTTTGGTTCTCTTTGTAGATTCCTTAATTGTCTAGAGAACTTTCTCAACTAGGGTTAAGAAGGGGTAATTTAGTCTTTCTTTTTCCCTTTAAATCTCGTCCCTTCTCTTTTTCTTACTATTTTTGGAATGATTTTTTAAATTTACCTTTTTGCTTCAGCGACCTTTTCCTTTTCTTTTTTGTGAGAACAAGGGAAGAGAAAAACACGAAAAAAAACTAGTGCGGTTGGCGAGGGTACGTCATGCCGTTTCCTTTTCTAACTCCATGGCTTTAAACATTTCAGATTATGGTACAGTTTCTCTTTCCTTCTAAATATTTCCTTCCCTTGCCTTCTCGCTCCTCCACCTTAAAACCTCCTTACTCTAGCTATTCCACCATCTCTTTTTTGCCTGATCCACATTCACTAAAAAGGTCTTTCCAACCTATACAAAGATCCTCTCCTTTCTTCCTCGTAACAAGTTCTTCCTTCCATATCTCATTTTGTTGACTATGGTTCCCATGAGCTCTTAGCCCCTCATATTCTTACTGTTTCCCATGTTTTAGTTCCTTTCTTAATTTGAAGCAAATATTAGGAAAGCCCTCCAACATCTCTCTCTACTATTGGCCCCCGGTTAAGAAAAATGGTAATATCATTGTTTATCCTCCTTTGTAGGTTATTAAAGGAGTAAAAAGTTGGTCTTCATTGTTTGTTGGCTTCTTCATAGGGAAACATCCTTCTTTTCCTATAATCAATCCTTGGGCACTCAAAAAAATGGAAGAGTAAAGAATTTTAGGAAGTGTTGTTTAGTAAGGATAACAATTTTCTATTCAGATTCTCCTCAAATGTTAGTGCTTAAGAGATCCTAAATACTGGTTCTTGGCACTTCAACAACTTACCTCTTTTCCTCTAACTTTGGAAACTATGCATCAATTTAAAAGATTTTATGCAGAAACATATTTCCATTTGGATAAATTTCCACAAAGTTCCTCTTAATACTAGTCTACTGAAGACTTTAGCCTCTTAGCAAGCTATATTGAGAAGTCTATTTATATGATGAAGCAATTGTATTAAAGAGAATAATAGGCTATGCAAGGCAACGTTTTAGTGTTGATTTGAAGCAATATCTACCAGATGTTATCCCCATTCTAAAACTTGGAGAGGATGATAACATAATAGAAGATTCCATCAGGATCTCATACCAACAATGACCAACTATGAATTAATAAGGAAAACTTTGGAAACCTATTTGCAAGAAGTTTCTAAGAAGTCTTTCATAGTGTAATATTTTGTTAAAAGCCTCAAGGAAGACTTCATTGTAATGTTGTAAATAGTTTTAACTATAGATAATGACAATCTCTTCAATGTTTTAAAAAAAGAGAAGTTTCTAAGAATAAATTACATAGAATTAATAAATCTAGACAATTGTGATATGCAAGGACCAATTTATTTGGATTCACCAACAAATCCATCAGAGTCTTCCTTAAAACATCATGAGGTTGCTACTGAAGACCAAGCTCCTTAAAAGGAACCAAACTTAGAGAATTAATTAGCTTAGTTAGAAGATTTTTGGCAAAGATAGCATCAAAGTTATTCAGATTTAAATCTATCCAGTTGACTAAGGATGTTAGATGAAGCAACAACTATTTAAATAAATTGACTATTTAAGAAAGAGCAACAACACTTGTGAAGCAATGAAAATACTCAGAATTTCGAAACATTTGAGCAGCATTTATATTCTTGAGAGTCATATAATTATTATTGTGCCTTAGAAGGTGTTCTTTTATTTTTCTCTGAACTTTTAAAAGCTTGTTATACAGTTTGAGTGTTGAAAGTTGGAGAACCTTGAAAAATATGTACTCATGAGCTTGGAGAGGCTCGTCAAATTTAATATTTGGATTTTTATAGTAAAACACTCAAGTTGGATACTTGGGATTAGACGTAGGCTTAGGTTGTAAGCCGAACTAGTATAAATCGATTGTGCCTTCTTCTCTCTCTCATTATCTTTGATTTTTTCACATTATATTGTGGGTGTGTGCATTTCAGCAAGAGGCTCCTTCACTTTTATAATAAGTCTCTTTTGTTTTCAACTTGCTAACGGTTCTTTTTAGTTTTAACAAGCACCATTGGTTTTTAAATTGTTTTAACAGGATTCATCATTCAGCAGGCTCCTTTCGTTTAAGTAGGGTCCTATCCTACAAAAGGCTCCTATAGCTTAAAAGGCTTTACCATCTGATAGGCTCCTACTGTTTTTATTCGTTAATTAGGATCCGTTTATTATACGAATTGAAAGAACTTGCAAATTTTTTTTAAGTCACACATAATTCTCTACTCTCTTGTATGTGTTTGCTTTATCATTTGTTATCAGAGCAAGGTTTCACATTTTTGTGTTTTACAGCATATGATAGATCATGGCAAATAATCTGAGAAGTTTTAAAGGACAATCCGTCTCAAAACCTCCTTACTTCAATGGAAACAAATACTCATACTAGAAAGAGAGAATGGCTATATATCTCCAATCAATAGATATCGAAGTATGACAAGAAGTTAGAGTTGGAGCTACAATTCCCACTTCCAATAACGTAAAAGTATGGACTGATGCTGACAAGAGAAATGCATAACTAATCGCTAAGGCAAAACATCACCTGATGTGTACATTATCCCCAAAAGAATATGAAAAGATATCTTAATGCTCAACTGAAAAATAAATATGGGGCAAACTACACGTCACGTTGAAAGGAACAAATGAGGTAAAGAAGCATAGAATAAGTCTTTTAGTGCATCAGTAAGAAACTATTGACATGAAACAAGGAGAGACCATAGACGAATTCTTCAAACACTTCAACAACATCATCACGACCTTAAAGAACTTAGGAAAGATATATCCTAATGACGAGCTTATAACGAAGATTATGGGGTCACTACTAAAGGAATGGAGACCTAAGGTGACAACTCTAGAAATGACAAAGGATCTAGACACTATTTCACTCAACTGGCTACGAGGAAATCTGATGATCCATAAAATCGAGCTTTGGCAAGATGAAGGAACCTCCTACAAAAAAGGAATGACACTAAAATAAACTGAAGAATGAAACTGTGATGAAAGTGACACTGAGTTGCAAATAGATAGAGATGACGAGTTCAACTTTATAGTTAGAAAATATGTCTGCTTC
>JANKOD010000004.1:17310256-17325911 GCA_026284645.1 Erythroxylum acuminatum | reverse complement strand
CTAAAACAATTTATGAATTATTACTCATCATACATATACAAAAGCAAGACATTTACACCAACTATTCATCACTCACGTTCATCATACATAAAAAAACCATTTTATGCCATTTAACCTCTAAATATCATTATAAAAGCTTCATTAAACACTACCCATAAAGATTTACAAGCTACTTACTTGATTTAGCTTCTAATTCTTCAAACTTCTCAAGATCACCAAGAGTTCCTAATTTCCCGTGCATCCTATGTACATCATCATGGAGATTGGAAGGTTTAGGTTTTCTTGTGGCAATGAAGAAAACAACATGGTCGAAGTGGCAAGTGAAAGATGAGAGAGCTAGTTTTAATGTTGGTGAAGGTTGGCAACAAAATTCATGAAGAAGGTGAAGAGCTTGAAGAAAATGGGAAAGGTCACGTAGAAGAGAAGGAAGCAAGACAAAAACAAGAAATAACTTAGTCTTTCAATTGAAAGAATCATGAGAGAGAGGAGTGTCACTACCACTTATCACCTTCCTATGGTCCCATGTGGACCCTTATTAAAAACTAGTCTATTTATCTCTAATTTCTAATCCAATTATCTCCCAATTTTCAATGGCACTTGTAAACAAATCCTAAAATGACAGTAATTTCTACTACCATTTATCAGTTGCCTTACCATTTGGCATTGTTCCTAGTCTAAAATTATCCAAAGTTTCATAAATTTCCTAAATTTTACCAAAAATTTTAAATCACTAAATACACTCTCTAAATCAGTTTTCAACATATAAAAACCACAATTCTTAATATAATCACATTTACAAACAATTATACTCGGAATATGTCAACGAATGCATTTACAATTATTTTAATGTGCAAAAGTTCATTATTCACATGTATGTGTATGCCTTATTATGCATGAGCATGTAATGTACTTTCTAATTTCTTGGTGTTTACTTGGGTTTTGTTTGAGTTTTAACTTGTTTTCTCTTTAAATTTCTTGTTGGTTAGGAGATTTTGATGTGTTTGCAAGTTGCTTGAATGTTGGGAATGCATGCTAAACTTGGAAGAAGGCTAAGAAGTTGGAAAAGTTGGAGTGCCCACGATTGTGGGAATGGATTTGTTTCCCACGAACATGGAAAGGCTCTTCAAAAAGTTTCTAGAGCTATAACCCATGATCGTGGGAATGGATCTGTTTCCCACGAATGTGGGAAGGCTCTTCAAAAACTTTCTAGAGCCTTAACCCACGATCGTGGGTGGGATTTTTAAAATCTTTCGGCTGGAGATCCCACGATTTTAAAAATCCCTCCTTCTTTCTTTTTTCTTCATATTTTCACATTCTCTCACTCTAAAACCGACACCCACTCACCCAAACCTCACAAATCCTTCATCTTTCCCCCAAATCTTGATATTTTCTCCACTTTTCCATCATTTTTCACTCCTTTAACACTTATTTCACATTAACCACTCAAGAATCCAAGGATTTGGTAAGTTTTTCTCTCTTTCTCTCTCAAAAACGTGCCCACCACTCTCTTGACTATTTTGCAAATTTTTCTCCTTTAATGGCTCCAAAGAGGCTTGTAGCCTAGAAACCAACCGACCAACTGCGCCTCCAAGTTTCCGGAGAAGGTAAACATAATATGCAGCCACTTTATATTAGACAAAAAGAAAAGATTTTCAAATAGTTCACACACCTTTGCCAATTCTTCTTAAATTAGACTTATACCTGAAAAAAAATTATGTATCAAGCACATATCTTTTATATTAGACAAAAAGAGAAGGTTTTCTCTTTTAGGTCAATTATGGTTCTTTCAAGTTGATTTGGTAGGATCTAAAAATTCTTTCTTATCTCTAAAACAGATAGATATTTTCATACATGGATTCGTTATAAATTGAGTTATTGTTGTGACTATATATATTGCTTTCTTTGTTGTTTGTGGTATTGTCTTTGTCCTTTTTCTTTTCCAGATTGTTCCTCTCTAATGCTTTGAATTCTTTAAATGGAATCTTCCTTACCAGTTTCTTTTATTTTTATTTAGCTTTCTTAGACTAAGAAAATTGTAGATACTAGATAAATAGCATATGACAGATAAACAAAAGCTTAAAATGTATATCTACTGGAAGTAGATATATATAATTTATAAGTATATATATATATATATATATATCTGTGTGTGTGCGCGCTGTAAGTTCTTAATTTTTTAATTATATTTTATAATTTTAATAATCTTCGAGCTATTTTTTTCTAAACAATGAATATAAAGTACAATAACTATTTTTAAACACTATCAAACATAATCATATAAAAGAATATAATATGAAAAGTAACTATAGATGCATTTTTGCGTACAATTAGATGTCTAATGTTTTTATTTAGTGATGGAAGCTTTGAACAATATGGACAATTTCAAATCTGGTTGAAAGAATATTAAATCAGGTCTTCAAACAAAATTTAATAAAGACTATATTGATATTCGATTAAAGAATAATTATGATGCATTAAGGGTTAGATTGAATAATTTTAACAACAAAAACAAACTGGAATCGTTTGCAACGCCTTCACCGGTGAAATCAAAGAAGTTGGGAAAGTTAGCATGAGAAGGTTAAATCCTGAAATTTAGAATTTAAAACCCAGAGGCCAGAGTTAGCTTCTTCTTTTTTGTTAAATAATACAATAAGCTAAACACAGTTAATAGGAAAAAGTCAAAAATCCACAGGAACACTGCGGGGAATTAACCGTAAAAACTACCTCGCGCTAGGAAGAGTTTAGCTCAAAAAGAAGGCAATTTTATCATCACAAGAAGAGTTGGCTAAGTGCCTTGCAATGCAACAATAAATTCAACTCAAGCCACCCAACATTGTCCAGTGGTTTTGGAAACATTGTTCACTAGTTTTGATCTTTAACTTTAAAAACGCCTAAGCATTGTCCAGTGTTTTGGTGTTGCTAATGAATGTTCCCACTGTTTTAAACCACCTTAGAAGATTTCGATGATCCTTCACATACATCCACGCTTGAAGAAAGTTAAAGAGGCTTTCATTCACACCTCGTTCATCAATAAAACTGTGGAGTGCATCCCTCATTCTTTCATCAAGATGCCTGCCCAAGAAATAAATAGAAAGGTTTATGGTTCTAGCATGGTAGCACATACTTGAGAGAAGATAATCACTGGAGATATTTATCGATCAGAAGGATAATTTTAGTACACAGAATCCACTCAATCTAGCAGCGTTACTGTCACAACATTAGTTGCTCCTTTTCTAGTGCCTTAATGGTGTAGGGTTATTTCAGAACATATCTGAAAATATCACCAGCTGGATTCAAATTAACAGCAGTGTCTATAATTTTCAGACTGTTCTTCTACGTAGATTTTTATTTGACTAATTAACAGCAGGATTCAAGAATGGTTAACGGCTAGATCTATTGGCTCAGCTAAAATAGCAACTGACTGAGAGTATGTGTGGATTTAGTTCAGTCAATTTTGAAATCTTTACTGGATAATGCAAATTGGAAAAGATCATATAATATATAAAACAAGTGAGAAGCTAGAGGGATAATGAAATGGAAACAGCCTACAACGGCCTTTAGAATTTTTAAATGCATTGCTAACCATGAATTCCCATTATGAGTCAAATAAAATTTATCAACAAAAAGCTTGATTTCCCCGCCTTCCTACTCCAAAAATTCTCCAGTTAAACAAGTAACTCGGACATTGGTCCAGAAAACAGCCTCTGAAACAACACAATAATACCGCAGCAAACTCAAATATTTTTTCACACATGAAAGAGATGAATGACAAAGTATGAGGTCAGAAACAAGAAAAGAGGAATGACGTATGAAACCTCCTGTTCATCTGGTAAATTTCTTTCACCAGAGTATGCCTAAGCAGTTACTCATATGGAGTCAATTAATTCTGAAGCAGTAAATTGGGAATATTCTCCTTCACTATTCTTATATTCCCCAGAGCAATTGGACCAGCAATAAGCTCCAACCTCAGAACTAAAACCCTACTGTGCTACGAAATGCACCACCTAGCGTCCAGACAACTAGCTGATTATTCTAGAATAACAAAGAAAAAATGATTCAAAAGTTTAGCAGTACAATAATGCTTTCTAATCTAATGGAGGATAAAACTTTTAAAGTATTTGTAGAACATATGAAGTAGGTGTCTTTTATTATTAGAAAATTTTTGACGGTAGTTTCTAATAATAAGTTTGTCAGTTAATTAAGTTTAACAGTTTTTTTTCCTGATATGAACGGTATAATATATATATATAAAAGAAGAAACTCTCATAAACATAATGCTCGGAAAATACAGAAACTAAACTTCTTTTTGCATTCTTTGAAAGAACCTTTTAAGTTTTTATGAAATTGTTTATGGTATTAGAGCAATATTTTTCTAGGGCCTGAATTTTACTTCTTTATTGAAGCAGTCTCAAGTTAAAGACCTCAAATACAGTCATTTGAAACTAAAATATTTGGTAGCAGAATATTGCAATTGCAAGGATTGGATCATCAAGAATGATACTGGTTACTGCCTCTTTAACTGGAATCATTAAAAGATCCTGGCGCAAGGTAGGGAAATTTGCATTAGGGACAAAATGGAAACATGGATTTATTGACGGAAGGATTACAGTCAGAAGAAAATTCATACGAGTTTGATCAACAGCAAATAACAGATTACATGATAACTTCTTGGATCCTCAATTCAATTTCTAAGGAGCTGGTTGAAGGTTTCATGTATACCAACAATTCAAAGAGAGCTCTGGATGAAATCTCATCAATTCAAAGAGAGATCTGGATGAAATCTATGAGACGTTTGAGGTTTAGTCCTCCTATGAGCCTCAACCTTTTGGTGAATTAGCCTATGTAAAGCAGATAAGAATGGTGGAAGATCATTAGCAGTTCCAATCCTTGCTGGCCCAAACTGCAAAGCATACTACGAAGCAACAAACCAGCTTATTCATTACTGGTTTAAGGAAGGACAATGGCTAAAAGTATAATTGCAGCTATCGAACAACTTAGGAGTTGCTATGAATTTGGTCCGCACTTATGATAAGAAATTGAGGAGCAGTAGTTGTTTTAAAGAGGAATCCTAAGGCAACACCTATGGAAGTGATTCGAAAACAATGACTGGAGGGACAATGGCAGAGAAAGAAAAATCATTCAATATTTGGACCACAAATACACTTTGTTTCTAACAAGTTAATCAGGGCATAGACGGAGGAACAAAGAGAAAAGGGCCTTTGCTTCAATTATAATGAAGCATTCTATTGGGGACATAAACATAAGAAGTTTTGTGTAGAATTGGAAGAATCCAAAGAAGATGATAAAGGGGGAGCATGAGGGAGGGCCAGGATATCCAAAGGTACCTTGACTTCAAACTTGAGAACAAGCTCTTTGTTGGGGAGGAGTAGTGATATGCAAGATGCATTCTTACAGGAGAAATATACAAGAAGATTATTTTTATTAGGAAGTAATTACAGTGATTATCTTATTTCAGTTAGTAGTAATCTTATTTAGGAAGTCTATTATTTTCATAATCTATTTTACTTCCTAAAATTCCATGTACTGAGCCTATTTAAAGGGCATTAAGAAAAATAAAAAAGCTGTTAGAATTTTTCGTAAAAATAGCTGACAAAAAGTTTGTAAAGGACGAGCTTTCTAAAATCTAAATAGTAACCATGGGGCCCCAAAAGGGGAAAAGCTCTAGTAAGGGAAAAGAGAGCTTCCCTGTGAGTCGTCTCGTGATTAGCTCCAATGCAAAAACACATATAAGAGCCATAAAACAAATGGAAGACATGTTGAACAGGAATAGGCTGATGCAATTCTTAATGGGGTTACATGAGGGCTATCAGCAAGAACCAGAACTTGTCGCAAGATCCATTGCCAACTATCGGTAAAGCATACTTGACGTTGTTGAGGGTGCATTCTCAAAGAGAGTCCACCAAGTCTTCAATGAGGGTGGTATCTTACATGCAAGGAAGGGAGTGAGATTCAGGAATCAGTCCGAAGAGAATGGTGGTATCTCGCATGCAAGCAAGCAGGAAGCACTTGAGTTCTAGAGAGAAGGAGGAGCATTCTTCTATTTCAAAAGTTGAGAGAGTAACAATGAGCAAATTCTTGGTGGTCTATTTTGATGATGTGGTAAAATATAGCAAGACTACAAAAGACCACCTATTACATCTTCAACAAGTTTTGAGAGTTTTGAGACAACAGAAATTTTATATCAACTTAAAGTGCTCTTTCATGCAACTAAATGTTAAATATTTTTTGGTTTTATTGTATCCTACTAAGGACTAGAGATGGATATGAAAGGATTAAGACTATCCTTGATTGGCCTATCCCAAAGGATGTGCATGAGATACAAAGTTTTCATAGCCTAACAATATTCTATAGGCAATTTATTCTTATTCCAGCAACATATAGCACCCATAATTGATTGTACAAAACAGGACAGTTTACTTGGTTAAAGACAACAACTAAAGCCTTTGAGGAAATTAAGAAAAAGATATCTAAATCTCCTATTTTACGATTTCCAGATTTTTCTAAGGTATTAGAAATTGCTTGTGATGGATCTCATATGGAATTTGGAGGCACACTTAGCGAAGGGCACCCAATTGCTTATTTCAATGAGAAGTTAAGTGAAGAGAAACAATGATATTCAACCTATGACAAATTTTATGAAGTGGTATTTTCTATTTGCAATTAGCATCATTATCTATCCCATAAGGAGTTTATTCTATATTTGGATGATGAATCTCTCAAATAGTTCCCATAAGAATTTGAACAAAAGGCATGCCTTATGAAGTGAATTTTTGGAGCAATTTAACTTTATTGTTAAACTTCAGGTAGAAGTTTAAGCCACAGTTGTGTTACATAGAAAGAGTCATTTGCTTAATATTTTGGTAGTCAAAAGTTGTACGGCTTGAAAAACTTTTAAAAAAAAATGCTTCGGACCAAGATTTTGGGGTAGTTTATTCAAAAATTGCAGCTAGACAAAGGGACAATCACTTCCCTTTTGTAATCTACAATGAATACCTTTTTAGAGGAAACTGACATTGCCTACTCAATACCTTAAGGAGCAGGTGACTTGGGAATTACATGGAGGAGGGACAACAAGTCACTTGGGAAGAGATAAAATCATACAATGGTTGAGCATCACTTTTATTGGCCTTCTTTAAAGCGGTACATCTCTAAAGTCATTCGACACTGTCAAACATGTCAATTAGCTAAAGGAAATAAGCTAATTTTTGAACTACCATATCGCAACCCATGCCTCATGAACCATGGTAGGACATAAGTAGGACTTTTGTCTTGGGAGTTCCTAAATCTATAAGAGGTTATGATTCGACTTTTGTGGTGGTGGATAGGTTTTCAAGGATGAGTCATTTGATTCATAGTGCTCTACCCTCCGTTACTTATTAATCTCACTATATTCCAGCACTTCAAACCAAAATTTCTGACAATCAAATCTTAAAATGTTAGCCTAAATTTCCAACAACCACCCTAAAATTTCAGCTATACCAAACCTGAAATTCCAACATAAGCTGCAATCCTAAACCTAAAACTCAAATTCCAGCAGCCAAATTTTATAAATTTTGTGGGTTCTTGCCACTTGTTTGATATATCTTCTACTCATCCTACATCACATATTCACGAAACCTTAAAATGAAGCGTAACATCAGACTTTGGGCTTGTTTGATTCTTCATAAATGCCAACTTAAATGGGGACATTAGCATTTATTTTGACAGCAGTTACTAATGATAAGTTAGTCAAGTAGTTTATTTATTAGTTAGAGCAGTTATTCTTTCTTTTTTGATATGAATGATATATACATAAGAAGAAACTATTGTAAACATAATCCACAAGAGTATGAAACTACATTCTGTAAATGAAGCCTCCAAGTTTTAATAGAATTGGTTAGTTATGAGCCTACTTGGACTACAAACGATAGGCGTAGCACTTCTTTCCCAAACCCACCCACCTTCACAAATCTAGGATGAGACTATAGGTCCAAAAACTGATAAAAAGTTTGTCTTAAACTCTTATTCTGAACAACTTAAAATTAATGTTTAATTTTGTTTAGAATAAAACATTTAAAAGAGAAAAGAACCTATCACAAAGCTTGTTTCCATGAGTAATAAACTAAATTTTGTATCCCATGACTATCCTCATAATATCTTTGCAAAATATTAATTTGTCCATCATCCATTTTCACGTAACAGCTCAATTTAAACTTCTAAAATTTCATACGCACACTCTTAACTTTTATGCCTAAGGAGACCATAGAAGAAATTAACCAGAATTTTACTCCATAAACACATAAATGAAATAAATTCCCTTTCAATCATCGCACTAAACCTCTCCATCATTTCACGTTAATCCTCAACTAGAACATATTTATAAACCAGAACATAAAGAAAACGAAGAACATTAACTCACTCAAAAGTAGGACCATTGTATGTTGAAAGAGCCCCTTGAAAGCTCAAACTTTCAACCTTAGGCCTGAAGGAAACAGAGTGAATACCCAATGCATCTGGATATAGTCCACAAAGAAACTGCAAAGATTTCTCCCGCCCTGACTTTGATATGTCAACATGAAGAAATAATTGATCAATATCCCCATCATCATCTTCACCATCATCAGGCACAAAATTGGCCATCCGCATAACTGAAACACTAATTTCTTCATTGCCATACGTTCGAGTGAGGACTGGTCCAGCACCTTCTAGTGCACCTTTGACAATGGTGAAATCAGATGGAGGCCTCACTTTCTACAGGAACATAACCCCCATTAAACAACGTGTAAGGAATTTATTACTCCACAATAACGTACTCTACATAACAAAACCTAATTCAACAACCAAAACACACACCAGATGTGCATTTGAAAAAATCTGCAACGCAATCTTAGTAAAGCAAACGCACAACAGTATCAATAAGTGAAGTAAGAAAAGGTTTTCAGGATACTAACAAAGTAACAATCAATAGTTGCTTAGTTAGACGAAGAAAAGGTGAAATTTACAGGGGGAGGGTTCATTTTGGCGACTTCGAGATAGTGGTCTTTGAGGGAGCGAAGCAACATAGAGTCGACGGCGGAGGATGCGGGATTTCTTGAATGCCGGCGAGTTGCTATTAACCGCCATGAAACAAGATGTACTCCTTTAACCACTTTCTTCCAAAACATTGCTTGTTTCGCTTCTTAGCTTCTTTTTAGTATCTTATTTATTTTCTTAACATTGGACACAGAAAAGAGTTTTCCAATGTTCCAAAAAACGACATCGTTATACAGTGAACCTAAAACCCCGTCTCGGCTTAAACCCTAGTTTGGCTCCTGGTTCGGTAGTATTTGCGTATTCAAACTTTGATGCTTTTGTACGAAAGAAGGATAAAATTGAAGCTTTTCTTGTCTATATTCAAGCCCAAGCATGCGACCTCCTTTGAATTTTTGTCCTCCTCAACATGCTAATCAGTTCCAGTGCAGTGGCGCTTCTGCTCCTCAAAATCCACAGGTATCTCTCAACCCTCCTGTTTTGTGGATTTTCCTACCTCCAATTTTGTTTAAGGTTTCTTCTCTTTGTGTGACGCTTGTTGTTTGGAAGGTTTTATCAAGCAATCCAAGTCCAGGGAATGTGAGTTTCGTGATGCAGAATTCAATGCAAATGCAGTCGCAGATGGGTATGTTCAATCGTCAAGTTACCGTTCCTTCAAACTATTGCAATACCCGGTTGAGCAATGGGCAAAGCACCCCGGTTATGCTACCTTTGATGGCACAACAGACTGGCTTCATGAGCGCTCCAAATCAACTGGGTTTGTCACAGATGAGTCAGTGTCAAATGGGATTTTCTGAACAGAACTTCTTAAACAATTTCAATGCTCTTCCCATGTTTGTGAATCAAATGGGCCAGTGCCAACCAGTAGGACATAATTTTGCTACTAATTTTTCAAATTTTCCTCAGCAGCTCCTTCATAATCTTGGTTTCCAAAACTTACAAGCCCCAAATATACAAATTCCAATTCAGAATTTGAATCACGCTGCTTCTATGCAAATCCTAAATCATTCACAAGGCAGTCTCCGAGCTGTGGGGCCTCAGAATCACAACTCTATGATGGCTGTTGGACAGCAAGCTTACCCTAACGACCAGAACCTTGTATTATCTGCAAATGGTGGAAACACATCAAAACCAATGCTAGCGGCAACTCAAGGAGTACAAGGGAACTTATCTGCACAGAACTCTCAATCCTCTGCATTCAGTAGGCAACAGGTGCCCTGCATTGCTAGTTACCCACTTTATTTTTCTACTTCTTATCATCTTAATAGCTTAGTTCATAGGAATTCTCAATTGAGCATTTATTGTTGTGTCTTCTCTTTTTTGGCTGTATTGGGCGTCAAAACCAAGCCATTGCTTTGGCAGGTATATGTGCCATGTCAGGCAATGCCCAATTAGCTATTTTTGTGCCTTTGTAGCATTTTGAATAAATAAATAACCTTGATTTATTACTTCGTATATTTTTAGTGACACAAAGTGAACACCAATACTCGACAAAATGAGGAATAAACAGGAGATTAAAAGGATGATAAGGAATGATATATCACTATGTGAAAGTGGGATGAATTAATTTGAACATGATCAAGTAATACTCATTTTATTAGTCCTATGAAGCTTGTTAAATGCTTTGTGCTTTGCTGCTAATTAGGTCTTTCTTTTATGTTTTTGTTACAGACTAATTTTATTGACTCCCAAAATAATTGACATCTTTTCTTATATGTACTTAATGTACAAAGAGAAAAGCATATGCGCACATGTCATTGATTGCCTCTTTTCTTTGAATTATTAATTTGGGCTTAGCCTTTTCCCATCGTAATTGGAAATAGTTTCCTTCACTGATGGGAACTTTTTCAATGTGTCTGTTTGATAGAGACCCGTCATTTTTAAGGTATTTCCTCTTTTTCCATTGAGTATTTTATGATTGAGCTCATCTCTTTTCATTATCATCATCATCAAACAGATTCTATTTGATATATGAGAATTGTGAAATTAATGACATATCCTTTTAATAATCTTTGACTGTTGACACCTATTTCAAAGTTTGTGATGGACTTTTTAACTACCTATCTATTTTATGTTCTAATAATCATTGGCACCTTGATGTAAACTTGACATATATATTTGTTGTAGAGAAATCGAGTGGAAAATGATTGGGATAGTAGTTCCAATTTCAATGGCAAAAACTTTCGA
Source organism: Erythroxylum acuminatum (assembly GCA_026284645.1). NCBI lineage: Eukaryota > Viridiplantae > Streptophyta > Magnoliopsida > Malpighiales > Erythroxylaceae > Erythroxylum > Erythroxylum acuminatum. The sequence goes on along the minus strand of JANKOD010000004.1, from coordinate 17,314,694 downwards.
GGCAAATATTTCAAGAGAGATGTAAACAAAGAAGCATCTCATTCAAGGTCTATACTTTTCACTTTGTTTCTTTCATACTTCTATTTGAATCGTATGCGTGTGCATGTTGCCCATTATCATGATCCCTTAAATTTGTTTAGGCATCAGAAGTCACAGTTCAATCACATTGAAAATAGCAAAAGAAAGTTCGCTTCTTGTAATGGACAAAAGGAAAAAGGTTCGGGATTTTACCCTATACTACAATTTGTCATTCAAGAATGCTAGAATGGTAATTGAATATAGCCTTTGATGTGTTTTATGCATTTTGTACTTGTTTATTCTTTTACCTTTCTTCTTATCTTCTTCCCCATCCCTACCCCACCCCTAAAGTAATTAATAGCATGTTGTGTTCCTTGTTCTTCATTTTTGTAATCTGTGAAGACTGAACATTGAACAAATCCTTCTCAATTGTGGGAAGTTCTTTTATTTGAAGATCTCCAATATTCATAGTATCTTCCTTGATAAGGAGCGTTTTCATTACTTCCTTTTTTGATTGGCTTGTTATTGAGAACAACCATGCTCTTGCCTTTGAGCATTAATGCTTGTTTGCAAGAATTTATCAAGCATCTAATGAACATGATATTTCTTATTCAATTTCATGTCTTTAATTGTGACCAATCATAGCTTTTGATAACTTGATTACTGCTATAGAAATTTTTTGACACTCTTGTTTAGTATTATACTCTAATAAAAAACTTAACGTTGTGACAATTAAAGGTTAGTGAAACAAAGATAGGAAAACTTGTTTCTTATTGATATTCTATGCATAGGTAAAGGTATATATATACATAGATTGATGATCAACTAATTAGAAAGGTATACTAAGTAGGATCCCTATAGCAAGCTTAGATTCTATACATTTTGTAAGACTCCCCTTCAAGCTGGAGCATAGATACTAATAAGTCCCAGCTTGTTACAAATAAAATTGACATGTGCTCTGTTTTGGAGCATTTATGAAAATATCTCTCAATTGTTCCCTAGTTTTCAAATATCCTATAAAGATTAAGTTTTGCTACTCCTTTTCACAAACGAAATGATAGTCAATTTCAATATATTTAGTTCGTTCATGAAACACAAGGTTAGAAGTAATATGTAGAGCAAGTTGGATATCACACCATAACTTTGCTAGTATTGGGGTTGTTATAGATTGGATAAGATAAGATCAAATAAGATTTTATAGATTAGGTAATATTATATTAGATACGATTGATTTTATCCTTGATTATGGCATATTATTCTATAATTAGTTTTCTCTTTAACTACTATAAATATGTATCAATACTCTATACAAAATACAAAATACTTTTCTCTGTTTATAACATGGTATCAAAGTCAATCTTGCCTATTTGATTTTGTTTTAATGCCAGTCCTGTCCAGTGAATAGAACCCTGACATTTTTTTGGGGTTTCAAAGATCCTTTAGAAAACCATTTGATAGTTGGGTAATTAGAAACTCCATATTTGCTACATAGACTCTTGTGCTTATCACAGTCCACCATTCAATATCAAAACAGACTTTGCCTTCGTAAAGCTTGCCCTAAGCTTCTCATTCATGTGCGAGCTTTATTTTACAATGTGCACACAAAGGAGTGTAGAACATGATGAGAGCTCCTTTATCTTGACCAGCATCCTTCTCGTAGTTATCTTCCACAAAAACAACAATGTTGTCAGCAAACACTAATATGACGAACAAAGCCAAAGCTACTATGAAGACCTAGATTTGATTATACCTCTCTGTTATATGCCTCTTCAGTTCCTCTCGTGTTGCAATGTAGATCCCAAACTTTGGTGTGGTTAATTATCTTGCCACTATGGTGTCCATCTTTGATGTCGTGCTTGTGTTGGTGCTTTGGTAATTTTGTGCTAGTACAGGAGGTTGCTTTTGCTTGACCTTAACAGGAAAGTTAATTATTAACAAGTGTTCTATTTTTTGGTTTACCTGACAAACAATTTTAATATAGTTGAATGCATGTTTGTGGTCGGTACCTTTGTGGGCATACTTGATTCATTTTACTATTTTGTCCCTATAGCTGTTGAACAAAAATATTTGGTCGTAATTAATGTTATTCTTGTGATGTCTCAAATCATATAATACAAGTAGATTGATCACAATTATCTAGATTGGTGTAAGACAGTTTGGATTTACTTTAGAAGCATTTCTAAATACCATTACCTCTTTGATGGTCCACCATCAGATCGTACTCGTAAAGAATGCCTATAAGTTGACGCTCAATTATTTTTACGACGCTCAATTATTTTTACAAATCCAAAATTCTATTGACAATAAGGTCATCAGTCTTATCAATCATTTTGAGTTTGTCAAAGAGTTGTTGGAATATTTAGAATTTTTATATTCACAAAAAGGAAATATTGCACGTATTTATGAAGTGTATAAGGGGTTTTATCAGATTGAATAATAAGACCAACCTCTTCAGGCATATTTTATGAATTTCAAAAAAATTATGAATAATGAAATGTTTTGTATCATTTAGTCCTAATGTCAAGGTTCAACAAGCTTAATGAGAGTAAATGATGATAATGAGTTTTTTAGCTAGTCTTAACTCTCAGTTTGAAATTGCTTAAGTCTTGGATTCTTTCTAGTCTGGAGATTTCTTGTCTGCACGAGGTCTTTACTCGGATACTATGCATTATGTCAATTCTTTTCATACTCCCAACATTTCAACTTCTAGGCCTCTTATGAGTCAAAAAAATAAATCTGACATTGTAAAATCATCTTAGAAGAATAATAACAGAGGAAGGATAGGAAATTGCGACGGGATGCGGGAAGAATTATTTGTTGATATTGTCATTAGTTGGGTCATATCAAACATACTTACTGAAAGCTGCTAAATAAATCTCAAAGATCTCCTTTCGCTCATGTTGTAGCTACTATTACTATATCAAACTCATCCACTTAGAAGACAATTAATTTTATAGATGAATTTGCTAAATTTACCCAGTACCTAAAACCATTAAAAAGTTCATCTCACCTTATCGCCACTATTGTTGACTTAGGCGACACATATAATTGTCTTCTTTTCTCTTCCTAACAATGGGTCATTGATTCTGGTGCTTCAGATCATATGATATGTAATTCCAATGTCCGTTCTACCTTCTAGAAACACTCATCTTTTTCCCATGTTACCTCAGTTGACGGATCTACTTCTTTTATTATTGGCTTTAAAACTATTAAACTCACTCCATTACTATCTTTGTCGTCGGTCTTAAACCTCCCAAGCTTTTTGCTTTAATTTAATATATATGAATAAACCCACTCATGCCCTAAATTTCTTGCATCAGCCAATGTCAAAACTAGAGAATAACTTGGTGATATTTTAACAAAGCTTTAAACATCAATTAGATTTGTAACAAGTTAGGCTTGATTAATATCTATACTCCAACTTGAGGGAGAGTTATTGATTCAATAAGAAAGGGTCAAATAAGATGTTATAGTAGGTTCAATTAAGATGTTATTGATTAGATAAGATTATATCAGTTAGGATTGATTTTATCCTTGATTATAACATATTATTCTATAATTGGTTTTCTCTTTAACTATTACAAATATGTATCATTATTCTATACAATATATATAATATATAATACTTTTCTTAGCTCATAACAGATGCTTTAAGATCAATTTCAGTTAAGAGTTGATATATTCGCATTATCTCACACATAGATTGTGCCATAACTATATACTCAAATTCTACACTAGATTGGGACGCAACATTTTACTTCTTACTTTTCTATGAGATCAATTTTTTTTTCCAACAAACACGTAACAACCGATAGTGAATTTTTTACCAATCTTGGAAATACCCAATCTGCATTTGAGAAACACTTGATGTGATTATATTCTTGATTTTCATATAGTACCTCTCGCCCAAAAGCTTCTTTAACTAACATAAGATATTTCCAAAACAACTTAATGATAAACTATTAAGATAGAAATGGATTGACTGACAACACTAAGAATATGCAATATTAGGAAAAATTACTATAAATAGTTCAATTTTCTAACGAGTCTTCTATATTTCTCAAGATCTTCAAATAAGTCTCCATCTTTTGTAAGTTGTAATTTAGGACGATTGCATGGCATAGTCGCCAACTTGCCATTCTCAATTAATAAGTCAAGCACATATTTCTTTTGTGATTAAAAAAATGCCTTTTTTGTTTTTGTCACCTCAACTCCCAAAAGATTCTTCAAAACCACAAAATCTTTTTTTTGTGAAATTGACCATTAAGAAAGGACTTCATGGATGAAATGATCACTTTCAATAATGACAATATCATCCATATACACGAGAAGGAGGAGCACTACTGCTGTAAATCTATCTTACGTAAATAATACAATCTCTGAGGTTTACCTATCAATTGGTGCTTTCATTGAGAGACCA